>JAZDUH010000374.1:1067500-1632500 GCA_036419115.1 Scarus forsteni | reverse complement strand
TAGGTCTAGATCTAGACTTCATGCTTCTGTTTGTGCATTTGGTCGATTAAAAATGTAAAATTTATAAACATTATGTACTAAAGGTGAAAATCTGCATCAGTGTCATAAAGGTTTAAGTGAGTTTGGCATTGCTCATCGCTGTTTTAAAGCTGCGTCAAAGACAAACTCCAACATTTAATTATTTTGTTTTAGTAACAGAGTAAGAGTAGCTTTGTAACAAAATACCTTCAACCAGCACTTTGAGAAAAGTGCTGACTTCGTTAAGTTCATAATTCTTCATTTTTTCAAAGTTAAAGCTTTCTACTCTTTAAATGCCTAATGATAAATAAAACTCTGAGTAGGCCTTAAAAACATTTTATTGGTAATTAATCAGAGAAGATGGGCAGTGCAGAGAGGAGAAACCAAACAGATCAATGATGAGGTCTGGAGGAGACAAAATAAACAGAAAACTGAGACAAGAGCAGAAGAATTGTGTGAATTATAATACAGATCAGTCTAAAGAGAGTTTGATGAAAGAATGAGAGACAAAAAGTCTTAAACTCAGTTTGAAAAACTCTTGAGCCAGAGCAGCAGCTGATTTCAGATCAACATGTCAAATAAACCATTTGTTTTTTGCAGGCTGACTGTACATAAGACTGCTCTAGTTTGATCATATAAATGCAAACATTATGTTAAACTAAAGTGTTGTCCTTAGGCTCTTGCATTATTCTCTCCACTCTTTCTGCTCTTTGATTCCACTCCTGTCTCTGCTTTTGTAAAAGACTACACCGTAAATCTCTCAAATAACTACGAGCATCATGCTGTGTGCTCTGGAGCTTCTGCAGACATCATCAGGCCGTTTAAAGCTAGGGTTGGTGATTTGATTTAGAAACACTTTTTGTTATACTGGTTAAATTATCGTTATGTCCCAATGGTAATCAATGCATGATGTGCTCTTAAAAAGAAAAACAGCCCTGTCTACAGTAGGAGTAAAACAGAGGAAACACCAAGCAATCACAGCGACTCATCGCAAATTTATTAAACAATCAAATCCAATAACTGCAGTTCTGCCCACCTTCTGCTCGTACATTTTGCCAGCGTGCAGAGACTCTGATTCAGGGGCCGTTTACATGGCGCTGAAAACGGTCAAATCCCATACATTTTCATTGTGTTTTGGCCTTGGGTTACATGGAAACTCGTTGAAAACGGAAACTTTTGAAAACAGGCTCCAGGGTGGAAAGTTTCCAAAACGCTCTCCATGCAGCTCCGTGTAAACCCGCATCGAAGCGTTTCAGGGTGAAACGCTGACGTTACCGCATCCGCAGTACTTTTTCAGATGAAGGCTGCACGCATACCAGGAACAACAACAGCTTCGGCCGTCTGCAGAGTAACGTGTGAGCATCTTACTGTGCTCGGTATGTGATCCAGTCAAAACTATCCAGACTGATTTGTTGTCCAGAAAAGAAACCCCTGCATCTCTGTGAGTCTATTTACCATTGTTGTTTGTGAAGTTTTTCTTCTTCGTGCATGTATTGTAGCAGCGCTGCCTCTCTGCAGACCTACACCGCCATCTACTGAACCGGCATGCACACTACAGCGGATTAACTCGTCTCTGAGCGTCGTCGTCTGAATGCAGAAGAATTCTAAACCGCAAAGGACAAATCTTTGCGTCTTTAAGTCAGGAGTTTCCATGTAAACATAGCCTCAATGTAGCCAAGCTGAGAGGGATCCAGCTACACTGGAGAATGCTTACCTGTCAAGTTTTGTCTTTGAAAATAAGGGAAGCCCGCTGTGAGCCGTCCCACAACCCCAACCAAGCTCCAGTATCCCTCACATTTTAAGACAGATGTACAAGAAATCTAAAATAAACTCTTTGTATTTCTAAGTTTGTTCTGCTGCTCTAATCTCACCACAGCTGCCACCCAGGCTACTGCAGGTGGACGTTCTCACAGGCTTTTTCCTCTTCTTTGGTTTTACGGCGGTTGGCATCCATCATTTTGGAGCATTACCGCCCCCTTCAGGCTAGAGACAGAGTTCAGTTTGGAGAGGCAGAGGAATGTTTTTACTATTATATCATCACACGGGAGATTTACAGGAGACTACTGATACAGGAGGACGGCGGGAAAGAGGATAAAATACGTAAAATATGGTAGTTTCATGGCCAAAACAGGAGATTTGACAGCTATGTGGAGAATGGCAGAGGAATACCTATACCCCCATCAACATCGGGCAGTGAGCACTAACTAACTTTACCTGTTTGTTTTTTTAACTTTACTATGATAATGTTTTGGTGTCTTTAACGCTGACTGAGACATGACTTGGTGTAGAGTAAAACATAACAGTTTGCTGAGGGTTTGGAGTTGATAGATTTTAGAAAGGACAGCTCCGTCCACACAGACCAGCAGAGGCTGATGGGATATTACACTGGGAACTATGGGAGTGAAAAACTGTCTGAGCTTAAACTGGACAAAAACACTGAGGTGAAGGCTCCATCCAGACCCTGCAGAGAGAAACACTCTCCACTTTCAGAAGGAAAACAGTTCTGTTTCATAGTTTTTCATTTTGACAAAAGTTTAAAACTTTAGAGAAATAAAATCCCAGCTTTGCACGAACTCAAATAAAAGTTTAGTCTGCAATTTTCAATTTGAAGCAAAAACTAAAAGTCAAAAACAAAGTTAGGAGTTCATTTATGATGCAGTTGGTTATTCTTCTCACAGTTTAGGATTCTTTAAAAGTTTACCACCCTACATCTGACATTACTATCGTCTTTATCCACAACTTTAGTTTTGTTTGTGTTTATTGTAACTTAAAAGAATCTTAAAAATTTTTGGAACATTTTTTAAACTTCCTGTTTGAGAGCCTGAGCAGGTTTATTCTGACAGTAAAACACTTTTAATAACATGATTTCAATAAAGACTGTTTTTGTGCTCAAATCTGCCTCATAAAAATGTTTGATGTGATCCAAACCAACTTAAAAAAAGATTTATTGAGCTTTGTGTCAGGCAGATTATCGTCAGTCACTTTAATTTCTGCATGTTGGGAGAAGAGAATCAATCTGTGAAGAATTACGTTTGAGAGATCTAAACCACATCAGATGAAACAGTTCATGTTCTTTGAGTGAAGCTGTGATGGAGCACTTTGGTAATTCGTCAACTCTGATAGAAAATCTGCTGAAAAGCTTCATCGCTTTTTCTCACAGCAGTGATGATGAACTCCTGTGAAGTGTTAGAGCTCACAGAGTCTGTTTATCACACGTCAGCTTGTGAGGAAACAGAAACTTTGGAGGCAGAGTTTCTCTCTTAGAGAGTTTTTGCACCACTGATGCACCCGGTTCATCAAATCGTTGTATATCTCTGTTTTTTTCTGCATCATTCTTCCATGTTTGGACAATATAGAGGGACAGTTAAAGCAAAATGTCACTATAGCAATGAAAAAACTTTTGAAAAATAGGCTCCTTCTCTGTTCTAAAGCTGGATTCACACTTATATTTGCCAAAATAGAGGGAAACGTCAGGCCAACGTCAGCCATCAGTAGCATCAAGCTAATGCCCAAGTCACACATTCCCGTTTCTCCTAGCGATTGTGCATGACTGTACACGATTGACGAGGCTGGTGTGATCGCTATGATACGGGATGAAATGACTGTCTCCTCCCTGGACACACCCCGTAAATACACCGTCAGTAGAGCTTCTACAGCGCTTCGGGGGCATTCGTCCCGCTCGAGTTAGGTCAATACAGCAATATGATGTGGATTGCATGAATTCCCATCCCACTGACACGACGTCAGCCCCGCTTGAGCTCAGTTCACGTCATGTATGCCCCGACTGAGCCCCGTTGCTTGCGCCGTCTTGAACGGGACACAGTCGGGGCACAAACGGATACATCCTTGTCAGTCGTCCTCATGAAGCTTTCAGGATTGAGCTACAATCAGCCCGACTGAGCTCCGTACATGCCATGCTAATACCGTCCACATTAGGACTGCATTAGGCTTCCATCCCGCTAAACTGAGAGCGGCGATTCTCCACGACAGTTTTGAACAGTTCAAAACTGTCGGGACCCTTCCCCGTTCCCCACCGTTCATCCACGACTAAACCACGCTGATCCAGACCAAGTTGCACATGCACCACGACCAAAGCACGTTTTATCAGGATTATGACAATCGTGCACAATCACCATGAGAAACGGGAATGTGTGACTGGGGCATAAGCTAGGCAAAAGTTCCCCAAGTTAAAGATGCAACCCATGAATTACATCAGCTTGATGAAAGTTTCACATTCATCTATAATTAGTCATGGGGCTGGAAAACAGCATGCACCATCAGCTCACATTTCTCTCCACTTAACTGTACGTTCACACCAAAAGCGTCAAAATCGCTTGTCGACGCTTTGGACGCTCTCACTGCGCTGCCTGGCAGTTGAAAACACACAGAAGCATGCAGGCAGGGGACTTGATGTGAGCGGCCGGAGGGGCGGGGCTTATAAGCTGAGATGCTTGCATCACCTTTCTAAAACTCTCGTTTTCACACTTATATGTTTATATATAAAGATTGAACTAAAATAAGACAAGTTAGCAGACATATGCACAGTCTTGTGACCCTTAAACAACAGCTTATTTGATTGTTATGACTTTACCCCCCTTTTTATGAAACATTTGCACAAAGCGGGAGGTTATATGGGGGGTTGGAACGTGTATATGTGATGCACATGGGACTTCTGTTCCCTCTTTCACCGTGGATCAGACTTGGGGGGGCTGGAGACAGCAATGATACGTTTTTCCTCCCTTGTTTTCTCGTCCTCCCTCTCAAAGTCTTCCGCATTGGAATCCAGATTGGCCTGTAATTGGCTGACGCCTCGTTCGTGCTGCTGCTCAATTGCATAAAGTTGAGCTTCTCCCAACTTCAGCTCATCGCGCCGTTCCAAGCCGCCGCCTCAGTCGCCCCTCGCCACCGGCGATCGTAGAAAATGAATGGCAGCTGGACGTCACCGACGCTCAGACCACTTCTGGTGTGAATGTACAGTAAGATTCATCAGTCTGCGTTAAACAGCAAAACTGACTCAGGAACGTCCGGCACTTTCCGTGAGAAGTTGATCAGTGTCATCTGCTGCATGTTGATGTGTGAAAAAGCCTTTAACACCTTAAACTTAGTTACAGAGCTGACTGAGGCCAATGCAGGGCCCCTTATAAATCAGCCAGTGAAAAATAAATGTAAAGAATAATCACAGTTTTGTGTTTTTGATTTTCTGTTGAAGTAACAAACAATGTCTGTATCTTTTTATTGATCTGAGTCATAAAAATGAGTCCAAACGGTAAGAAATGATAGTTATGATAAAAGTAAAACTAAAAAGTGATTTGTTTGTTTTTCAGTCCACATTGTAATCAGTAAATCATGTTTTCTTACTTTGTTTCCACAGTTTCACAGCTCACACACAGAGGAGCTGATTAATCTGCCTTTTTTTCTCTGCTTTATTGTATAATTGACTGATTTAATCTGATCAGATGTAATTATGTTGAATGTAATTACAGGCAGCAGGATGAACACACACACAGTCATAAATACATTCACACTTTCATACACACAGGTGCACACACACTCTCATGGACGGTGTGTGTGTGCTAACTGTAAAGTCACGGTGTGTTGGTCGTGCTAAAGGCTCCCTGTGGACTCGGTAATCTCTGCTCGCTGCCTCATTAGCCATGAGGAGAGAGGTGTAACAGGTTGGAAAATGTTCCTCCAGCTTCTCCTTCTTCAGCATGTAAATGAAGAACATTGTTCCCTCCTTAACAAATGAACAGGCGTCACACAGATGGACTGTCCCAGCTCTTTTGTATTCACAGCTGAACAATCACACATATTCCCTTAGTCCTCCTCATGGGGGCGCTGCTGCTGCTGCTGCTGCTGAATGTAAATGAATGTCTAATATGTGAGAGAGTGAAGACAGGGGAGTGAGACTGAGACAGTCTGGTGGAGGTGAAGGTAAGAATAAAGAAGAGGATCCAGCTGAGGTCTTCATGTCAGCTGATTGTGATCCTCCACAGAGTTCACGTTAACAGGTCGTCTGTCTGGACTGTCTGTTTTTGGTCGGTGTTCACTGAAATATCAGCAGGAGAAAAGGTTGAATGAAGATGTTCTCCTCTGTGTAGAATCCTGATCTTCACTGCTGCCCTCTGTGATTCACTCTCCAAAGGTCACGACAGATCAGCCTGTCTTTTTCCATTTCCACTTATCAGGACGTTTTCCTGGGTTTTATCTTCTGGTCTGTCTCTGGTTCTCTCCTGCTCTTGTCTTCTGTCTTTGTCCACTCTCTCTTCTTGTCTGTCAGACTTAAACTATCAGACAGACTCACCTCTGCTCTCTGTGTTAAAACATAAAAAGTCCTCCTTTTGTGTTACCATAAAATACCAAATAAACGCAGAGTTCCAATTAATCACCGGTTTCCAAATAAACGTCAAGTGTAGCAGAACATTTTGACAAATAAACGCGGGTTGTAATTTCGGCACAGCCTACTAGCTAGAGTCAAAGTTACAGAACAAACATGCGAAAGCTGAGCACACAGCTGACGCTTGAAAAGAAACATTATTAGACTGTATGTTAACAGTCCACATGGTTTATTTGTCTCTCTGGACATCCTGTTGGCTTCTCCTCCCTCTGTATGTCAGCAAATGCAGGTTGATGTACGGCGCTCTGTTTCACAACAGTGCAGTTACACTCAATGTCCACAGAGGGTACTAGAGCGCAAAAAGCCGTAATCTTGCACACTAGGGCTTTACAAATCCAAAGAAGAAGACGTTGCCACTGCATTTTATTTGCCCTTAACATCAGGAGGCTGGATACGTCAGTTGGCAGCACGTTGCTGCTTATCTCAATGGACCCGGTGCAGCTAAAAAAAAAGAAGACCTTAACTTAACTACTTACAGCTGGTGAGATAGTTCCTTACCAGTTTTAAGAGTGTTTAGAGAGAGCTGAGTTGAAAGAAGAAGACAAGAGTATAACTACAGTACTGTAATCTTGCTGTAAAGGTGATATTCATACTGGTGTAATAAATAACAATAACATTTACCATATTTTTTACTTTTTTTGCTAAGCATGATTTTGTGGGAAAGGAATTTAGCGCCTGTCCCAAATTAACGCCTGGTCGGCTTAGTGATTGAAACAAATAAATGCCCTGGCTATTATTTGGTATGTTTTGGTATTTAGATTTTGCTTCTTTCTAGGCCCGCCAATTTACAGAATAAATGCAGAGCAGGGCCTCATTATCTGCAGGGGGACCTCATTTGATTGATGCACATTAAAATCTGTTTAATATGATAAATATCAGAATTGAACATCCACTGACGTCCACTCAGGCTTTGATTTAGATTCACATCTTAATAGTGATCACATTTATTCAACTTCACATGCTCACTATTAAAAAAACACTTTTTCTGTCTCATAAACTCCTCGCTCAGTGTCATGAACTCACAAAAAGACAACTAACATGAACTTGTGTTGATAATCTGTGAGTGCAGCTCTTTGTTTACGTTATTCTGTACTGCTAAAACACCAGCATTGATTGATTGCATTGAGATGTGTGTAAAACATTGAACTATTTCCATCAAAAAGCGACTTTGTCACAATTTAAAGAAACTGCGGAAAACACACAAGTTCATTAATAAATTTAGATTTAATAAAAGTGCTGTTGAACTTTATCAATGTGTTCTTCATTTGTAGGGGGTCAGGAGCATGCCCTTTTGTGTGTTTGTGTGTTAGGGGTGACTAAACAAGTACAGAATAAGGGCCCTAATTTCGTGGCGCAGCGCAGTTTGGCAGAGCCTGGCACACCCCGCGCAGTGTTAATTTCGTCTGCTGCACCGCCGTGTGCTGCCAACTTGACAATTTGGTAGACCGTCTGCGCAGAGATGGGTGTGATGGTGCACCAGGGGGAGGTGAAGGCGCACCAGGGGGAGGTGCCGACAGATTCATGTTGGCGCAGTGACAATTTCGTGCCAAAAAACTGTGCTTGCTTGTTCCAACCTGGTCTATTCTCGACGCAAAGCGGAGCGCACTCTCCACAGCTGTAATTTGGTGACAGGCGCACATGTGCGCACACTTCTATAAGCCCTCAGAGGCAGGTTTCCAGAGTGTCAGGCAAACCAATAAACAATCACAGCAATCACTATTTAATGTAACCTTCTGAACCAGCATATACATTTGTATCTATATTAATTGTCCCGTCACATCTAATGTCGGATTAAAGCCGTTTGTCATAATGGAAACTTAACCTGACGGCAGCTGGAAGTTTGATGCACATCTTACAAGTCAACAATAAACAGCCTTAACATCTGATACTGAGTATATATCTGGCTTCTCTCATTTCATTAAATTCAAAGAAAAGAGGGAGAAAAAAGAGAAAATAAATGTAAGTCACTAAGGATTTACCTGTGATTTCCCATATTTCTCTGTTTTAGTCTTTATTTTTAACATGATCTAAAAAGATGGAGTACATTATTGCAAGGAGGATGAGGAGGAGACAGCCGGAGAGTATACAGTATATCACTAAAGGCTCTGCTATTTGGCGATGACAAACCAGTGCAGGTGGATCACAAGCATGATGAATGGATAGGCCAGCTGCTGGGTAACAGTCTCTTAATTTTTTCCTCCTATTAATAACAAAGGAACAGATTACATCTGTCCCGGGAGCTGGTCCACATGGTGACGCGCCCAGATGACCGTCTCCACTACCGGGGATCATTCAGACCAATCAGACGCTGTGCCTTAGCCGCAGCATATTTAAAGGCAAGGAGAGGCGTTGATTTGATTGGTGAAGACAACACTCGGCTGTGTTAAACCCACTCACACCTTTTCTCCTCCCTCTCTGGCACTTGTGCGGAGGGGCAGGGACGGAGGTGTGGGTGTGCCTCTCTGCGCACTGCTGGACACTTGCAAAGTGCGCTGAACACACCCCGTCCACGCAGGCGAGGCGCAGGGCAGGTGGGCCACATCTGGTCTACGAAAGCAGAGCCCTTTAGAGTAATCAGAATTGATACATATAAAATACACATATACATATATATACAAATATATACATCCAACACCCAACATGAATCCAAATAGCCAATCATGGATCCCTCCCATAGCACCCGTCCTGTGTACCTAGTTGGCTTATTGATTTTTTTCAATTTTTTAGTATAAAAATCCATCTGTTTATTCAGTCTTAAGCCTTTTCACCCTCTTTTGTCTGCTGTTTGCCCACCAGTGTAAACTCTTAAAGTTTAAACTTCCTCTTCACCTCATAATGAGTAATTTTTGGCGTGCACCCTTGGGAGACTGTTCTCTTGTTATATCTGCTCTCTGCTGGACCCTACCATTACAAAGCAATCACCATTTGTCTGCAGCGACTAATTTGAATTCTTGCATGATTTTCTATCACTATCTTCTCTTGTAATTGTGTCCAAGATGATGAATATAATGGACACTGAAGGCCCACAATGCATTGTTCTGGTTATTCCCTGCAGCCATTCTTCTTTATATTTCTTTTCTCTTGCTCTGTCCATCTGTGCAGGCTGTGTGTCCCAACAGGGTTTAAGGATCCCTCTGCAGAAGGTTGAACGAAAGACTGCAGCACAGCATTAGTGGCACATGCCTGTACGGCTCTTAATATCAGCAGGGTCAAAAGGTCACATTTATTCTGTTTGAAAAACTTGTAAATATCTTGCAGGTTCTATTCAGATGGTAAAGAGAAGTGAAGCTGATGTTTGATTTACCCAAGTGAGGGGTGCTGCAGGTGTGCTCATGTGTTCGTACTGCTTATGTTTACGGTAGATAATGATTTA
This sequence comes from Scarus forsteni, assembly GCA_036419115.1. NCBI lineage: Eukaryota > Metazoa > Chordata > Actinopteri > Labriformes > Labridae > Scarus > Scarus forsteni. Next base: position 1,622,712 of record JAZDUH010000374.1, on the reverse strand, counting down.
TATCTCCAGACCTCTACATGCCCCAAAGAGCCCATATTGTTTGTGTTTTTGGTTCTTTAACAACCCTCTTAATGTGTTTAACCTGTCTCCTTTGTATGAGAGTGTAATTCTATTCACGTGACAAAGAAGCCAGTGGCTTTTAGGAATCCCCTCCCCCTTCATAGTAGCAGTAGCTGCTAAAGTGTCCTCCTCGTAGACCTACCTATGTGACATCCTACCATTTTTTCATTTGTTATTTAAGCTTATCATCTGGTACTTGCAAACCAAACGTAAGGAAGGGATAAAGAAACACAGAGTCATTGACAACATGGCACCAAACAGTGCTTACCTGACCAATGACCACACATGGGGAGGGGAGCCTTACCCCTGTTTCCCACCCACATAGTCAATAGACGTAGTAACCTATGCCATGTATCCAAACCGCTTAAATGTATTTTGTTCGCGGATGATACAACCTTATTTTACTCTGGGGAAGATCTGACACGGGTGTTGAATGTGGTTAAAAATGAAATTAAATGACTAAAAATATGGTTTGATGTAAACAAATTGTCACTTAATCTGGAAAAAACACATTGTATGATATTTAGTAAAAGAGATAAATACACTGATGCTTCAGTTAGTATAGATGGTACTGAGCTTAAGAGAGTGAAAGAAAAAGTTTCTAAGTGTTTTGTTGGATGAGAATTTGAGCTGGAAATCACATATAAATTATACAAAGGTAAAAATATCAAAAGTAATTGCGATGTTACATAAAACAAAGATTAATTGAATAATGAAGTATTGTATATTTTATGCAATTCTACTGTATGATTGTTCTACATCTGACCTACTGTGTTGAAGTTTGGGGAAATGCCTGCAAAACATTTACAAAGTCTATTTTTATTAAGCAAAAAAGAGTTATTCGATTAATTACTAGAAAGCAATATAGAGATCCAACCAACTCATTATTGATTCAGTTAAAAGTGCTGAGATTTTATGATTTAGTAGATTATTGCATTTTGCAATTTATGTTTAAAGCACATAAAAGATTGTTACCCATTAAGGAGAAAGTAATTATAATTTAAGAGGAATAGAGATGTTTTTTTAAAAAACAAAATTTAGGACAAAAATGATGGGTAGCTGTGTTTCTGTTAAAGGGATTAATTTATGGAATAATCTAACCAAAGACATTAAACAATCCATATCCAAATTTACATTTAAAAGAAAATTAAAGGGCAGTATGTTAAGTAAGTACCATTACCATTTTTATAATTGATGAAATCTCTCAAACATTATAATTATTTGTATTATTTTGGTGCCTGTTGCTTGCTGTTGTTGTTATTGAGAATCAAAAAGAATTTGAGACCAGCGGGGTTGATGACAGCTGTTTTATTTTATTATTATTGTTGGTGCGAATAATGTTGGTCATTGTGTTGTTGTTTTGATTTTGAAATATGTTTTTAAGTGTCTAAAAGGGGCAGATAGTATAAGATTGTTCTTCTTTCTGTTCCTTTTCATTCAATTATATGCTTGTATAAAAATGTTTTATTTCAGATATATTAATGAAATAAACTAACTAATCTAATCTGCACTATGAACAAACCCTCACCTACTAGAAGCATATTTAAAATACTGTGCAGTGGAGCCCAGCCCTGATTAGCTTGAAAAAGGAGATCATGAGATCACAGGAGAATCTCAGCTTCACAGGTAATGGTGAAATCACAAGGCAACAGGAAGAGAAGCATGGAAACAAAAGGATGTACTGCCTGCCTGTTGTTAGTTTGCCGTCTGCATTGATATTATTTCCCATATTTCTTCTGTGTTTTGACATTTTGGAAACTCGCAGCACTTCTTTGTCCTTTTTTCGGTCAATGTGTTTGTGTATTTCCATCAAAAATAGTCTAAAGTGTTTCTGTGGGAAACTGCAGTCTCTTGCAGTGGCAGCTTTGTTCCCTGCTTCATGCATTTCAAGCCCTTCCTCAGCCTCTGAAATGACAGCTCTGTTACAGAAAATCACCCTCTTCTCCTAAGAAACTGTTGCTCTTTTATGAGATTTGCTTTTTATTCCCAGAGCGCTTCACCTCTCATTCACAGAGTTTGAGATGGTGACAAGAACAACAGCATAAACAGAGAGAGCAACAGAGAGAACAAAGTGACGCCTGACAGAGTCTGCTCCTCTGTGGAGAGTTATCACACTCACCTGATATTCAGGTTTCAGTTTGGAGAAAAGTCTTCAGCTGTGAACAGAAGGACTGGACTGTTGGTCCTCAGGCTCTGGCATGCTGGAGGTCACATGCTGCGTTCACACCAGATGCTACTTGTACTACCTTGGCGATCACTCTACATGCAAAGTTAATGTACAGCCGCGATGGGGTGGGGCTAACCCTCCCGCGATGCGACAGCCGCTTTTCACGCCACCACATAGCTTGTCGAGCGATGTGAAAGTAAAAAAAAGTTGATCAATCAGCGGTGTTTGCACGTGTGACGGTACCCTCGACAGACAATTATGGCCCTTTTCCACAAGCCCTACTCTACTCTACTTATCTTGTGCTGCTTTTCCATGAGCCCCAGTCACCTGCCCAACGGCGTGCAGTGTCGCTGTAAACAGAGAGCGGCTCTGCGGTGACGTCATTTTGAGCACGACACAACAACCTGTGGCTTTTTGTCACAAACTGAGTAAAAAAAGGAAAGCAGAAGAAGGCTGCAGGTGGTAAGAAGAAATACCCCTTGAGAAGCACAGGAGAGTTTTGGAAGCTATACAACAGAATGAAGCCGAGGACGAGAGCAATCGAGCTGCAAAGGAAAGACGGATGAGGGTAAGCTAATGGTAGCTACCGCTAGCATGCTAGGTCATCACACTCATGACTCATCGATGACGACATTGTCTGACCAATCAGTAGCCGGCAGTTGGTGACGTCATCTTTTAGTATTGACTCAGCTCGCTTGGAACCAGAGCGGAGTAGGTACTAAAACTAGCTTGTTTTAGGAGGTACCAGGCTAGTGGAAACACGCTGCAAATCGAGTAGGGCTGAGTAGAGTAGGGCCAAGGCGTGCTAGTGGAAAAGGGCCATTATTCATCCGGACTACAGAGTAACAATCCATGTCTATGTGGGAAACATTAGTCAGTGAAGACATTAGTTCCGCCTCGACGGACCACGGGAAACTCACAGATGATGCTGCTGCAGTGTTTTGTGTTTGATAAGTGAATGAAAAGGATACCGCTGGAATAATGTCCGTTTATACATCCTATTATATGATATATGATATGATCGCGGTGAAACTTGAGTGGACATGACGTCACCGAGCGACGGCCGACAGCAGCGGTGACCGAAATGAGGTATTTATGGACATGCGATGATACGCCAGTGGGCGACGTGATTTTGGTAGCTGGGTCGCTTGCGGTGTGAACGCAGCTACACAGTGATATGCACATAATGGCTGCTGGTTGGTCGTGTGTTGGTGAGTACAGTTGGTGGGTTAGTTAGCTGGGTGAGTTGGTTGGTTGTCGGTAGTATGTTTTTTTGGAGTTGGTTGTATGGTGAGGTGGTTGGTTGGTGGTTTAGTGGGTGAGCCGATTGACTGGTTGGCTGATTGGTGAGTCTGTTGTTTAGTTGGTTGGTTAAATTGGTTAGTTGATGGATAGGTTGGTTAGTTGGTCCATTGGTTGGTAATTTGGTTAATTGGCAAGGTGGTTAGTAAGATGATTAACGGGTATAGTTGGTAAATTGGTTTCTTGGCTGACTGGATGGATGGTGAGTTAGCTGGTCGGTTTGCTTGTTAATTGGTAAGAGAGGTGGTAAAACATTTAATTCTTTGGTTCTTAAGCAAGTTAGAAGTTTAATTAGATGGTATGAAGAATACCTGTTTAGTTGTTTAGTAAGTGGGTGAGTTAGTGTGTGAGTTATTTAGCTAGCAGGCGAGTTAGCATGTTATTTAGCAATTGTTTGACACCAATTAAATAAGATACAACTGAACATTTTTAAATTATTTTCCTACAAAAATGTGCATCAAATATCACATAATAGAATAAATAAAAACAACATTAATACATTTATCAGATACAATTCCTACAGTATTTAATTACAATGTCATTAATTGACACTCTAAACTTAAGTTTGCGAAGTCTGGGACCTTATGGAAGAGTCTTTTCACAGATATTGTGGGTAACGATATTTTTATCAATAGTCTCAGTGAAACTTGTCTGAGTGTATCTTTAGCCTGCTGACTTTCCCCCTAGAAGACTGAGTGAATGCATTTTCAGAATAAAGGACAGTTTTGTGTCTCCTTATATTTTTAAATAAACATTGTCTTCTCTCTTTACTGACTCTCCCTCTGAGTGTCACTCTCCTTTATCTGTGATGAAGTTATTCAAACTCTCATCAGACCACAGTGAAGATAAACATTATGTTTCTGCTTATTTGTGTGCAAAGTTTGTGATCCCAAATGACTAATTTACTAGTTCATTCTAAAGTCTAAAGTTCTCTGTCCCACATTATTGAACTCTGGAGGACTCATTTTTCCACTTTTCTCAGTACAGATGAGTTGTTTTTTGGTCCTAAAGACCTCATTTGAGTTTATGTAATTGTTTATTTGTTTGTTTTTGTCAGACTCTCCTGACACACATTGGCTTCCATCCTCTCTTGCCACTTCAAATAACTCTGATGCTGTTCAAAGTTTCCTTGAATGTTTAATGCAGTTGACTCAAAGGCAGATCTCCACATCTTCATATCTGCTTTCTCATGAACATAGAGAGACTAAACTCAATCTTCTAGCTAGGGATGTAATGGTTACCGGTAAAATGGTTAACCTGCGATAAAATTTCCCACGGTAATCATCACCATGTCCTATCAAATTACCGTTATACCGTGTTTGATAACCACACTGCCTCAGTAACACACAGTGATGCTGCTCTTTGACTGGAAAAGCCTGATCTATGTATCTATCCTCGATTAAACAGCCTCACGCAAGGCGCACATGCGCAGTTTGCATTATTTAGCCTCTGAGTCTGAGAGCGAAAGTTAGAGACACTACAGATGAGACTTTTTTTCTCAAAACGGACTCTGGAGTCTGGTTGAATTTTGGATTTGTACAAGGATGCCAAGGGGAAACTGATAGAAGACAGTCACCCTGACAGAAAGAAAAAGACGTGTTTGGTTAAAACGGCCGGAACTCCTCAAGTAAACGAGCTGACCGAGCCGTAGAGGTAGAGAGAGAGAGAAGATTCAGAGAGCCAAACCTGAGTGAATAACAGGTGGTTATCAGTATTTTCTGTCTATATAATGTATAAATCTTGTAATTAACAGCATTAGTATCAATCTGGAGTGTGTTCTTGCCGTTCTTTTGCCACATATTTGTTGTATTTCGTAGTAGATTGTCTTTTTCCATTAAAGTTTGTGTTTTATGGATTTAATCAATCGTAATTTGTAAATATTAAAGAAGGAGATGTTGAGGAGATCTGCCAGGAGAGGGGAGACCAGAGGAGAGTCATGAAGAGGGCTAACTGCTTCAGGGACTATTGTTAGTAAAACAAAAGGTTAATAAATAAAAACATTTGGACATGGTCTAATAGAACGAGCTGTAACATGGACACTAATGCTACAGGCAAACTAAAATGTGTGAGTGTTTGTAAAAAAGGTAACATTTATATTTGGCTGTCTAAAAACTTTGAACATGTTCATTTACAATTGTTTATAAAGAGAAACCTGTTTAAAGTACAAATCTTTTTTTCTTTTCTTGTAATTACACACAGCTTAAGCATTTGTAACAATAATAATGACAAATACTTGCTAGACTTGTTTTTACTTTTACTTCTCATGAAAGAAGGGTTAAAATGTACTCAAAGGACATTTCTTGACAAAAAAGACAAAAAAAGAAGTGTTATGATTATAATATTAAAGGGGTTAAATGATTTCAATTCTGTGTAAAAGTACTTTTTGAACATTTTGAGCACACTGCAACAATACTGTGATAATTTTGGTTACAATAACCGTGATACAAAAATTTCATATTGTTGCATCCCTACTTCTGGCATGTGTACCATGCAGAAAGTCCTGTCAAACCACTCCTGATCCAAAGTCTGTCATTTTTTAGTCTTTGAGGTCGTGATGGAGCAGAGATCTGTGTAGCTGGCCTCTACTTTTCTCTAACTCTCCACCAGAGATATTGGTTCAAGAGATGAAGCATTAAAATGAATGTTATTTGACACAGGGTGAACATCTTTTGTTGTACTCACTTCTTCTCTCAATAGATTTTTTCCATGTCAATTTTTTTTTATCACTGCAGCAAAAATTATGAATAGGATCATTTCTTCTTTCAGAGAGCAAAACAAAATCAGGGACAGCTTCAGTTTGTGTCAACATATAAACACATTTACTCTGACATTTGACTTGACTTAACATTTCATTGAAAACATATTTTTCATAATTGATATGTCACATGTGAGGCGATAATTAGAGCCCTGTCCTTCACATTACTGCTGGTTGATGTTGAGGCATAATGAGACTTCAAGGGAAATTATATTAAAGAAGCAGAAAGCAGGTCTAAATGGGTTTTATTAACAGAGGTTGGATAAGGTTTCAGAGTGTGGCCATATTCTATTTTTTGTCAGCAGAATAATTTAAAGTATACAAATAAATAAAGAATCTTACATGCATAGCACCACAAAATGAAGACTCTTTCCTGGTTTTGATTCCTGCCTGAGGCCTGTTTGCTGTGACACCCCAAAAGGTTTGGTTTTGCTTTCTGCACAGACAGTGCTGACACAAACTGCTAAGGAAATGCGTTGTGTCTTTATGTGCTCAAAAATGAATGATCTCAAATTACTTCTTATTACTCTTTTGACAGAATCAATTCAATATATAAAGGTACATACACTATAGGGCTGCCACAAACTACTATTTTGATAGTCGACTAGTTTTTTTTTTTTTTTTTAATGTGTTTTTGGGCATTTTGTGCCTTTATTGATAGAAGAGAGACAGTGGATAGGTTTGTGAAAAGGGGTGAGAGAGTAGGGGAAGACGCTCTGCAAACTGGTCACAGGCTGGATTCGAACCTGAACCGGCAGAAGTTTGTACATGGGATGCCTGGTTGCTAACCACTCCGCCAAACCAGCACCCTTATAGTTGACTAGTTAACGACCATTTTTGCAATGAACTGCAGCACCAGCATGCAGCTGGTGGCCCAAATCGCTTATAATAAGCAAACCTGGCAACTCTGACTCCTGTGTAGTTGTGCATGCACCACATGCGTGAGTGTGTTTGGTGGTGTGCTGGGTTGATTCCTGCGGACTTGATAATCAGGAAACGGGGTGAGGAAAGGACAAACTACCAACCACACTCATGTCTGCTTTGTAGTGGCAGCTGGGTGATAATCATGTGGTGTTCACACAAACAGAAGAGCCCAAAGTCACTTTAATGAGCCGACATGGCAACACAATAACTGTTGTCTTAGTCTGCGCTCAGCCTGCTTCCTCACGCTTTCTGCTTCCTACACGGCTGTAGTAGTAACCTTTGTTCTAAGTAGATGCACAATAGTCAAACACAGAAATCAGGCACATTTTGAGGGACAGCTTTAACCGGGGACAGGTCATCCAAAACAGGGACTGTCCCTGGAAATCAGGGACACCTGGTCGCCATACTGTTGATGCTAATGTTAGCAGCCAACTAGCCAAGTAGCTTATGGAGGCGACTGTCCCTCTTTGTCAGAAAATGAATCAACCAGGACGTGCTTCCTTTTCAGATGCTTATGTATCGCCGTCATGCTGCCATGGAAGGAAAGTTCTGCCTTGCAGATTTTTCATTGCACATTCTTCTCTTTTGTTTTGGTAAAATGCTCCGAAACTTTCGAGCTCCGTTGTTAGAAAGCCATGACACTGTTTGGGCAAAACTCTTTCGGTGACCATGACCACAACCATTATCCTCCATTCCAGTTTTCTAACGACATCATTCCTGATGAAGGCATGTTAGCAGATTTTCTTGAGTAAATATGCTTCAATAGCTCACAAAAGAAAAATTGACTTGTTTCTTTAAAGGTGCTATGAGGAGAATCTATTACTGGCGACATTAAGACTCTGCTACCCATGAGCACGCGCGGCGACTGTCGTAATGCCGCGTTCCAGTAACCTTGGAATTTGGAGTGACGTCATCTCCGACTTATCAGCGTTTCAGTTGAAGTCAGAAAAAACATGCCGATCTACCAGGCTATTGTTAGCTGTTGTTAGCACGCCCTGCGTTGCTGTTCACAAATATCACATGAAGAATGTGATTATCACTATGGCAGCATTTTTGTAAATATAAGTCTAACAATACTATGTATACAGCTGATCTAGAGCCACACACCCCAGTCAGAAGTGCAAATAAATGGATTAATACAGGAGCTAAATAACTGTTCACACTGGGGGCATCCATCTTTGATTGTCAACTCGGGGGTGGCGAGGTTTCACCGAGTTCCACGTAGGAAATTCAGACTTCAGGAACGTTCCAGTTGCAGTTTCCTACTCGGAACTCGGAAATTCCTACTTCTGACTACAACTGGAACGCACCAAAAGACGTGACCCAAGGTACGTAGCGGTAGTTTTTGATGTGTCAAAATAAGCAATTTTTGGAAAACTTGGTATCGTAGTTTTGTAGCTGGCTATATATCGCTACTTACAGCCCGGTGCTCTAAGACGTGTCTGAATAATATAAATTTGCTCTAGTTTTGATTGTCTTGTTCCTGAAGTTGAGTATCCAGGCCAGTTCAGCCCTGTCCGACCCGACCGCAAAGCTAAGGAATAGCATTTATAGATAACCTATTTTGATGCTATAAAACTCATCTTAAAGTGTGTATTTCCATCAGGCATATATCTAAAAGTGAGACTTTTTTGTAATTACCGAGACAAGCTCATAAGATCAATTTGCAGAGAGGGTGTCAGAGTAAGTAGGACCTTAATTATCCATTCAAAATCTTTTCTGTAACAGTTTACTTCTGAACACGGAAGGCAACATTTGGCCTGGTCTTCTGCATCCACTTGCACAGGTTGAACTGTCCTCTGCATGAATTACTTAAAATAAAATGGAAATATCTGCAGATTGCTCTTACAAAAACTGGTTTGTTCCTCTGTCCTTGAAGTTTTTGCTCACACAAAGGTGTCTCGGGCCTGAATGACCACTCGTCCTTGTTCACGCTCTCGTGTCGTGTCACCTGGCTCAGTGTTTGAGAAACAGAGTAACAGCATTTGTCAGGCCACATCACTCAGAACAGACAAGATGTGTTTTGGCCTCAGGAAGTCCTGAACAAACACACAGACACACACAGGAGCTCGAGTGAGGTGTCTATAAAATATCAGTGTAAACAGAGGTGTTCATGTTGAAATGGCAGCAGAGCTCAGGATGCTGATAGATAAACATGAATAACAAACAGAAGAGAAGAGAGAAGATGCTCATCTTTGATCAAACCCAGACTGAGGAGATTCATCACATAGAAGCTGTACCCACAGGACTCTCCAAAATCTGGCTCAGTGTGCAAATGAGTGAAATCTGAATCCTATCAGAATGAATCAGATTTGTCCAGCAGTGTGTCTCATTGCAGAAGTTCAAGGTTTGTCTTTCCTATTCAGCATGTAAACTTATTTTCTCCTGCATACTGGGACACTCCAGAGTTCAAAGTTAGTTTGCATATAAGCTTCAAATTTCACACTGCTTTTATTCATGGTGATGTAAGTTCTGCATTTTCTGTTAGAGCAAAACAAACCACTACAGCCTCTCTGAAGCACACACCACGAGTGGAGTCTGATGAAACCGTTTTGTGAGGACAAAGTAGTGAACAGGGCTGTTAAAACAGTTAAACTGAATGCCTTTCTTTTGTTTGTACTTTAGCCTGAGACAGTCAGTGTCAAATGTAGTTTAACTTAAGTGTTCATGGCTAATTAATTTATCATTCTGCAGTTCAGCAAAAAAGGTGCAAGTGGTTTGAAACAGAGGAAGGGAATGTTGGTCTATATTTTCCTGTTATGAAGATGCATGGGTGGGCTGTTTTGATGCCGTGAATCTTTCATTATGGAGCATGTGTGGGTTCTCTCCAGGAACTCCAGCTTCCTCCCACAGACCAAAAACATGCTCATTAAGTTAACTGGTGACTTGAAATTTCCCTTATTAGGTGTGAGTGTAATTGGTCGTCTGTTTCTTTATATGGCCCTGTGATTGGCTGGCGACTGGGTACAGGTGTACCCTGCCTGGGATAGGCTCTGGAGCATCTCTGGCCAATTGATGGTTCGGACTTTTAAACGGATGTTTCACAGTGTTTATTTCTGTAGCCTTCATGTATCTCTGTACACACCGTGAACACTGTAAGAGCTAAAGAAAAAAGCCAAAAATAAAAATATATAAGTATCTCACTTTACACTACTGCAATTTATACGATACACACAAAATTAAAGTATACATTTTAGCTGTTAATATCAATTACACAATCATGAATTATCCCCTTTGTCTCTTTTGAAAATGGCAATCTCTCTAAGGGCTACGTATTATAATAATATTTAACATAGGATGAAATTATTTATATATCATTTTATATAAATCGATGTGCAGCTTTAGGCTGCGTTTACATGGTGCCGAAAATGGTCATATCCGATAAGTTTTCATTGCGTTTTGGCCTTGTGTTTAGATGGAACGTGTTGCGTTATTACTGAAAACGGAAACTTTTGAAAACAGGCTCCAGAGTGGAAAGGTTTGAATCCACTCTCCATGCAGCTCAGTGTTAACCCGTATCAGAGCGTTTCAGGGTGAAACGCTGACGTCACCGCATGCGCAGTACTCTTTCACTTGAAGGCTACGCACGCATACCAGGAACAACAACTGCTTCATCGTCTACAGAGTAACGTGTGAGCGTCTTACCGTGCTCGGTTTAATATCCAGACAAAACTATCAAGACAGATTTGTTGTCCGAACTGATTTGTTGTCCAGAAAAGAAACTCCTGCGTCTCTGTGCATCTATTCACCATTGTTGTTTGTGAAAGTTTTTCTTCTTCCTTCGTGTGTTGTAGCAGCGCTGCCTCTCTGCAGAACTACACCGCCATCTACTGAACTGGCATGCATACTACAGCGGATTAACTCGTCTCCAGAGTCGCCATCTGAACGCAGCAGAATTTGAAAAAGCAAAGGAAAAATCTTTGCGTCTTTAAATCAGGAGTTTCCATGTAAACGTAGCCTTAGTCTTCTCTCATCTGAACTACCAGAATGACCATGCTAACGCTACTTAGCATTCCGCTATCCAAAACACAACACAATATTGTAATATTAATTCAAGAAGAGCACTGTATTTCAACTTGGCACTAAACATAACATGACAGAAAATTATTACCAACTTTGTGCCCATATCAGCCAGGAGCTTATTTAACATTCAACACCTTTAAAAACTTTTTGCTCATCAGACACGCTCCTCATGTGCCATTTCTCCACTTGCACCTTTAAAGCACTTGTTATACTGTTTACAAGTGAAAACACTGGGAATAAAATCACATGCTGTGCAATGCAATGTAACATTAGACACTCACGTCTAATTAGGACACTCAGTGACTTAAATTTGCACAATTATGCCCGTTAGATATTTCTTTGACTCCAAGACATCTGACTTGATCTAAGCTAAATCAAAAGCTCTGCTGACCCATTTTTGCAGAGAGATGTTTGACTGTTGTGGGGAAATAAACACCCAAAGGTCTAAAAGGAGGAAAGTGTGGTTTGTTTGAGAGCGTTTATTTAATTGGAATTAAAGTAAAAAACTTCAGACTCACTTTCAAACAGTTTTGCATGTTGGTAGAGAAGAGGGGGAATATTTTAGTCAAAACAAAAAACACAAATTTAGGCTTTTACAAAGTGTTATGCACCATCCAATCACAGGGTAACCATAATACGAACAGCCCCAAATCCACCTGATCCCAAACAGCCACTGGAGTCCAACTGAAGTGCATGGACTGACTCATCATAATGCAGTAGGGGTGGGCGTATCGATCTTAATATCGATAGTACTGATACCAAGCTGAGTATTGGTATCGAATTGATACTAGCGTGATGAGATCGATACTGCAGTTTCTCTTATGTCGTCTTTACTTTACTTTCCTCCACTCCGACCGCCGCTTCTAAGAGAGCACCTCTCTCCCTCTCTCCCTCTATGTCAACATGTTACTGTTCCTGAACAAAAACCTATAAATCTGTTGTCAATATGGAAACAGAGCCAAAAGGGCAACCAGAGAGGGCTTTGTGAGCAGAAAGCCAAAGGTTAAGGTTAACTGTAGTTTACACTTTATTTGTGCAATGGAAGGTATTTTTTGTTGTGATGTTGACATTGTTATATTTATATTTTTTTACATTGCTGCTTTTTTGTTATTTTGCACTTGTGATTTTTTTTCTTAAACGTGGAATAATTTATTACTTTTATACAGTTAAAATTTTGTTCTATTGTTGTGGTTCATTAATAAAAAGCATTTTTATTGCCTAAAATCTTTGTGCTGTGTTTTACCATAATCATAATCAACCAACTCAAGGCAAAATTACAAAATTATTCAATGATCATTACATTTCATGTAAAAAGTATCGGTATCGGTGATACTAGCCCTGTAAGTACTTGGTATCGGATCGATATCAAAATTCCCAGTATCGCCCACCCCTATAATCCAGGATTCAAGAAAGCCATGACCTTGTTTCTAAAATCTCCATAATGGAGCCTTCATGAGGACTCACTCTGTTTTAACCTGCTGTTTTACTTTGATCAAAGTCTCCTGCTGACAGTTACTAAATAAACTGCTGCATCATCAGGTGCTCTCACGTGCCTTTGCTTTCCTCAAATGACACTCGTTTTGGGAAGTTAAATACTTGTGAAGCTACACCCAGAGCACAGGTGGAAGAGAAGATAAGCACAAAGTTTAACCACAAGTTCATTGCAAGTTGTACTTTTGAGCAGATGCAGAATGATCTGGTCACCCTCTCAAAATAAAACACCCTTTTGTCTTTGTTGTGCAAAAAAATGTAATTAGATTGATTGTTTTTGTTCATCAATAGCCTGGTAACAAATGATTTATGGCCTGGAGGTTTGGGACCTCATCTTTTAAACGTAAATGAAATTGAAGGGAATTTTGTGTCTGTTTTGCAGTTTTTCATGTGCAGGCTGTTTTCTGTCAGTCTTAGAAAATATTTGTTGACTCCGCTGTGACAGTTTTCAGACAGACACTGTCTAAAGAGTTGTGTTGACATAATGTCACATCTCGAGTCTTCACTTCAGCACTCACTGTTCTGCTCTCCCACAGCGCTGAACAGACATCAGGACTGACAAACACAAAACACTGACACCCAGACAAAGACTGGAGACAACTGTGACCAGAGCTCAGTGAGCTCACAGACGCAGGAGGAGGCATTCTGTCTATAAATTAACCACATTAATCCAAAACATACAGACTGCTGACACCTGATCAACTCTGACACACAAATCCCTCCTCTCAGTGGATCAAGGGATCATTAATAACTGACGTCAGAGAACAGAAAATGTTTTTAATGAATGAATTTATAGTCTGATTAGAGGTTAGTAATAAAAAACAATCTGTTATCAGGATTTTAAACAAATCACTTCATTGACTTTTTGCCATAGCTGTTGAAAGATCTCTTCACAAAAATAAAAATTCATTGCTTTTACTGCTTTTCCTTTAGTTTGAATAAGTACTATCAAAGAATCTATTAACTCTCTTAAAATTTAATTTATATGAAAAATGTCCTTTAGAACATTCATTAGAAGATATATGTTTGATTTTTGGAACAAACTAACTTTTAAACAGCATTTTAAAATGCATGGGTCTTTAAAGGAGACATATCATGCTGATGCATGATTTAATACTTACATATAATATAATACATTTGAAAACAAGACCTTACACCCCCTTAATTTTCAAAAAATGAGATGTATTTTTTTCTGATATCCTAGAACGAGATTTGATGCCTCTGAAAATAGGTCATTGCGAGATGTCCGCGAGATTTAAATCGTCGTGTCGACACGAGGTACCTTTCTTTTTATTGGAGTAATCTGATAAAACACTTCCTCCTCTGTGATGTCCGTTAGCCACAAAACCGTCACCGAGGAACACATCCACCAGCAGCAGTATATAGATCCCTAGCTCACACTCCCTCATTACCAGCTCTGGCCTGTAGGGGGACTCAATACGCGGTCGCTTCTTTGAGCCTGCCGGAAAATACAGTAGAAGAAGAAGGACAAGCTGGCTCTACCCCCGATAGAACTGACCAATCTGAGCACAAAGGGCTGTGACGTTGCGAGGTAACTTTAGGTCATCCTGAGATCCTCGTGTTTCAACGAGAGCTTGATAATGGCCTAAAATGAGGATTTTGAGAATGCTATTGTGGGGCAATGAATGAACTAAATGACTTGTACTGAGGGCAGAAATGCTTTACAGGCATCCTAGCCTGGCATAGTGAAAAGGAGAAACGAGCATGATATGTCCCCTTTAAGAAACAGGCCATAGAGCAAGACGAATGTATAATCTGGACAAGTTTTGAATCTTTTACAGGGTTGGATGAGCAGAGATTAATATGATAATATGATAAATAAAAACATTTGTCAAATATTAGAAAGTTCTATAAATTATATAAAAGTTTAATTACCCATTTAAGAGTGTTTTCTCATCTGTTTAAAGCTTATGTGTCTTTAAAATAACAAAATGGCTAAAACTGTTAAATTTTTGCTTCACATAAACTCAGTATAAGAAAACCTGCTGACCTGGTTTATAAAAGGGGCCCAATCTGATATTTTCATATCGGATCGAGACATCCCTAGTCCTGACCATAAAAAGGAACCGTTCAAATGGTTGACTGGAAGGGATCCGAGACCACCTATGTGACGACCCCATCTACTGGCTGTTTTGCTGGCTGTCCCTTTCTGCTTTCAGGTGCAGGTGGGTGTGGCTAGAGGGGTCGGAGAGGATTCGGAACACCTGGGCCCGGTGTTCCTGATTGGGATAAAACGCGCTGGAGTCATTCAACCGTGGGGAGTTCTGCTGGCAGGCTGCTTCCCCCCACCATGCTCCGTTTCTTTGATATTTTGTTAGACAACACCCCATCAACATCTCACTCATGCATGCACGCATTACACCACTGACTTACTGATCATCATACAACATACTATATTTTTGTAAATAAACATTGAATTACAACGTTTGCTCCGTGTCTCCTCCCGGTTTTTGTCTCTGGTTTTGAGCCAGCCGTGACAACCTACTTCAGGTGAGCAGCTAAAATAGAGACTGATTTCTTTGTCCAAACAGCCCCTTGTGCCCGAGCAAGTCTCCCAAATGGTCAATTTCAGTAGGCCTGTCATGATAACAAATTTTGCTGGACAATAATTTTCCAAGAAAGTATTGCCGATAAATGATATTATTGTCAATATTATTTTAAAACATCATTTTTCATTAATGAAATTACAATATTTGTCTTATGAGTTTTTTCTTATGAGTATTGAACTGTAATTGGAAAGTCAAGAGTTTTTTAATAAAACAAATTAAACGAAAAATATAATAAATTTAGCATACAATAATAAAGGGAGAAAAACCCAATGAAAATGAAATGGGATGTCTTTTGGAAAAATTGCATGTAAATAAAATCATTATACAAATTAAAAACAATAAAAAAATAGACCCTGTCTCTGTAGAGAAAAAAAACTAGAATAACAAACACACACAACAATAAAAACAATAAATAAAATGTAGGTTATACAGTTAAAGGATTGTTTGTGATGTGTATGTTCTCCCAGTCAATTCCTACTATCCGTGAAATGTTTGTAACATTTCCCGAAATGCTGGGTTTTCAGCCGTATTGAAGGGCTGCATTTGTTTTGCAATGTAGTGAACGACACTGTAAGCGTTCACCATTTTGCTCTGTTTCATTTATATTTAATTAAAATTTTCAAACAAATGCGACATATCGGCTCGTCGGTGTTCATGAGCTCACACCTTGTTCTTTCTGTTTTAAACCAAAATATTCCCACACTGGGGCTGTGGCAGCCGGCTTACGATCCGTAGCTTTTGTGCCTTCCTTCATATTAGTGTTCGCTTCCATGTTGCTTCTTGCAACGCTCACTTCAGCTCTGTGTGAGCTGCCCTGCCTCCCCCACAAAAATTGAATGACTGACAGATGCCCACTCCTCTAAATCTGCCATAAAACCAACACACCCAGGTGTTGAGAAAGATCTACGGAGTGAGCCATGTTCTCATCCAGCCTGTTTGGTAGAAAGAGAGGAGGAAAACAAACACGCATGCACGTGTCAATTTATCAAGGAAGCTTTCGGTGAGGACGTTTTTATTTATCGTACAGTTAATTGATTTATTGATTATCGTGACAGACCTAAACATCAGGTTTACCAACCCACCCAAATTCACCACATCACATTGTATCACCCACTTCTCTTCTGCATCACTGCTCAGTCCTACAAATCCAATGCAGTCTCATTTTTATCCTCTGGGTGCAGCCTTATGTCTCAGATTTAAGTGGATTCAGAGAGTTTATGTGTTTGTCTGACTGTTTAACTGGATCAACTTCAATTCAGACGTCTGCCAAAGGCTCAGGCTGCTGTCTGCCTCAACATGACCTCATTTCATCACTTAATCTACAGCAACAGCAGCAGGAAGTTCCTGAAGTCAGCGCCAGAGCAAATCAGATATTAAAGTTTATGTACATCTGCATATATCTGTGCATTTATGGAATTAACCTGGAAAACCAACATGACACGTTGTATTTCATATTATGACGACTTGCATTAACAAAAATACACTGACACAAAAATGAGCCAAATATTAAACATGTAGAGCTTTGTGATGTTCTTCAGTTTTACATGTTGACTGTGAAGTCGCGTGAGTCAGACTGTGACTCATTTTCGGTTAAAGTGGATGTTAAAGTGTCAGCTCAGTGTCGTCATGCTCGTCTGATTTCACACTCTAATACACGGCTCTTCATTAGTACTGTCAGTGCACACCCACATCCAGCATTTAACTTTATTCAAAGTGAAGTGTTTACTGTTTATTTGACTGTATTTTGATTAAAAATGTAACTCAGTGAGATAATAAGAGCTTAATGTTGCTTAAGAATGGTCATTGACTTAATTTTCACTTAGCTTATATTGTCTATTTTAGTGTTTCAGTTACAGCTCATATCTGCTTTATTTCTTTTATTCTGGTAGAAAACCAGCTGAACATTACTTAGAAATGGATTCACATTAGTGTTATTCCTTCACATTATTGTTATCATCGCACTCTCAAGGCCTTCGCAAATAAAATGGTGCCCTGGAGTTTCATTATTCTGGGTTTTCAGTCAATGATATGTGGCTGAAAATCAATTTGCTTCTTTTACTGTGAAGTCTGGATAATGCATGGCATTGCTCTAACAAGAATACTGAGGAATATTATTCTCTATGGCACAAATGACTTTGTTTTAATGACATATCTACAGTCCTACTCATCATGATTGGCACCCATGAAGTTTAAGTACACAATGTGACAGTACAGTTTCTTTACAAACCTCTCTAACTTTGCTCTGCATCACTTTATCAGACTCAAACTTGGCAGAAGTAATGTTCACATATTAAGGTTTGTAAATTATACTTCATTAGCTACTATGATAATGCAGTCATATTTAGAATAGGCAGTTTTAATTGCAACCACTTGAAGCCTACAAAGAAAAGAACACCCTACCAACAATTAAGCATGGTGGAGGTTCCATAATGGTTTGGGGCTGCTTTGCTGCATTGGGTACTGGAGGCCTTGACTGTATCACAGGAATCATGAAATCAGAGATGATCAAGAAATTTTAGAGCGAAATGTCCGAACCCAGTGTAAGAACACTTGGTTAGATCGTGGGCCCTCCAGCAAGACAAAGACCCAAAGCACACATCCAAAAGCACACAGGAATGGTTGAAAAGGGAAAAAATGGACTGTTTTAAAATGAGTCCTGATCTCAATCCAAATGAAAATATTTGGTCTGGCTGAAATCTGTCATTGGGGAAAAGAAGCCTGCAAATGTTCAAGAGCTTGAACAGTTTGCATAGGAAGAGTGGGAGAAAATACCAGCTGAGAAGAGCAAGAAGCTTATAGATGGCTACAAGAAACATTTGGAGGCTGTCATCAGTGCCAAAGGGTGTGCAACAAAATACTGAAGAGGGGTGCCATTATTGCTGCACATGCTTTTTTGAAGTTCCCACTTTGAAATTGCAATATGTAACATGTAAAAATGTTTTTTGTTTTTGTTAAAGTATTTTGGACCTTCAATTCAAAGATCCGGATGACATAAATTTGGTACACTTCAATTTATTTCTAAAGATATTGTTAAAGCAATGAAAATAATGACGGGGTGCCAATAATACTGAGCAGGACTGTATAAAGGAATTTAAAATTTGGCTTTTTGGCTACTGAAGATAAGAGAGTTATTTAACTGTTGGAAAACATCTATTTAGTTTAAGTATCAGGCTAGTTGATGGGCTGTTTTTTGTAGTCAGTGTTTCTGCTTATACTCATATGTTGGACAAGAGAACCTGCCCTGGTTTTATAATTCCAGTTCTCCCCTTCAACAAACCCTGACTCTTCTCTGACCCGGCTGAACTTCCTCAGAGCTCCTGTCCATATGATTGCTCCTGATCTGTCATGGACTTGTTCAGGTCATGAGGCGATGGCTGGCCTATGTTCTGAAGCTTGTATCATTTGAAGTTCCCTCCTCTGACAATTCTTCCTTCTTCTTTTTCTGAAGGCAGGAGTTTCCACATGTCAGTCAACTGGCTGAATTTACCTTTGATTGTAAAAAATGAGCAAGAGAAAAAAAGACATCAGGATGCACCAGAGACTTAGCGGGATGGTTTTAGGACAGCGTGAACAAAACTAAAGGGGAATTTCAGCGAGCAGCAAACATGATGAGCTTTTATCTCTGATGTCTTAAACCACAGCTCTGGATCATTTGGTACGAGGCCAAACTGAAGTAAGAAAAATATTTTTTTAACCTTTTTTTGACCCGTGGAGTCAGCAATGTTTTATTTTATTTTTAATGAGTGGATCTGAACTTTTACTCCCCTAAGCCTGTAGTACGATATAAACTCTATCATTAAGCCCTGTTTACATGAAGACGCTCTCACCTGAAACGCAAAGATTTTTCCTTTGCGTATTCAAACTCAATCCATGTTCAGACGGAGATGCTAGAAACGAATGAAACTGCTGTAGTGTGCATGCAAGTCCAATGGATGACGATGTAGGTTTGCAAGAAAACAGCTCTGCTACAACACATGTACAAAGAAGAAAAACTTTTCACAAACAACAATGGCAAGTGGATGCACAAAGATGCAGGAGTTTCTTGTCTGATCAACAAATCTGTCTGGATAACAGGGACTATTCTCCTGATTCGATTTTTTACAATTTATTAGGTGCTGATTCGATTTAAATTGCAATTCTAGGATATTGCCAATTTTAGTTAGCTTTTTTCACACCAGCGAAAAAGATGAACAATGATGATGCGTACAGACTATATCAGGAAAAATACACATCACATGTGAGTCTGTTTTTAGGATTTATTCAGCAATATATTTTAACCAGCTGTTTATACTCTCTCTTTTCAAAAGACTGGACTGCATTTAAAAATGGCTTATTAAAGGTGTAGTCAGCGATGTGGGAGAAAACGAGTGGAGAGGTTGTTGATAAACAAATTTAGACCCGCCTCTCTCTTCATACCTCACCCCTGGCCCCACCTCCGAAAGCTGATGGACATGCATCGTCATGGAAACGGCCGTAGAAACCGCGTAGCTGACCAACGTAGCGAAGGTAACCCCGACTCGTCAGACAACTCGACTGCCATTATTGAAAACATCACAACAACAGTACATTCTGGCAGATTAGACAATAAGATGAATGCCCGACGGCTGTTACTGTTATGTGAAGCACCACAAAGCTAATGTTGCTAACCTATCCAGCAGACAGACGGTGACATCCGCGTCCGTTTTCAGGTCTTTCAATTCGCGGAGTTCCGTCCACCGTCGGAAAGCAACACCAATGTTGACCCGGGTCTTCGCTCTTTCATGGTCATAGCCCTTCTTTTTCACTTTTCACTCCTCTGAACTTTTTCTTTTTGGCTGTTTTTCAGCCATTGCTACTGCACCTATTGAAACCGGACTTTTTTTTTTTCAACATGCTGTCAGTGGTGACATCTTGTGGATGGAGAGGAGAAATACAGTGATTTTGACAAATAGTGCATTAGGTTAGAAGATCGCTGACTACATCTTTGACACAGACTAAAATGAAGCATTTAAATTTGGAAAAAAAACATGTTTTGAAAAAAAAAATCTATTCAAAAATAATCAAACAAAAAAATCCCACTACTTATGTAAATAGATTTTTTCTCCCACCGCTACTGGATAGTTTTGTCTGGATACCAAACTGAGCACATGTCACTCGGTAGACAGCTGAAGCTGTTATATTTTCTGTACTAGAACTTTATGTAGGCCTACACATTTAGGAACAGATATAGAGTTCTGTCCAAAGTCGAGCAATGTAAAAGTTATGAAAATTAACGAAAGTTACTTTTCATAGAGGATAACTAAGTGAAGTAACTAGTTACTTTTTTAAGAAGAAATGAGCAAACACTACGTTTTAAAGCAACTTTCCCAACACTGGGTATATTTGTCTAAGATAAGGAGCAGTCCGGCATAAAGCTACTATTGACAGAATTTAACGGCACTGTTTCTTATATCTGGTCTGAAGTCTGAAGCAGATGAAGCCACTGTCTAATGCCAAACTGAGAACACAAAAGATATTGGCACACATTTGCAATATCAAAACACACTTTACTGAGTTTTGTTTACAGAGGATGCCCAGCAGCACACCTCTACTGTTCAGTTTGAAAGTCTTTATTGAAACACTGTTAAAAGTTGAACTCTCAGAGCTGAGAGACAGTGTGGCTATTTGTTCTTTTAGTTCTCATGTGCTCCAGGGCCTGTAATAATTTTAGAAAAAAAAGAAGTCACACGTTTCCCAAAACATGGAGCAACATTTATAATATTTGTATACATATTAATGAATTTCATGGATAATTATGCACATTAAGCAGGCTAGGATTCCTGCAGGTAAATATGAAAATAAATCATTAAAGCTCACAGGTATATGATGTACAGCAAACAGGCTTATCATTAGCACACAGAAGTCTGAGCTTGACACTTTTAACAGGAGATTTAAAGGATTAAAAAAGTTTTTCATGCAGAAGTTTGTTTCTTATGGCAGCTTCAATGACAAAAGAACTTATGTTTTCTGTGTTCACTGAATGTAGTGGGACAACAAAACAAGCAGAGTCAAATAATACGTGCAAATTTGACTTCACAACTAAACCAGCTGTGTAAATAGCAATATGCCGGCTGCACAGTGCGCTGATTTAAAGAGAATGAGAGCTGACATTCTGATTGTTTTGACCTTTGTTGAGTCCGAACACACCCATGTTTTACCGCTACACATAATCTGTCCCTGTTGCACCCTGTACTTAGCTGGAATTATGAACATGCGTCCTGAAAACAGCCAAACAGAGACCAGCATGCCCCAAACTGTGTGCCTCACGCTTTAAAGGTGCTATGAGGAGAATCTATTAGCAGCGACATTAAGACTCTGCTACCCATGAGCACGCGCAGCGACTGTCGTAATGCTGCGTTCCAGTAACCTCGGAACTGGGAGTGACATCATCTCCCACTTATCGGCGTTCCAGTTGAAGTCGGAAAAAAACATGCCGTTCTACCAGGCTATTGTTAGCTGTTGTTAGCACACCCTGCGTTGTTGTATGAGGAATGTGATTATCACTATGGCAGCATTTTTGTAAATATAAGTCTAACAATACTATGTATACAGCCGATCTAGAGCGACACACCCCAGTCAGAAGTGCAAATAAATGGATTATTACAGGAGCTAAATAACTGTTCACACTGGGGGCATCCATCTTCAATTGTCAACTCGGGGCTGGCGAGGTTTCACCGAGTTCCCAGTAGGTAATTCCGACTTCAGGGGACATTCCAGTTGCAGTTTCCTACTCGGAATTCAGAAATTCCTACTTCTGACTACAACTGGAACGCACCAAAAGACGTGACCCAATCCAAAGCGTGTGTTTGTTGTGATGCTAATGAATGCAGCTCGGACCTTCCTCAGAACTCTGCATTGCTTTACAACTTCTTTTTTCAACAACTTACAGGATGCAAAGCCACGAGGTAATGTATCTCTTTCTAGTTACATAGCGGTAGTTTTTTATGTGTGACAACAAGCAATTTTTGGAAAACTTAGTATCGTAGTTTTGTTGCCGGCTATATATCTCTACTTACAGCCCGGTGCTCTAAGACGTGTCTGAATAATATAAATTTGCTCGAGTTTTAATTGTCTTGTTCCTGAAGTTGAGTATCCAGGCCAGTCCAGCCCTGTCAGACCCGACCACGAAGCTAAGGAATAGCATTTATAGCTAACCTAATTTGATGCAATAAAACTCATCTTAAAGTGTGTATTTCCATCAGGCATATATCTAAAACTGAGACTTTTTTGTAATTACTTAGAAACTCCTCACAGTCCCTTTAACCAGTGCGCCTCACGCTGTCAAAATAGGGCCCTTTATCTTTTTCCTTCACTTTAGAAACAAACTCATGGCTCTCTGTGATTCTGTGTGATAACATTGTGGTCAGACTTTAAGATTTAAGCCCCTAACTGTTCAGAAATCCCACTGCAATGCCACAATGAAACATCGCTGTTACTGAACTGAAGAGTGCTGACATGCTGCTGCTTTAATGTGAAGTTTAAGGCAACAATTCACACAACAAAATACATCATTACTCTCCCTTAAAGTCTTTTTTTCTGAACTTTTAAAGAGCTTTTTGTCTCGTCAAATCAAATCAAAAACTGTGCTGTGGAAAAAGATACATATTGGACAACAAGGAGAAATAGATTGAGTCACCTAATGAAGCTTTATAGACAAAAATCAGCCAAATACTTAAAGTGAATAGGATTTAGCATCCACAGTCACCATCTTCACTTCTTTAACAAGCTGAATAACTGAGGTGCATCTGTTTGTAGATCTAATGATGCACAAAAGGACATAAAGAGACACAAAAGTTATAGAGTAAGAGATGAAGCAGGGTGTGCGGGTGCACTTCATCTCTGCAGCTCGTTTTTATCTGCTCGTATTCATCATGTCCTAGGTTTGTTTCCATGCAGCAGAAGCTTCATCTCCGTCTGATAATAAGAGGAGCAGCATCAAACTCATTCATTAAATTAGCCTCTTTAATCTCTGTGTCTGAGCACTCAGCCCTGAAAACTCCCAAGACAACTATTGCAGTCTGACTCAGAGCAGCTCCCTGTTTCACCATCCCTCATTTATTGAACCAGCTCTCAGCCTGCTTCTCCTGTCACTGGCTACAAGCTCATTTACTTTAACCCTGAGGTGGTGGAGGTCACTTCGGTTAGATAAGAGAGATAGCGAGGGAGGGAGCGTGAAGGAAGCGGCCTGTGGATTTATTCAATAACCGGATTTAGCTGCAGGGTTTGAGCATCAACACATCACTAAAATATAAATACTGAAAGTGATTTGTTCAGTTTCTCATACAGTTGGTGACTTAATGTTGCTTAATTGCCTCCTTCAAGGGATAGCTCGGGTTATGGAAGTGAGGTTTCTTAAGGTCTATGGCATTAGTAAATATAATTGTCACTAGAACAATTGGCCAGCCAGGCACTGGGCACCTTAACGGTCAAATCTCCCAAATAAACAATTAAAAAAAGGTGATATTGAAAGGTGAAAGGTAATATTCTAAAATGTTTCCTACAAGAATCTTCTAAATGGCTTTAGCTAGCTCTGAAGCGAAAACATCAAACTGTGTGGTGCCCCTGTCAAAAAAATACAAATAAAACAAATGCAATTTGTTCCTTGAGTTCTTCCCCTGTTGACTTTAAGACATATCACTCTAGATCCATGTGTTACTGGTTAAACAACATACTTGAAAATGAGGCAGGATGAAAACTGTGTCAGTGGAGGATGAGAGAGATTTTGATGTAAGAAACATTAATGTAAAATATTTAATTGAAAAAATAAAACTAGACAGCATTTGGGGGCAGCAAACCTCGCAAAGGTAGCTTGCATATTGGTGTTACACCTGTTAGCAGTAGTTCCATGATAGCGTGAAGTAGCCCTCATTATATCAATCAATCAATCAATCTTTATTTGTATAGCGCCAATTCACAACAAGTGTTATCTTAAGACACTTGACAATAGAGCATAAAACTCTTCATTTTATGGATACACATGTATGCATATATACATATAATATATACACATATACATATATATACAAATATATCCATCCAACACCAACATGAATCCATATAGCCAATCATGAAACCCTCCATCATGGCTCAAGAAAAAACCTTCTGTTAAGCAGCAGGAAATCTTGAATGTGGATCCCAGTCTCATGATGAACAGCAAATCCACACCATGCTGTGTTGGTGTGAGGGTGAAGGAAGGGAGGTAAGAGGAGACAAGTGGACTAAAGTAAGAACTAAAGTTAGGGACAGATCCATGAACCATAGACCTGTCGTCTGATTTATCAGAGGTTAGCCTCTTGAGATGCTACATCTCATTTTCAGGAGGGTCCTCATGTCTGAATGGTTGTGGTGATCATTTTATAGAAGTATAATCATAGATATTCTTACTGAAAATAAGAATTTATGGGAGTGACGAACTCATGGTGCCCAGACCACAAGA
The DNA here is from genome assembly GCA_036419115.1 of Scarus forsteni. NCBI lineage: Eukaryota > Metazoa > Chordata > Actinopteri > Labriformes > Labridae > Scarus > Scarus forsteni. The sequence goes on along the minus strand of JAZDUH010000374.1, from coordinate 1,597,966 downwards.
TCATCCCTACCATATTTGTTTCAGTTTAGTATAAATGTATTAAAGGCATGCCATGTGACATCCCATTTTCAAGAGGGACCTCATGCCTATGTGGTGATAAAACTATATTATACTATACTTACTATAGATGTATCGATCATGGATATGGAGATCATGCTAATATCTACATTAACAGCTATAATGATAATGAACTGGAGAGTTCCTAATGAAATGGTCAAATATGTGTCATGTTTGTAATTGTAGTTTTTGAGGCTTCATGACTCCACAGCAGCAGGAAGTCTCCACCAAGGATCCCAGGCCACCTACAAGACCAGAGCCAGAGACGAGTACAGGAGCAAACAAAAGGGGCAAAAGCAGATGTGGAGAGAGAGAGAGAGAGAGAGAGTGATAGAGCCCAATGTGCCAGATCCCCCCGGCAGTCTAGGCCTATTGCATCTTAATTATGAGTCTAATTTATGGACTATAACTATATGATGCCTTGACCCTGAAACCCACCCTTAGCACTTGGAATCACACTGACAACACCGACATTCACCAATGGTGGTTAACCACATCACTAACACAATCATATCACTTGTGCCTTGACCAACATTCTCTGAAAGTATCTTCCAAATCTGAGAACTTGAGTTATTAGCAAAACTGTGGAAAACTAGCTTATCTCGCACTGCTAACAATTCTTTTACAATATTCCTGCATCAACATCCAGATTTGGATTGTGCCCAAATTGGATTAATTTTTAAACTGGACCGTTACTGACATCTCCTAAAGTTTTCAGCAAAATCCATCCAGTAGTTTTTTTGTGATTTTGCCAACAAACAGATAGGAACGTGCTCTCCTTGGCTGCACATTAAAACTGCAGTAACAGTCAGACTTGAACTGCACAACATGGATGTGTAAGTGGAGCTAAATGATGGAGTGGATCATCTCCAAACACAAAGGCTGCTGGTTTTAACCACACATGTGCAGTCTGCATGTAAAAGTCTTCTCTGAACCTCGAGCATAGTCACCAGCTGGGGTGGACAGTAACGAAGTAGATTTACTTGAGTACTGTACTTAAGTACATTTTTTGAGTATCTGTGCTTTACTTCAGTTTTTTTTTTTTTTGTTGAAACTGATAACTTTTACTTCACTACATTATAAAGACAAATATTCTACTTTTAACTCAACTACATTTCTTTAAATGGCCTCGTTACTCGTTACTTTTAGGTACAGGTATGAAGTCAACGATGAAAGTTATTTCCTCTTCTAAAATGTGATTTGTTTAAGTGGTGTTATCTATACTTTGTGCATCCTGTGCCACACTCCAGTTCAGTTGGTGGTGGTAATGCACTTTTGAGTTGGTTTGCCAACCGCCATTGAACAACAAAGAAGAAGACGCGCATGCACTACTGCGATCAGGCAGGTAAAGGTTGAGCTAACGTTGATGGTTACGGTTCGTCTTGGCAGTAATGATGGCTACTATGGCAGATAAAGACGACCATTCCACACCAGAGCACCCATGGCCACATCTGAAGTCCATGTTTGAGGTGGTCGAAATAAAGAACGATTCTTTTTGATTCAAATGTGAGCTCTGTTTGTTGCATGCAAACTTCACCGCCTACAAAAACCCGCCGTCCAACCTGAGAAAGCATGTTTAAGTAAGGTAAAATGGTGTAAACATTTGTTTACTTTCAGATAAATATTAGACAGTTTTATGCGCTTGTAGTAGTTGCAGTTTAACGTGACGGTCACTAACATTAGTAGGTTAGTTGGCATTTTAATGAGATTTGGCAGAAACAGAACAGAAAAGATGAATATAGGGACGGTAGTTCGAGGGTGGTTGGGGGGGGGGGGGAGATTAACTGAAATGTGCTTTTACAGGCTTTTACACATTTCAGTTAATGCTCATAATATCAGCAGTAAAATTAACCTAGCCTACAACATTATTACTTACGTTAAATAAAAAGAGTTGAACAAAAAATAAGAAAATGACAATGGTTGTCCTTTTGTTGATTCATTACTGTTTCAGTATGCATTTCCATGGGCTTTGTTTCAAACTCTTTATTCTACATGATCTATAAGCAGGTCAGTGCATTCTGTAGATTGTTTCAGTCATTACGTTCTGTAAGGTCAACGGGAAAATGTACTTTTAATACTTGAGTATTTTCAAAAGCAGGTACTCCAGTACTTTAACTTAAGTAAAAATTTGACTGAGCAACTTTCACTTGTATTGGAGTAGTATTTGGACATGAATATCTATACTTTGACTTGAGTACTGGCATTGAGAACTTTGTCCACCACTGATCACCAGTGTGTGAATGTGATTCATGCTAATGGACGGTTTGGCTCTTTGTGCAGCTGCCTCTGTTCCCGCTGCACTAATGTGCGAGTAAATGTGACATTAATGATTAAAGATCACTATGATTCATGCCCACAGTGTAAATATGTTAGCATGGTGAATGACTTCTGTCAACAGTTGGAGTTGAATCCGTGGTTTATGTTTATTTCTGCTTAGTGGCTTAGTTGTCTTCTTATGATCTGTCTTCATCTGTCTTTTTATATATCTGTGTGTCAGAAGCAGGGTCCACACAGTCCAGATATCACGCCTCAGCAGGTCGGTCGGTTCAAAGAAGAGCACCAGAACACTGAGGCTGTAATGACTGCAGCTCTAAGGACTGCTGCATGGTTTGTCATGTCATTATCCACCTGTTAACACTCACTGTCTCCCCTTCATCCTCCCAGTCTGTTACACAAACAGAGCAAAAACTGCCTTTGATTATCTCAGTGTTGGAAAGTTTATTCAGAATTCATCTTTCATTAAGCATCAGCATGCCTTACCTTATTCATGTGTGGCTGGAGACTTTAGATCTGCCCTGCCGTCTTATTTCTAACATTAAATATTCCTCCTTATGTTGCCAGCAGTGTAAAAAGGATAATATCAAGATAGGAAAAGAAGTGAAAGGGGATATCCTGTGACAGAGGAGGAGGAGATCAGCAGAGTATCAGTTAACCAAAAGAGTAAGAGGTCACGCTTCTCCTGCTTCTGTATCGCCTCCTGCAGACCGTGAGCAGCAGAAAAGGAGCTGATAGGGACAAACAGAGGGAGGAGCATGGAGGCATTTTAAAGCTGCAGGTGTGGAGAAAGTCTGTAGTTTGATCCAGGGAGAGTCCTGATGTTGTTTTATGGTTTAAAAACTAACAGGCCTGGAATACTGCTTTTCTTCTCCTTTGACAGTCTTTGAAGGACCAATCAGATTTTGCTTGTGTGTTTTGATTTATGACCTAAAAATTGGAATCATATAAGACTTTCAATTTTAAGCTGGTGTTAAGACCCGACTAGCTAGGAGAAAAGGGAAGCAACATAATAAAACCAGATGTAACTTTTATTATGTTGTTTATTAAGTTAAAGCTAGGGTTGGTAATCTGGTTTAGATAGACTTTTTGTAATGCTGGTTAAAATGATCTTTATGACCTGATGGCAATCAGTTCATAACCTGTTCTTAAAATAGAGAGAAAAATATCCGCAATCTTCAAGAGGAATAAACCTGGGAAAACACCAGCCAATCACATCTATGTGGCACACATTTTAAACAAATCAAATCCCTTCTGCTCGTACATTTTGCTGAGAGGGATCAGAGTCCGCTGGAGAATGCTAACTTGTTTTGGCTTTGAAAATAAGGGAAGCCCGCTGCGAGCCGTCCCACAACCCCAACCAAGTTCCAGTATCCCTCACATTTAAGACAGGTGTACAGAAATATAAAATAAACTCTTTGTTTTTCTTGGTTTGTTCTGTTTGCTCTAATCTCACCACAGCTGCCACCCAGGCTACTGTATGTGGACGTTCTCACCAGGCTTTTTCTTCTTCTTTGGTTTTACGGCGGTTGTCATCCATCATTTTGGAGCATTACCGCCCCCTTCAGGCTAGAGACAGAGTTCAGTTTGGAGAGGCAGAGGAATGTTTTTATTATTATATCATCACACGGGAGATTTACAGGAGAATACTGATACAGGAGGACGTCAGGAAAGAGGAGAAAATACGTAAAATACAGTAGTTTCATGGCCAAAATGAGAGACTTGACAGCTATGTGGAGAATGTCAGAGGAACTACCTATACCCTGATCAACATCGGGCTGTGAGCACTAACTAACTTTACATGTTTGTTTTTTAACTTTAAGATGATAACCCACAGGGCGGCACGGTGGCGCAGCTGGTAGAGCGCGTGCCTCACAGTAAGAAGGTTCCTGGTTCGATTCCTGGGTCGGGAGGGCCTTTCTGTGTGAAGCATGCGTGGGTTCTCTCCGGGCACTCCGGCTTCCTCCCACAGACCAAAAACATGCTTATTAGGTTAATTGGCAACTCTAAATTGCCCTTAGGTATGAGTGTGACTGTGAATGGTTGTCTGTCTCTCTATGTGGCCCTGCGATCGACTGGCGACCGGTTAAGGGTGTACCCCGCCTCTCGCCTGATGATAGCTGGGATAGGCTCCAGCCCCCCGCAACCCCGAAAGGAACAGTCAGGTATAGAAAATGAATGAATGAATGAATGATAACCCACCTGGTAACCCGTGCCCGGGCAAGGGAAACTTGGGTCCAGGTCTTCTTCATAGTGGTCTTCGAGCCACACTTCGTCTGGCCCCTCTCCCAGGACCTGTTTGCCTTGGGTGACCCTACCAGGGGCATGAAGCCCCCAGCAACATAGCTCCTGGAGTCATTGGGGCACGCAAACCCTCCCACCACGATAAGGTGGTGGTTCAGGGGAGGGAAATAAGAAGTCTCATAAACGAACAGTTTTGAATGCAGAGCTTCAGCATAAAACAGTCCATCAAAATCTTTTTAAAGGATCGAGATGGAAGTCAAACTTTTCTAAAGTGAATTGTCTCTGACTCTCTTCATATTTATAAAAGACATTCCTGTGAAGTAAAGAAGCCTTCAACTATCTCATCAAGTTTGTATTTTCCATCTTTACCTTGTGGCTTTTCTGCCATTTGTCTCAAACATTTTTGTCTGCATCCTGACATTTAGCCTCCATCCACACAAAGACAAAATGCTTAACAGTTTCCAAAACGATCGTCATAAAGACGAAGGCGTCTCAGAAAATGTGTGCGTCTTCATGAATGCACTCAATACACATGAAAATGCTGTAAACACATGCCAGACCTCTAGGGGCGCTGTAACGATATGACGGAAACAAGCGGACACAGACGAAAAAACAGTGGGCATGCGCACTTGCGGTAAAAGTTGTAAACAGAGATTGTGATAAAGTGATCATAAAGTGCCGTAATGTGTCCTCGATAATTGTTTGTTCAACTCGGTGGTGATTGAGAAGAAGGAGATTTTGCTGCAACAGGGATAGTAGGGTCACTAGCTTCATCAGCACATATGCTACACCGTACGCCGCCATTGTTGTTGTTGTTGCCGCGTGTAGCGCATGCGTGTCAATGAAGATATGAAACTATGACGTAAGTGTATCTGAAAAGTTATGGAGAGCCAGTAATCACGGAGCTGGGTATACGGCATTTCAAAATCTTTCCACTCTGGAACCTGGTTTCAAAAATGAATCGTTTACAGACCCCCAAAACGCCGTCTTCATATGGATGATACGCAGATTTGGCAAAAAATGTCTGCGTTTAGATCTCGGTTTGTCTTGGTGTGGATGGGGCCTTAGACCTGTTTCCTCTTTCGTTTTAACATTTTTACACAGAACCAAACCAGCTGCACACAGGAAGCGACTCCCTGTCTGGGCTGTTATTTCCTGCTGGATGTGGAGGTGATGATGGTGGTGAATGTCGAGTCCTCTGTCATTTACATCCATCCATTCACATCCACTACAGCCTGCTGAGGAGAGGACGCTGAATAATGCATGACTGACAAAATCAAGGTCATGCATGTTGGTTTGGTTTTATGCTCTAAAGTGTTGTGCTCATGAAAAGACGACCTTGAAGTATTGGAGTGATGATGAAAAACCTGCAGCGACCTGTGCTTTAGATTTCTGTTGCTCACATTATGGTTTACCGTTGGTGCTTTGAAAAAATCACTTTTCAAAGAATGCATTGAAACTAGAAAAATCCATTGCGACGTTAAACAGAATTATAAAAGCAGTAGCCATAACCTTCAATTTTGCCAAGAGGAAATGGCCAAATGGAAATTTCAAAACCAAAATCTGACAGCATTGTGAAGCTTTCTGTCATCAGAGGATTAGATTGAACCGGACTGGAGTATTTTACACCTAAGATGATTTTCATCAGGACTGTTGGTTCTCCATCTGAACAAAATGAGCTGTACACACTCCTGTTTTTTGTCCTGAAATCATCTTTCGAATTACTTTTTCAAAGACAGAGACATTGCAATTGCAGAAGTGTCAGTTATGAAACCAAGTCAAGGTTTAGGAGCTGTGGTGAGGAATCACATCAGTAATTTATGCTCACTGATTGTTCAGCACCAAGCAGGCTAAAGTGAATTTCATTAGTAAAAAAATAAATAGAGACATGTTTTGAGACCACAAGAGCAAGATTTCTCTAGCTAATCTTTGTTTTTCCCTTCATATTTATCTTTTCTTTGCTCTTGATTTCACATTGTTTTTCTTCAGCTCATCTAGAGATCTACTTCATGTTTTCCTTTTCTTAGTAAAAGTGGATAGAAGAATAGAATAGAAGAATAGAATAAACCTTTATTTGTCCCACGCAGGGAAATTTACAGTGTTCCAGCAGCAAAGTGGACAGCATTAATAGAATAAAAAATAGACTTAAGTATAAAAATAGCAGCATGTACATTACTCTGCCTATATAAGACATAAAATATAAAAAATATAAAAATTTATAAGGGGCTTGGAAACTAATCTAAAAGCAAATCCTATGAAGATTATATACACATTTACTGAGTAATTGCAAGTCGGAAAAGTGATTGTATATGGGTGTACCTTCACACTGCAATTGCACATTGTTAGAGGATCGAGGATTGCATATTAATTGCACATTAATTGCACATAGTAATTGTGCAAGTAGGAAATCATTCTTTTTGTGAGGAACAATTTGACTCTTGTATATATTGTATATAATTTTTTCTTATGTATTTTAACTATCCTGAAATGCTGTAAAATCATTGCTTAGTGACATGACCTAACATAACCTGTACATGACCTTACATAGCCCCCTCCCTGCTAGAGACTGCTTTCCCACACACTACATGACCGTACATAGACCTCTTGGCCCTCTCGTTACCTTTTCTTCCCACAAACTGAGACATTCCCATGAACTCGCTGAACTATTGCACCTGCAAGGCCATCTTTCTCACTAAAAACATCCCGTGACCACATACAGTGCGTTTAAAAGGAGAGGACACTGTACTACTTTTCAGTTCAACTCTCAGACTGCTTTGGCACTCTTTGGTTGTAACTCTCTTGTCCGGACAAGAAGAAGAAGGAATTAAAGCTCCATTTGATTGCATCCAGCTGCTTTTCATCATTTTTATTCTGAGTAAATGTCAGGTAAAGGTACGAACTAACTGAGCTATCTCAGAATTATAAAGGGAAAAATCACTTTTTCTGCAATCTTTTGTGCATTATATGTTCATTAAATCACAGCAAGTAAAAATGTTTACCACTAAGTGACGTGCAGTTATTGTTTATTCTGGTTTAATTTCAGAGACAGTGGAGTACGAGGCCTTTCTCTCCTGTGTGTACTCATACGTGCATGTGATGTCTGACACATAAACACAAACAGACAGGTAAACAAATAAAGCCCTCCAGCATCTATTCCCCTTCAAAGTCTGCAGGATCATGAAACATGTCAGCACAATCAGTCGGTGTGCTGCTGCTGTGAGGACTCCTGCTGTGCGTGAGAGAAGGAGAGAGACACTGGAAGTCTGACAGTGCAGACACGTCTGAGAGACAGCAGTGTGCTGTTAATGCTTCACCAAATACAAGGCGCTTCATCGCCATCATCTGTAAAACAACTATTATAAATGTATTCACTCATTTTCTTTAACCAGCAAAACTTTGACGATCAGTAACAGACGAGCACTCAGATCAGCTTGTTTACTTGAATGTTCAGCACTTTTAGCTACATTTTATGTATGAAAAGTGATTTATAAATAAAGATTGATTGATTGATTGATTTCCCAGATGGATTAGTGAAATATTTCTGTGGCTGTTATGTGGAGCTGTCCGTCTTAAGGTTTCAACTTATCAGTCTCCCCAATAACCTGATTCAGCAGAGGAACTCTGCATATTTGTAACCTGAAAAATTAGCCTGCAGAGCTGCAGTTTCCTAACCTGACATGCCAAATGGACAGTTCCATATTGAAAAGATTTCACTAATCCATCTGGGAGGAGGCCTGCAAAAATGTTTTCAGGGGCAGAGCCTTCAAAAACAACAACAGCTTGTGATTGGACGATCATTTAAGTCATCAAACTCATCACAAACCAATCCATATCAAGCAGCACTGCTATGACGTAGCATATGAAGCAGCTAAATGTAGCGGCCAACGGCTAACTGTTAGTCATAGCGGCTAACTGTTGTTAGTGGCTAGCTGTTGTTAGCCGCTACGGCTAACGGCTAACAACAGCTAAAAGCTGTTTTCCCTTGTTAGCCTTAGCGGCTAACGGCCGTTAGCCGATAGCTTAACTACCTTAAGACAATCGTTTCACATTAAATTATACCACACAGATGTATTACGTAACACTTATGTGACATGAACCTCGTCAAAGACAATCCCTATGATGTAAACGTATGAGGAGAGCAGATTTCGCCAAGTATAACTGAGTAACTCCAAGCTAAACAACATTAGCCTCCATTATTTGCACAACAGGAAGTGACTTCACTTCCTGTCAAGTCACTTCCTGTTGTCATCATGCCCGCAGCTCCCGCTGCTCCTGCTGCTCCTGCCTCTCTTCCCTGATTGGGCTGTTAAGCATTTAGCCGAGTGAAACCTTTGGACAACGGAGGCTGGCAAGACGAAGATGTATGATTTCAGAATCAGACAGGTCTCTCTGCTCTGCAAGGCTAACAGTTTCCTCCTAAAGACTAACAGATGTGTATGCATTCAGTTCTCATTAACCCTGTCAGTTTATTTAAAAGTCTGTTGTGTGTTTGAATGGATATGTGTCTATAAGTCAGCTTCACTTCATGCTGGAGTCATTAAGAGTCAGAGTCATTGACAGAAGAGTGCTGAGTGAGGATTAAAAGAGACAGGAGGTCAATACTCAGTCTCCTTCAGTGCAGGGGGAGAGGTCAGAGGGTCCAATGACCAATAAAAACACACAACCAACGATCAGAGGGAGCAGGGCTGTGTTTGATACCCGAGTTAAATCAAAGGTCCTTCAGTATAAACTGATTAAACAGACGAGCCCTGCATGTTTCAGACAGATGCAGGGGTGTTGATCACCTACTGCTGAGTGTGTGTTTCTGTGCACCTCTTCATGTGAGTCTGATTAAGCGGGCAAATTAAAGAACAGTCTAGCATTTAGTTTGGTGCCTGCAGAACGAGGTAGTTTAGATTATTTCAGTTTTGTAATCTCTTTAATTAAATCAGCTTCCAACAAATTACATTGAGGCATTTATAATCGGTTTGGGTCTGCAGAGAAACTAATTAAAACAGAGTGAAACAGAAGCATGGTATCTGTGTGTGTGTACAAGTTTGCTGTCTGAGCGGTCTTTTAATTTTAATGTTATTGATGTAAACCAGGAAAGAAACATCCCCCTCCCAGGTGGCCTCATTTATGTGCTTTTGATCTGCTGAATTCTTCACGGGGCTCCTCGCAGGTAACTGTAAACTGCAGTTTATTATGAAAAACATTTCAATTATAACCTGCTGAATAATTACCCTGATATCTTATTATTTTATTTCTACCCTCAGGCCTCTAACGCATTTAATGAATGCTCTCCTCTCTCTGCCTCTGTTGGATTAAAACATATTCCAGCAGCAGTTCAGGGTTATGACGCGCTCATTAGATTGGTTTGAAATTTTGATCACATAATATTTAACGTGCATGAGTACTTTACGAAGCCTATTTGTGGCTGAGATTGAAAATGCCTAATGGAGACATACAAGGTGTCTGTTTGTGTTTTTGTTTGGTTGTTAGTTTGTTTGTCTGTTTGTTTCTTTGTTAGCAACATAACTCAAAAAGTTATGGACAGATTTAGATGCAATTTTCAGGAAATGTCCGGATTGGGAAAAGGAACAAATGATTAGATTTTGGGAGTGATCTGGATACAATTGCTAATAGTATGCTAATAGGAATCTAAATATTTAGATGAATTAAAGGTGGGACTAATATTTATAGTGAAAATCACAATATGGGTACTGGCAGAGGTCTGCGCTCTCCGAGTGCTCTTCTAGTTTACAACCGCGCTATCTTGCAGATAAATGTGTTGCGCTGCTGCGATATCACGATTTATGTAGCCTTCTCCTTCCGGCTCACATCTCTGCTCTTAAAGAGACTGTGAGGAGTTTCTAAAAAAAAAGTCTCACTTTTAGATATATGCCTGATGGAAATACACACTTTAAGATGAGTTTTATAGCATCAAAATAGGTTATCTTTAAATGCTATTCCTTAGCTTTGCGGTCGGGTCGGACAGGACTGGACTGGCCTGGATACTCAACTTCAGGAACAAGACAATTAAAACTAGAGCAAATTTATATTATTCAGACACGTTTTAGAGCACCGGGCTGTGAGTAGAGATATATAGCCGGCTACAAAACTACGATACTAAGTTTTCCAAAAATTGCTTGTTGTCACACATCAAAAACTACCGCTAAGTAGTAGCGGTAGTTTTTGATGTGTGACATGCATCCTATCCTGTAAGTTATTGAAAAAGAAGTTGTAAAGCAATGCAGAGTTCTGAGGAAGGTCTGAGCTGCATTCATTAGCATCACAACAAATGCACACTTCAACTTCAGTCACGTCTTTTGGTGCGTTCCAGTTGTAGTCAGAAGTAGGAATTTCCAAGTTCCGAGTAGGAAACTGCAACTGGAACATCCCTTGAAGTCTGAATTTCCTACTGGGAACTCGGTGAAACCTCGCCACACCCGAGTTGACAATGGAAGATGGATGCCCCCAGTGTGAACAGTTATTTAGCTCCTGTAATAATACATTTATTTGCACTTCTGACTGGGGTGTGTCGCTCTAGATCAGCTGTATACATAGTATTGTTAGACTTATATTTACAAAAATGCTGCCATAGTGATAATCACATTCTTCATACAACAACACAGGGCGTGCTAACAACAGCTAACAATAGCCTGGTAGATCGGGATGTTTTTTTCTGACTTCAACTGGAACGCCGATAAGTCTGAGATGATGTCACTCCCAGTTCCGAGGTTACTGGAACGCAGTATTACGACAGTCACCGTGAGTGCTCATGGGTAGCAGAGTCTTTATGTGGCCGGTAATAGATTCTCCTCATAGCACCTTTAAGTGAGGGTACAGGCAGTGGGAATGCAGAATGCAGTTTCATCTGTTTTCAGAGTTTTCTTTATGTTTATTATTCATGTTTTATCAGAGATTAAATCCAGCTCTGTTAGAGTCACCCACAGACAAGTTGGAGATCCTCCATGAAGTCTGCAGCTGTTGATAAGACAGTCGTCTTTGCTTTAGGACCCAGAGCCTCTCATCCACTAAACTTCCTTTAACATTATCCTGGAAAAAACTGAACACTTCAGAGCTCAGATGCTGCTGAACTTGTCCACTGTTCTGCTTATACCTCACAGATTAATGAGATAAGGGAGCAGGAGTGGGTTCAGACAGGGGTCATGGTGGGGTCAGATTTCTCATTAATCCTGTCTGCAAACACTGATCTTTTATCCAAGATGGAGAGCTGTGAGTGCTCATGCAGGTTATCTCAGATGTAAACACTGATGCAGGTTTAAAGACAAAAGAAAAGAAGGGCCTCCAGGACTCTAAAGGGTTTGTTTAGGTGCTTCTTGAAATGAAATCCACAGAGTCTTAAAAGAAAAAGAAAAGACCGCAGGGCACTCTCTTTATACTGTAAAAATGTCTTTATTAACTGTGCCTCACTGATGCAGGTTTCTTTGGGTGTGATGGAGATGTGTGCTCTGAAATCATGGTGTCTGTTTAAAACGTGTGTGGATGTACAGATTATAAATCCTACAATTTATGGCTACATTTTAAAATGCTTGTAATCAAGTTACTAGTATGTCAACCAGTTAAACTCTTTATATAATTGTAAAAAGAGTGGCACAAGGGTAGGTTTTAAACCTGTGTGAACCTGGCCCCCCACCCCATGCAAAATTTTGGGAAAATAGTCAATTTCTTTGGTGCTTCGTTTGTGCTGGTTTGTGCCGTAAAAATTGTTGTTTGTGCTGCTATGGTTTTTAAGTTATTACATATTAGTTTATAGGTCATCCAGAGTTCACCCAACTCCCCATTTGCTTGACATGGACCTGAAATGGTGCTGTTCGTTAGTGCTATGTTTGAGCTGGTTTGTGCCGTCAAAACTTTTGTTTGTGCTGCTACAGTTTTACAGATATTACACACTTTATTTTCTGGCGATGACGTCATGACCAGAAATACTCTCGTGCCGCTGCTCTTCATTTGTTTTGGCTGTGGTCACACAGGGATCGACTCGGGGGCCATGCTAAAAGTAGAAATATGGTAAAAACTTTTTAGATAGACAGCGTTAAATGTGAAGGTCTATATTATAAATTGTGATATGATTGTTTTGTTTCACCTTCCTGTCAAATTTTGAGATACATTCATGCTGTTTTGCCGTAGTTAAAAACTTTTTTACGTGGCACTCCAGGTGTAACCTGACAAGCCAGATGCACAGCTCCATATATCTGCCACAGAAATATTTCAGTAGCCCATCTGGGTAGGAGCCCTTTAAATTTGTTTTCAGGGGCAGAACATTAAAAAAAAAACACAAGCTTGTGATTGGACAATCGTTTGGCTCGTCACATTCATCACAGACCTATCCACATCAAGCAGGGTTGCCTCCTATAATGTAGCACTGTTTTCATTGAATTTGTCATTATTTTTTTTCTTTTATATATACATTTTATTTTATTATCTTGCTTATATTGGTTTCTGATGCTGCTCATTAATTTTTGAAGACTGTATGATGCAAAATGTGCCTGTTTGTTGCTTGAAATGGCCGAATAACGAATTGAAAAAAAAAGTAGCATACATAGCGGCTAACTTAGCCGCTAACAGCTAACAGCAGTTAATGACTGTTAGCTTAGCCGCTAATTTAGCCGCTAACAGCTAACAACAGTTAATGACCGTTAGCCGTTAGCCGCTAACTTAGCTGCTTACAGCTAACGGCCTTATACTATCATCTTACACTAAATTGTACCACACAGATGATTCATTTAACACTTATATGTGACATGAACCTCGTCAAAGACAATCCCTACAAGTAAACTTCTGAGGAGGGCAGATTTCACCAAGTTTTACCAAGTGTCTATGAGGACAATAGGCTAATCGGCATGTCCGTTCTCAACTTCCGGTTCTCAACATCTGGTTGTTGTCACGTCTGCATTCTGCTGCTCCCACCTCTCTTCCCTGATTGGGCCGTTAAGAATTCAGCCGAGTGAATTCGTTGGACAACGGAGGCTGGCAAGACGGACCTGCAGGATTTCAGAATCAGGTCTGTCTGCTCTGCAAGGCTACTCCAGGCACTCTGAGTATGAAAAATGCACAGAAACATACAAAGGTACATGGAATTAAAATCCAAATGAGCGATTCACTCGGCGCAGCCGCCCTAGTCAATCCTTGTGTGACCGCAGCCAAAACAAATGAAGAGCAGCGGCACGAGAGCATTTCCGGTCGTGACGTCATCGCCAGAAAATAAAGTGTGTAATATCTATAAATCCGAAGCAGCACAAACAAAAGTTTTCACAGCACAAACCAGCACAAACGAAGCACCATTTCGGGTCCAATCTGAGCAAATGGGGGGCTGGATGACGTCATCGCCAGAAAATAAAGCGTGAAATTTCTATAAAACCGTAGCAGCACAAACGACAATTTTTACGGCACAAACCAGCACAAACGAAGCACTCACTGATCCTAATTTATGCATTACATGATAAATTGTGTTTAGCAACTGTTTTTTTTTTTGTTTCTTTACATTTCCAGTTTGTTTTGATATTTTTGGGAAATGATTGGTGGGCCGCATTTAGTGAGGTAAATGGCCACATATGGCCCCTGGGCCGCCAGTTGCCCACCCCTGCCTCAGAACATGATATTCTACCATACCAACATATTACTGTAATATGTCACTGTCCTAACTTGATGTTTTGTGTTTCTTGTTACCTCCGCCAAGGAGGTCATGTTTTCTGGAGAGTTTGTTCATCTGTCTGTCCGTCTGTTTGTCCGTCCATCTGTGAACAAAATAACTCAAAAAGTTATGGATGGTTTTGATGTCATTTTCAGGACATGTGCAGCATGGGAAAAGGAAGAACTGATTCAATTTTGCTGCTGATCTGGATCAGCGTCTGGCTGCCATGACAAAAAAAATGTGATTTCTGTGAATAACTGCTGAACTAAAATAGATATCTTTATGAATCCAGTTGCTGATGGTATGTGTTCATGGTCAAGGAATCTAAATATTTCAATGAAATAAAGGTAGGAGTAATATTTTTGGTCAAAATCACAATATGGGTAAGAACTGTGGCGCTGGCGGAGGTCTGCGCTCTCCGATTGCTTTTATAGTTCACTACTGTGTCACAACTTCCTTGTAATGTTTTGCAAAAAAAAAAAAAAAAAAGGATAATGGTCCCAAAATGACGGGGAGGGGGCAACAAAAGTTTAGGAATGACCAAAAACACCAGTTTAAAACATTCAACAGGTGATCAGGTTAACTGAAAATAGGTAAGTGCATGATTGGGCATAAAGACTTATTTTTTCACAAGCAAGGATGTGGTAAGTTCCATAACTTTGTGAACCACACGGACAGAAAGTCCAACAGGTAAGAACATTGTTTCTCAATATAGGAAGGTAAATGTCAACATTGATCCCTCAGGCAACACTGGGTTAAAGAAATCATCAGATCAATTCAAGCCAAGAGAAGGTGATAAAGAGAAGAGCTGAGATATAGAAGAAGAAAATTAAACATTATAGTAAAGCTGCAGCATCAATAACAGAGAGGTTAACAATAAAATGGACATCTTAATACAAGTCTAGGCCATGTGTGAGTAACAAAGAAAGGAAGCAGAGTGGTCTGTGTCGGCGAGTTTCACTCTGAGGGGAGATTAGTCACACTGGGATGATCTTATTGTCCAGGATAAGAGGATGAGCAGCAGAGCCCTCTGGAGAGTTTCACTGACACTCAGACGGCTCACAGGAATCAATAAGAGCAGAGAGGATGTGCTATATACAGAGACTGATTGTGCTGATTTGAAATCTCTGCTGTTTGAATTGGAACTAAAAACCAGTGAGTGAGTGCATGCAGTTAAAAAAAAGTTTAAACTGTGTGCTGACGAGCTTACACTGAGGGCATACTGTTAAAATATTTATGTGATTTAAAAGTTAGCTATTAAATGTATTGTTTATTGCAAATATATTAAAAATATCTTCATTCATTTTGAATTTGATGCCTGCAACACATTACAAAAAAGCAAGGATATGGGTAAGAAAGACCGAAAATGTTGATGAATGCTTAAAAAAAACCTGTCTTGATCATCCACAGGTGAACAGGTTAGTTGGAAACAGGTTAATGTCACGTTAAGACTCGAAATATTCCCAAGAGGCTCACTTTATCAACAACTGCATGAGAAAATATTTTAAAGCTTGAAATGTTTCTCAAAGTACAAACGCAAGGAATTTAGGGGATTGAATCATCGACAGTCTAATTCAGTTCATTATCAAAGAATCTGGAAAAATCTTCACATAAGTGTCTAGGCCAAAAAAACAACATTGAATGCCTGTAAACTCTGATCCTCAGGCAGAACTACATCAAGAAAAAAGATCATTTTGTGAAGGATATTTCTACTCGAAACGCTTGAACTTCAGTGAACCAGTTTAAAGATGCCATGAGGAGTTTCTAAGTAATTACAAAAACGTCTCACGTTTAGATATATGTCTGATCGAAATACACACTTTAAGATGAGTTGTATTGCATCAAAACAGGTTATCTATAAATGCTATTCCATAGCTAAGTGGTCGGGTCAGACAGCCGGCTATAAAACTACGATAATAAGTTTTCCAAAAATTGCTTGTTGTCACACATCAAAAACTACCGCTACGTAACCAGAAAGAGATACATTACCTCGTCGCTTTGCATCCTGTAAGTTGTTGAAAAAAGAAGTTGTAAAGCAATGTAGAGTTCTGACAAAGGTCTGAGCTGCATTCATTAGCATCACAACAAACACACGCTTTGACTTGGGTCACGTCTGTTGGTGCGTTTCAGTTGTAGTCAGAAGTAGGAATTTCCGAGTTCCGAGTAGGAAACTGCAACTGGAACGTCTCCTGAAATCAGAATTTCCCACTGGGAACTCGGTGAAACCTCGCCACCCCCGAGTTGACAATGGAAGATGGATGCCCCCAGTGTGAACAGTTATTTAGCTCCTGTAATAATCAATTTATTTGCACTTCTGACTGGGGTGATTCGCTCTAGATCAGCTGTATACATAGTATTGTTAGACTTATACTTACAAAAATGCTGCCATAGTGATAATCACATTCTTCATGTGATATTTGTGAACAACAACGCAGGGCGAGCTAACAACCGCTAACAATAGCCTGGTAGATCGGCATGTTTTTTTCCGACTTCAACTGGAACGCCGATAAGTCGGAGATGACGTCACTCCCAGTTCTGAGGTTACTGGAACGCAGCATTACGACAGTCACTGCGCGTGCTCATGGGTAGCAGAGTCTTAATGTCGCCGGGAATAGATTCTCCTCATAGCACCTTTAAGTCAAAACAGTTTTTAACAGCACACAACTCAAAAGCCAGCATCTGTGGTGGTGTGGGGTTTGTCTGTGCCCATGGCATGGGTACCTTGAAGCCTAAAATACATCAACAGAGATCCTAGACTAATGTGAAATGGGAAATAATTCCACCAACAAAGCTTCAACATTTATTTTCTTCAGTACACAAATGCTTATCGGGCATGAAGAGAGATGATGTAACAGTGGTAAACATGCCCCTGTCCCAACTTATTTGGAATGTGCCACAGGAATCAAATTTAAAATAAGGGAATTTTTGCAATTTTATTAGTTTCAACATAAATTCTTTGTTATGAATTCAATTGAATATTATCATTCAAATATTCTATATTTTTTTAGTTTTTTATGTTTACACAACATTCCAACACCACTGAAACTGAGGTTTGCACATTTTACAACATTTTCCCTTTTTTTTTTTTAATCTATTAGGCCTACAGTTTAGTCTTATGGATTTTTCCCCATTGTCGATAGTGCCTGTCTCGGCTTTTACTGTTCATCTGTTTTGTGAAGATCGTCTCACAAATCTCCTCTTGAGCTTTTTTCAGGCCTGTTATTCATTACTGTGGTTTAGTTACTGTGTTAAAGTGAGTTTAATCTGATCTCATTAAAATCACCAGGAAGTAGAGACATACATTACACCTGAGCGAGTGACACTCATTAGAGCAAAGACAGTGCAGCTTTATTCTCACCACACACAAACACACAGCAGATATTTCACTGTTTACTGCAGCAGGTCCTTATTTATTAATAACAGTCCAATGACTTTAGCTCCACCAGGTTAAATGGCCTCATTACCACAGTTAGAGGTTATCTTCATTAATAATGAATGTTGTGTTCATGTCCTTCAGCTCAATTAGAAAGAGACACATGACTATGTGTAGAGACATGGACTGCACAGCTGGAGATGAAGTGGACCACAAAATGATAAAACAGCTGCAAAAGTAAAACTGTCTCCACAGTGAGAAAACTCATACAGCAAGACATGAGCAGCAATCATCATAGACTTTTCTTTGCTAAATGTGAAACAAAGAAACAGATGTATAAATCATGGAAGAACACTAAATCCTCTTTATGCAGAGAGGAAACAACATTTATTTACAGTCAATTTGGTGAAAAGAGCAAACATTTCCAAACAGTGTGTGAGACTTCAGGTTTCTTCTCCAGATTTAGATCCTCAAATACAAGGAAATAAAAACTGTTTTAAATAGTTTAACCTCTTTGGAGGCAGCCCCTTTTTTGAGCCTCCTGCTCAAAAATGACACCCTCATAAACTAAAGAGTGTATCTCTGCACCACAAGGTCTATTTGAATTATTTTGGTGTCATAATAAAGTAACACTTTGATTAAATGTGTCCAGATGTGGAAATATCAGTATATGTGTCACTGGGAGAGTAAACGAAGATAGAAGATAGTTTAATCTTATAAAGTGATGCTGAGCAAAATTAGAGGTTTTATAACAACATGGTCAGGTGAGGATTTTGATAAACAGTATATATTGAGCCAAAGGTAGAAAATATACATTTTTTTAAAATAAAAGCCACAGTTTCAGACATTTTGAAAGTTAAAAGTGTTTGAAATATATATATGTAGCACTTCCTCCACATAGAAAAACTCTTTTAGATCATTGTTATGACATTTTTAATCAAAAATGCCTTTTTTTTCTATCTAAAATATGAACGGTAAGACACAATTTTGGACTAACGCGATAGTCTACTATTGCTGCTGGTTTCCTGAGTTTTGGTGGTTTCACCAAGTGACGCTCTACAGATTTTGATTTTTCTTTTACTTTTTTTGCCTTGTGTTTTATGATTGTCTTGTTGTATGTAATAATTGCTTATATTTTGTGGGGCTGAGTTTTTCCTGTTTAATTTGACGTGAAGTATAATTTTATTTCTACATGAATAGTTCTTACGTTTTTGTTCCTGCATAAACCACAGGACGTAACAGCATGTAAAAGGGAATGTTATTTAGAGGTGGGGTTGATCGTCACAAAAACTAGCATGAATGTAGCATCTCATCTGTTTAGAAAAAGGTGTCATGTTTTTCTGCTCTCCCCGTCAAACATAATTAAAAAGAAACACAACAAACCTTTAAGACACTCTACCCTCTGTTGACAAAATCTTTATCCGTTGATAACAAATATGATATAACACTGATTACTGGTGTTAATTGAAGTTGCCCCAGTTGTGTCAGCACAGGTCAGTATCAGCAGTTTTTGTAAAAACAAAACAAAACAAAAAAGTGATTGGTTGATATAATTAATACCTGTACCAGATGACACCATTCACAAATGACACTACCATTTCTGCTCTCAGAATTCACACCATGTTTCCAGTTTACTTCTATCGCAACAGAGAGTTGTTCACTGCCTGAGGTCTTTATCTGTATCACATACAGGCAGGTGTAATATTCTGCACAAAAACACTCCTCATGCCACTGGACGGAGACGGGAATGCAAGGACAAACTGCATGTCTGTCTTTATGGATTCAGCTGCATTAAAATAAAAAAGAGAATCAATAGAGAAACAAAAAAGTATGTGTTCAGTCTATACATGTATTGGTATCATTATGTGTTCAAACGTATGTATTTTATAAAGGCTGGATCTTTACCATCAGATATTTTTGTGTGCTCAAAGTCTCACACACAAACATCACATTCACATCAAAACAAACAATTTCTCACTAAAGGAAAAATGTTCAGTCGTAGTTAACATAGTCAACATTTCTCATTCAGACAGATAAAAATGTTTTATTTATACACTAACACATGAACTTTAAGGTTGTGAACATTAAAGGTGTAGTCAGCAATCTTCTAATCTAATAATCTAATGCACTATTTGTCAAAATCACCGTATTTCTCCTCTCCATCCACAAGATGTCCCCACTGACAGCGTGTTGGAAAAAAAAGTCTGGTTTCAATACACAGCCTTGGCTCTGAATTTCAGCAGGTAAATACTGTGGCTCGGGCCGAGTTACCAAAACAGAGTACACCCCCCCACATCCAGGGGGCGATCATACTCATGCGCAGATCAGATAGAGAGGGGAGGGGGAGTCGTAGGTTGCATAGCGTGTGCAGTTAGTGTAAGAGAGAGATACAATAGGTGCAGTAGCAATGGCTGAAAAACAGCCCAAAAGAAAAAGGTCAGAGGAGTGAAAAGTGAAAAAGAAGGGCTATGACCATGAAAGAGCAAAGACCCGGGTCAACATTGGTGTTGCTTTCCGACGGTGGAGGGAACTCCGCGAATAGAAAGACCTGAAAACGAACACAGATGTTGCCGTCTTTCTGCTGGATAGGTTAGCAACATTAGCTTTGTGGTGCCTCACATAACAGTAACAGCCGTCAGGCATTCATCTTATTGTCTAATCTGACAGAATGAACTGTTGTGATGTTCTCAATAACGGCAGTCGAGTTGTCTGACGAGTCGGGGTTACCTTAGCTACATTGGTCAGCTACGCAGTTTCTACAGCTGTTTCCATGACGATGCACGTCCACCAGCTTTCGGGGGTGGAGCCAGGGGTGAGGTATGAAGGGAGAGGCGGGTCTAAATTCGTTTATCAACAACCTTTCCACTCGTTTTCTCTAACATCGCTGACTACACCTTTAAATTAACCCCATCATATTTTCTTCATGCAAAGATTTCCTTCCCCTTTTGTGTGATCATGGAAGTCTGAGGTTTTCGTCTAAACACAAACTCCCTCTGTTGTTGGGCTCTCTGTCTCTCTCTGCTGAAACACATTCAGCTCTTTGATTCATCATTGTTGTCAGCGCTAACCAAATCACTGCTGAGCATGAAAGAAGCCCCTCGGCTCTCCAGAAAGAGACGGCACACTTTTCTCTTTCCACCTTTCGAGCAGATATCCACAGAGGTGGAGAAGAAAACACGGCTGCATGTGTCTCACAGCTTTTGTGTTTCTTAGAGTCAGTTTCTATACTCACCAAAAAGACTTTTATTCTGCTCTTTTTTGTTGTTAGTCCTTTTTTTTTCTTCTCTGAGCTGCTTTGTTACTGTTGGGTTTGTGTTTGAAATGTATCATGGAAATAAAAGGTGCATGTTTTCTGCAGAACATTTCTCTGTATTCATTCTGTTTGTCATTTTTCATACAACAATACGACTGAAAACTGAAGAAACCTCAAAAGCCTCCTAAAAATGAGGAGAGTGATCTCCACCTTAAACTCTGAGACTGAATGATGGTCACTTTTGGTTTTTGTGAGATAAGAAATCCTTTTCTTTACATAACTTTTCTGCCCTGTCTTCTGTATGTTTTTGCTCTGCTGCTCTGTGAGTGAAGAGGAAACACTGCAGTTATGATTCTGATGAGAAATACAGGGAGCTGCACTATGGTGTACATTTTAGGACATCCTCAGTCTCAGGAAAACCTCCTTCAGATAATACAGCCTCAGGCTTCAAAATAAAAGTGATCAGACAAAACGGTGTCAAATTAAACTGCCTTAACCAAAACAACCTCAGATAAAACAGCCTCAAAATGAAAGCCATCAGAAAAGACACAGGAAAAACAGACTCAAATAAAAAGCAAGGTCAGGTCCTAACATCCAACTGAACATTATTTTTAAGAGACTGGAAGTGCGCGTGACATCAAAAGTCGGTACCATAGACATTATTATAGTATATTGTACTATACATACATATTGTAGTATACTACTAAGTTTCCCATGATTCATTTCAACCCCCCGACAACACAAATCAGAAGCACACCAGGCTATCAAATATCTCTGTTGATTCGCCATATTTGAAAGTTCAGAGAGCATTTTAGGTGAGAAAGTCACCACGTAGAATACCAAAATGTGCTCATTTGAGCCATAAAACGCACGGATACAAATTTCATTTGGACATTTCGGACATTCCGTTCTGCGCGCCATTATGCTATCGAAGAAACTTCCGGTCGGCTCCAAAACAAGAGCCCAATTTACAAAAGCCTTAAAGAAGTAAAAGGAGTTAATAAAGAATGCTTTTATTTTGAAAACGGGAAGTTTGCTAGTGGCTGATTTTTAGCTGAATGCCGTCTCAAGACAATTTAACATTTATGATATTACGATGATATTGTTACAACCTAACGTTGTTTTCTATTTGAGTCTGTTTTTCCAGTATTTTGTCTGATGGCTTTCATTTTGAAGCCTGAGGCCGTATTATCTGATGGAGGTTTTTCTGAGGGAGGTTTTTCTGAGGCCGTTTGGTATACCGGAGGTTCTTCTGAGGCCGTTTGGTCAGAGAAATGACAGAGGTTTTCCTGAGACTGAGGATGTCCTAAAATGTACACCATACGTAACAATATCATAACCATCGTAATATCATAAATGTTAGATCATCTTGAGATGGCATTCAGCTAAAAATCAAAGCAAACTTTCCGTTTTCAAAATAAAAGCATCTTTCATTAACTCCTTTTAGTTCTTTAACGCTTTTGTAAATTGGGCTCTTGTTTTGGAGCCGACCGGAAGTTTCTTTGATAGCATAATGGCGCGCAGAACGGAATGTCCGAAATGTCCAAATGAAATTTGTATCCGTGCGTTTTATGGCTCAAATGAGCACATTTTGGTATTCTACGTGGTGACTTTCTCACCTAAAATGCTCTCTGAACTTTCAAATATGGCGAATCAACAGAGATATTTGATAGCCTGGTGTGCTTCAGATTTTTGTCGTCGGAGGTTTGAAATGCATCATGGGAAACTTAGTAGTATACTACAGTGTGAAAGGTTGGCATTCTAATCATACTTATAGAATGTAGTATACAGTACATACACATGAGTCTGTAGGCCCTTTTCCACTAGCACGCCTTGGCCCTACTCTACTCGGCCCTACTCGATTTGCAGCGTGTTTCCACTAGCCTGGTACCTCCTAAAACAAGCTAGTTTTAGTACCTACTCCTCTCTGGTTCTAAGGAAGCTGAGTCGATACTAAAAGATGACGTCACCGACTGCCGGCTACTGATTGGTCAGACAATGTCGTCATCGATGAGTCATGAGTGCGACGACCTAGCATGCTAGCGGTAGCTACCGTTAGCTTACCCTCATACATCTTTTCTTTGCAGCTGGATTGCTCTCATCCTCGGCTTCATTCTGTTGTATAGCTTCCAAAACTCTCCTGTGCTTCTCAAGGGGTATTTCTTCTTACCACCTGCAGCCTTCTTCTGCTTTCCTTTTTTACTCGATTTGTGACAAAAAGACACAGATTGTCGTGTCGTGCTCAAAATGACGTCTTCCCAGTGCCGCTCAGCTGTTTAAAGCGACACTGCACCCCGTTGGACAGGCGAAAGGGGCTAATGGAAAAGCAGCACAAGGCGAGTAGAGTAGAGCCGAGTAGAGTAGGGTAAAGTCGAGTAGAGTAGAGTAGGGCTAATGGAAAAGGGCCATATGGTACAGACTTTTGATGACATCACGCGCACTTCCGGTCTCTTAAAATGAATGTTCGGTTGTATGTTACGAACTCATGCTGTTTTATTTGAGTCTGTTTTTCCTGTGTCATTTCGTCTGACGGCTTTCATTTTGAGGCCGTTTTATCTGACGTAGTTTCGGTTGAGGCAGTTAATTTGACGCCGTTTTGTCTGATGACTTTTATTTTGAAGCCTGAACTCGTATTATCTGACAGAGGTTTTCCTGAGACTGAGGATGTCCTAAAATGTACACCGTACTGCAGACATTTATCATCTCAAACATACTGGGTGACAGGATGAAGGGTGACAGATAGGAGCGCCCCCTACTGGAGCATCACTGCAGGTGAACCAGAGGATGACAGTAAAGAGAATAAAGAGAAACAGACTGATTAAGGGAGTGAAGTGTTCAGCACTAAAGCTCTGATTGTTTGCAGCTTCAGAATAAAACACACTGAAGCTGCTGATCATTGATTTATCTGTAACTGTTCAGCAGGAGCTTAAAGCACAAAATGGCTGCTGTCTCTAACCCTGAACACAGCATGTGGTCAGAGGAGGAGATACCACACCGCTGCTCTGAGGAAAACTCTGACAAACTAAGAATGAAAAAAAAAAAAGACAATAAATGAGTCTGAAATTAAACATTTTCAACAAAAGACCTCATTTTAACAACCATTTATAAAGACTCAGAAGAGTTGGGAGAAAGTTCTGGGTTTTTCATTTTTTTAAATTTTGTTTTTACATATTTCTATTGATATTTCTTTGTAAATAATACAAATACAAAAAGGGCAAGACCGACATGTAGAACAAAACAAAACAGAGCGGGCAACTTTTCCAAAAACTCGCAATAGAGTAATTTGTAGTTTTGTTATTTGTTTTCCTTGAATAAAAGAAATTGGTCCAGGTTTTATGAAACTGTTACTGAAGCTGTTAGCATGTATGCTAATATCTGTAACAGCAGTCATTTCCTGCTGTCATCGCTCTACAGCTTCAACCTCTTTCTGCTTTAAAAGACACTGATTGGACTGTGCCACCTTGGCCAGCTGAAATCGGAGCATGGTGATAGAATGATTACAGACGTTGGACCAGGCTGATCCACCTGCATGGCAAGGTTAGAGTGTTTGTTTTCTGGATTCAGAGCAGGTCCTTCTCATGTTTCCATGATCCTGCAAAGGGCAAAGATCATTGTAACAAACAACTTTCTCAACAAATTCTAACTTTTTAAATGCCTTTAAGAGGAATTTCAAGTTTTGAGAAAAGCATATTTGACATGATTGCTTACTGCTCAGGCACACCTAATATAAAATTACAGAATTTGGATCCAGTGATGCTCTGTGGCTTGTTAAAAATGCAGCACAGGGCCAGCTATAAAATCGTTATATTCCATCATGGTGATTTAGCTTAAAGATCAGAGGTTTTCCTAACGAGGGTTCATTTGTGGGGCAGCAGTCTGAGTCCTACATACTGATCCACAGTTAAACATTTTAAAAGAACAGTGAGAAAAGCAATGCCTCCATTATAAGGACTTGAAAATGGGTTGGGGTGGGGGAGGGGGGGCTGTTGTTGTTGACACACATTTGCTCCATGAATGCATTTATGTAAGTGTTTCTTATATACGTGAGAAAAACAAAAAGCAAAACAGAGGAGCCGGTCTTTTTTGAGTGATGCTCAACAGTGAGCCTTGGAGTGAGACTGCATCAACAAAACCAGTCCTCTTCAGTTACACAAGGAAGTGTTAAGGTGTTAATCAGGAACAGCTGAGTCTGTGGTGGATAAACCAAAGAAACATGTCATTAGAAAAATGTAACCGCTAAAAAACACACATTAAACAATCGGTAGGAACAATAACATTAGCAAGAAGCTGTGGACCTGTGACTGAGAGGGCCCCAAAGTATTCAAGCATTATTTTTCTGAACAACCTGACAGGCCAGATGGACAGTGCCATAATGGAAATATTTCACTTCTCCACCCGGGGGAGGAGCCCTGCGAGAACGTTTTCAGGGGCAGAACCTTCAAAAACAACAGCAGCTTTTGATTGGACGATCGTTTGGCACATCACACTCATCACCGACCAAATCCATACCAAGCAGCGCTGTTATGGCGTAGCATATGTCGCGCCTAAACATAGTGGCTAACAGCTAACCGTTAGCTGCTATAGCTAACA
The DNA here is from genome assembly GCA_036419115.1 of Scarus forsteni. Lineage (NCBI taxonomy): Eukaryota > Metazoa > Chordata > Actinopteri > Labriformes > Labridae > Scarus > Scarus forsteni. The sequence continues at coordinate 1,572,538 of JAZDUH010000374.1, read as the reverse complement.
GCTTACAAGGGCAAACAACAGTTAATGGCCGTAAGCCGTAGCAGCTAACTGTTAGCCGCTGACATGAACCTCGTCACTAGACAATCTCTAGGTACTACACTTATGAGAAGAGCATATTTAGCCAAGTTTAACTGAGTAACCATGATGAGCACAGGCCAACCGACATTAGCCACCATTATTTGTACAACAAGAAGTGACGTCACTTCCTGTTAAGTCACTTCCTGTTGTCGTCACGCCCACAGATCTTGCTGCTCCCGCCTCTCTTCCCTGATTGGGTCGTTAAGCATTTAGCCGAGTGAAACTGTTGGACAACGGAGGCTGGCAAGACGGAGATGCATGATTGAAGAATCAGGAAGGTCTGTCTGCTCTGCAGGGCTAACAGATTTTAAAGTCATAAGAGAGGATTTTCATGAGACTTAAGTAACAAAGAGCAGCTGTTTCATAGTTCAATGGAAAAATATTTCAGGTAACCTGATAAATCCACCGTCCATTTCCATGAAATGGGAGCAAACTAAGAGACATTTTCTATGTCAGTTCTATTTTTCTATTATTTTAAAGGGAGGGGAGCAAATATCTTAAATTTACAAGGGGTTTCTAGCAATAATTAATAAAGTAGGCGTGTTTCTCTGACATATTTGTGTTGTGATAATATTTTCTAGTAATTTATCAAGACTCATACAATATCTTCAAAAAAAAAGAAGAAACAGTCCAGTTTGGCAGGTTATTTACCACATTGACCCGTGAGCTAGCAAAACATACTCTATGTATCTAACATTAAAATATTCATTAGACTCATCTGATAATTTGGCTTATTTGCTACTGTTTAAAAACATGAAATTAAGATAGCCATTTATATAATCAATTCTAATATTCATTAATAAAGGCAATGACATTTAAGTATGTCTTTCAATTCACTTTGATCGATTAAATATGTTTTTATAGTGGGAAAACTTTCCAACAGTTTTTTCATGTCTGACTAGTGGCTTATTATGAGGGTAGATATTTATTGTGAGTTTTTATCAATGAATGCCCAACAAGCTTTTCATTTAAAACTTTAAACAACAATTTAAAAAGACATTTGACTGAGGGATGATCTCCTAAATGAAAAATAAAACAACGTTGCAACTTCAGCCTCAAACTGAACCGAGTCGTCTAAGTTTTAGGTGTGAAAAAAACCTAATCAGCCTAATTTACACAGAGAATGTGCCTCGTTACCTTCCTCCTACCCTGTTCTGGGGCCCAAAGTGTTATCTTTTCATGGGGCCCACATCCACAGAGCACCCCAGTTTAACACACTGTTCAATAACAAGCTGTATCCACTCTGCCATCAACATCTCTCTCTGCTCGCACAGAGCCCGGGATGAGGCTTCGATCAATGTCAGTTAGGATTCTGTTTGGACACAAGCTTGTCCATTTTCTATTTTGTTGATTGTTGATTTGTTTTTGCTGACTCACTCTCCCACCCTTCTTCACTCTGTCAGTCTGGCTTTGGATTTGTTGGCACTGACTCGCACAGAGAGTACAAGGAGAGAAAAACAACAAAGACTTAACATTTAATCTCACTAAAAGTTTTTAGAGATCACAGTCCATAAAAAGGCCAACGGGTTATGTAATTAATCAATATCTAATAAAGTGGAGGGTATGGGTCATTGAACTGATGGATGATGGATGGAGAAAAGAGGTCTAACGCCATCGCGAAAGCAAATTAGATGGACATGTCAAGATCAAGAATCAACAACTTAAAAATATATGTAGAGTCTTAAATTCCAAAAGTACCTCTGTCAGTAAAGACTTGTAGACCAGTGACTTGGCTAAACCTTTCTCTTTGGTGGATAAAATCTGCACAACTTTAAAGAACGTGTTCTGTTGTCAAAGGACATTAGCAACCAACATCTTCAGTAGGATGCTCTATTTTTAGTAAAGAACAAGTGAGTCAGCCTCGAATGACCAATCCTACATCAAGTAAAGGCCACTTGGTCCTTGAGGTTTTCAGCCATGCTGGTCTTAGACTGTTTATGTGGGGTGAAATATCACATAGTTTGTTGTTTGGGTAGTCACTCCATTCAGCTAATCATTTGACAAAACTGTAACTGTGTATGATAGGACTAAGAGTGAGGAATATTTATTTATTTAATGTTTATTTGACAGGGACGATACATACAACATTGCCACAATGGGAAAATGTGAACGTATATAAGATGTCTAGCTTCAGCTAATTTGCAAATTTTGTCCCTGGTCAGGATTTACAGTACAATAAATTATACAGAATACAGATACAGTAGGACATGGTGTTAGCTCTTTGCTGCTGAGTCTTTCTCATTTCCAGAAATGCCCACGTCCAGGCTCCAAACAAAGATGGTACTCATACTCTGCTCTTTCAAGAGAAAATAATTTAGAGAGAGCTTGACAATAATTGGTTGATCAGTTTTGGTGCTGTCTAACCCCTGAAGTCACTTAATTGATGTGTTGGTATAAATTACCCATTATCAGGTGTTATGAGTTCCTCCAAACAGACCCAAACAATTTAATTAATTAAACTCTAATAGTAGCTACTGTTATAATCTTAAGCAGGTACTCTGAACTTTAAAGCTTATTTTGTTAAGACTAGAGTTAAGTATGGTGCTATTTCCTTAATACTGAGTGAGATGTAGAAAACATAATGTAACCCCCAGTTTTGGTTGGTTGACTCTCGTCTCACGGGCTGTGGGTAATGCAGGATACAGTGAGCTTTATCTGGACCTTATTGTTTTCCAGCCAAACAACAGCAGCAGTAGCACTAAGCATTCACGTCTCTCTCTTTCAAGTACCTGTGTTACATTTAAAACATTCCCCCTATGCACACATACATAACATGCCAGAACTAAGAATGTTCTGAGGGCCTGACTAAATAATATTCTGCAAGAACAAAAATAGTGTTGACACTTCAGATCACAATAACAATAAAAGTGATGATACAAGAAAAATAAATAATAATCACTGTTCCCAGATTTATTTCAGATAGTCATTTTGAAACAACTGATGCAACATAAAATTATCCTTCAAATGAGAACAATGCAAAACTACACTAACATTTAGGTATAGTATTTTCTTTAAAGCTTTAATATCTGGCTACATAAACTTCACCCTCTTGATTTTAATTTCAATATCTCCTCCTGTTCTGTCACAACCCTTCACCTATCAGCACCGTATCACTGATTTCCTCATTGCACTGCAGAAAAGTTGACTTCCTGTAAGAAGATAAATCCTTTTCAGAAAGCTGTTGTTGAACTCTGGTTATCCAGTATGTTGAAGTTGACTTCCCCTGACCTTGCTTTCATTTCATGGGTCACGATTTTCTGTTTTGTGAGTAACAGATGGAGGCTGTATGCTGGAGGGTAAAAGTCTTTTTGTTAGTATATGATGTGGACTGAAAAGCTGTAAGTGCTCCGGTGGTAATATAAATCAGAGAGTGTTTTAGCTCAGTGCACGACAAGAACTGTAAGTTTACCGTCAGTGAGCTTTTGGTGAACTGTTAGCTGTTAGGTCAGAGGAGGACGTTTGAGTCTTGACAGCATTGATTTTTAAGTCATGTATTATCATGGACCAAATTTTTAGATTAGGCATTTATTTCAAACCAAACAAACTATTTCTCATAAAAAAAGCATAACATGAAACAATCACAGGACACTATACAACCATAAAGCCAACAGACAAAAACTACAACAACACAACAACAATTGCGGCTTGAAAAGTGGCTAGAAGAAGCAGAGTTTATACATTTCCATCCCCTGACAACACAATAACAACATTAATACCACAAGTTACAAAACACAAAGTCGCTCTCCAAAACCCCTTATCCCCACTTAATTATTTTTAAGTTCATGCCCTGTTCCCTGATATTATCTGTTCTTATGTCCTGGCTGATCTACTGTATGTAGGCCAAGTGTATCCTGCTGTTTACCTAAACACCCAAATTCTGCTGTTTTTAAAGTTAGAGTTACATTAATCATCAATATTCTTGACATTACCAAAGAATAAGCATATTTCCTCAAAAGAAAAAATAAACATTTAATGTTTGACATGTATGGTAATATTTGCAGGTCAGAATATGGAAAACAAGCAAAACAAACAAAGAAAATAAAAGAAATGGCCATGCAGGAATATTGATTAAAGGGACTGTGAGGAGTTTCTAAGTAATTACAAAAAAGTCTCACTTTTAGATATATGCCTGATGGAAATACACACTTCAAGATGAGTTATATAGCATCAAAATAGGTTATCTATAAATGCTATTCCTTAGCTTCGCGGTCGGGTCAGACAGGGCTGGACTGGATACTCAACTACAGGAACAAGACAATTAAAACTAGAGCAAATTTATATTATTCAGACACGTCTTAGAGCACCGGGCTGTAAGTAGCGATACATAGCCAGCTACAACTACGATACTAAGTTTTCCAAAAACTGCTTGTTGTCACACATCAAAAACTACCGCCACGTAACTAGAAAGAGATGCATTACCTCGTGGCTTTGCATCCTGTAAGTTGTTGAAAAAAGAAGTTGTAAAGCAATGCAGAGTTCTGAGGAAGGTCTGAGCTGCATTCATTAGCATCACAACAAACACACACTTTGGCTTGGGTCACTTCTTTACGACAGTCACCGCGCATACTCATGGGTAGCAGAGTCTGTTGCCAGAAATAGATTCTCTTCATAGCACCTTTAAGTAAGAATACAATTTATTTTTCTTCAATAAAAAAGAGAAGAATAAATTATTTCCTGAGAGAAAAAAAGACAGATCTTCAATGAATACAAAAAAATTCTGATGCTGTTTTCATTGAATGTTGTGCCTGTGCACAGAAAGTAGCTCTGTGGGACCAAAACATTATGTACAGCTGTGTCATCTTCCTTTTACTTTTAATGCAATTATCATTTCTGCCACTGCTGCTCATGCTTCTGCAGAAGTGTGATGAACTAACCGCTCATCCTGTTTATGTCCTCTGCAGATGAACCAGGGTCGTATGGAAGTAAGTCGGGACTACCGCTTTTAAGAAACTATAATGTTACAAGATAAATTGCCTCGTTCTCTGCATTTTATCTTGTGACATTGAAACGTGATTTGTTTTCCTTTTAAATGGTTCCACCATATAAGGAGCATGCCTATGTGGGATGAGCAGCAAAGATAAGTATGTGGGTTGCACCCATTAAAAAATTTGCCAAATCCTCTCTACAAAGGCCAATCAGCTTATTCTGCCATTAACTCTTCAATTATAGTGCACTTAAAAATGATCAACTCATTCATACAGGCAGCATGTGAATTCTCCTAAAATAGCTATTAATTTATTTTAATTTAATGATAAAAGTCAAGCATAAAACAAGCGTGAACCCATTCACCACATTAAAGGACAAAGCAGTTTCAGAGCTAACAGAAACATAATGCCCGACAATTTCAACAAGGACAGCACTGAATTTGATATACTAATATACTTTATTTTATAGTCTGTATATATTTGTGTGCTAGTTAAACCTGTTTGTTTGTTTTATTGTCAATTATTATTATTATTATTTGTTTCTTTACACATGTTTGAATACATGTGTGCATGTATTACTTTGTGTTCTTACTGAAATCTTGACTGTTTTTGCTTTTTCTTCTTATTGAAAGATGACCTCCTTTGCATAAGCCTGATGGCTTCTTCACCTCCCCTGACACATTTTTTTGTTTTCTGGATATTTCCAGTTTGATGTTATTTATCTTTTATAGTGCAAAAACTAATAACCAATAAACAAACAATAAACAATACTGTATTTGTGTAAATAAAAAATGAGAGTCATTTTTTTCCTTTCCAGGGAGAAAAGGTAGAAGATTTTCTGTGTTAAAATTAGTTTTATTTGAAATGTTTTTTATGCTGTTGCACCAAAGCATATGTGTAAAAAATATTTTGAAAATTTGTATTCGAAAGACCTCAAAAAAAGCAATCATCTGTTAGATATGAATGAACATGAATTGAAGTAACACATTTTTATAACTACTTCCAGACTTGTAAGAAGATGAATCTCCAAGAAGCTATGTTACAGCAAGAACAATAACGTATATAACAGAAACACATAAGATCTTAGTTTTTGTGCTTTGTCCTTTATCAAAGAATGGTGCCCACTTCAACATGCATGTTCCTAACAGTTGTGTGCATTTACTTGGTCACTGTAGAAGAAGTACAGCATTAGTGAATTTAAATGGACTGTGGGGAGAATCTATTACCAGCGACATAAAGACTCTGCTACCCATGAGCACGCGCGGCGACTGTCGTAATGCTGCGTTCCAGTAACCTCCGAACTGGGAGTGACATCATCTCCGACTTACCAGCGTTCCAGTTGAAGTCGGAAAAAAAACATGCCGATCTACCAGGCTACTGTTAGCTGTTGTTAGCACGCACTGCGTTGTTGTTAACAAATATCACATGAAGAATGTGATTATCACTATGGCAGCATTTTTGTAAATATAAGTCTAACAATACTATGTATACAGCTGATCTAGAGCCACACACCCCAGTCAGAAGTGCAAATAAATTGATTATTACAGGAGCTAAATAACTGTTCACACTGGGAGCATCCATCTTCCATTGTCAACTCGGGGGTGGAGAGGTTTCACCAAGTTCCCAGTAGGAAATTCCGACTTGCAGTTTCCTACTCAGAACTCAAAATTCCTACTTCTGACTACAACTGGAACGCACCAAAAGACGCGTGCCAGGCAAAGCGTGTGTTTGTTGTGATGCTAATGAATGTAGCTCGGACCTTCCTCAGAACTCTGCATTGCTTTACAACGTCTTTTTTCAACAACTTACAGGATGCAAAGCCACGAGGTAATGTATCTCTTTTAGTTACGTAGCGGTAGTTTTTGATGTGTGACAACAAGCAATTTTTGGAAAACTTAGTATTGTAGCTTTGTAGCTACATGTGCCTGTAGCTATATATGGCTACCTACAGCCCGGTGCTCTAAGACGTGTCCGAATAGTATAAATCTATATCCTGTTTTGATGCTATAAAACTAATCTTAAAGTGTGTATTTCGATCAGGCATATATCTAAAAGTGAGACTTTTTTGTAATTTCTTAGGAACTCCTCATAGTCCCTTTAATGTAGATCTATGATGATGATATACTGTAGATGTTTAGCATGGCTTTCTTATCAGGCTAATTGTACACCGACCTACGAACACACAGGCTGGTTAACCACCACATTACACTTGCACAACATGGCTGACCTGTCCATCACGGCTAAAAGCATGACCTGACCTTCTGTTTTTGTTGACAGGAACAAATGTCACTGAGGTCCAGACTGTTTTCCCTTCACTGATGTGGAGTAAGACAAGAGGAGGTAAAAGTGAAGTGAGGTTCCAAAGCCACCAGACCACAGCATGTGAAGCTGTCAGCCTGTTTTTCAGCCTGACTGACCATGCCTCATTAAGCTTAATGGAAACTGTCACTGTCACTCCTACCAGCGAAGAAAGAGCAGGAAAACAACGGTGTGTGTTTGAGAGAGAGAGAGGAGGAGAGAGGCAGTGGGAGCTTAAAGATAGATTATTCTGAGTCAAGGGAGGAATTGATTTAGGAAATATAATGTGACGGACTGACAGAGAGATTGAAACGACAATGTGCAGGACGGCAGCACAGTTGATAATAAAAACCAGTGGAGGCAGATGAGGGGTTGATGAATGATAGTGGTGTTATAATCTATTGGCCCATCAGCTGTATCAATATTTCTCTACATCATCAACATGGATGACTGCACAGATCAGCTCACTTTCTCAGGGACTCTTTTTAACCATTACTTTAGCTTAGTCTGGAGGATGAAATATACACTGTTTATAAAAGTGGTGATTTAGAGAGGCAGAGGGATCACTTTGTCAACAACCTCTTTTCAATGTTTGGGCTCAAATTTGAGGAAAGAAATCTTTTGGGAGGAGACTTCCACTTAGTCATGATGATGGACATACTGAGGTTGTTTTCATACCTAGATGCACATTTGTTTGTGTAGCAACTGATCCCCATTTTGGCACAAAAAAAGGCATCAAGCTCTCCTGAAAAAGGTGATCTCAGCCTGCTTTCAGTCAGTCCCAAGAGGAATTTGGTTTCGACAATAGAAAAAAAAAATCTATGTAAAAACACACCTAATTAATGAAGAAGAAAGTATGTACGCATCTTGTAGAAACAAACATATACACATAATAGAAAAAAAGAATAAATACATGTATGTTTGTACACACGTGCAGAAAATAAATAAATATACACAACTGGTGCAAAGTAAAAGTGCAAAATTGGATCAGTGACCAGTTAAAGATGCTATGAGGAGAATCTATTACCGGCGACATTAAGACTGTGCTACCCATGAGCATGCGCGGCGACTGTCGTAATGCTGCGTTCCAGTAACCTCGGAACTGGGAGTGACCTCATCTCCAACTTATCTGCGTTCCAGTTGAAGTCGGAATAAAAACATGCTGATCTACCAGGCTATTGTTAGCTGTTGTTTGCACACCCTGCGTTGTTGTATGAAGACTGTGATTATCACTATGGCAGCATTTTTGTAAATATAAGTCTAACAATACTATGTATACAGCTGATCTAGAGCAACACACCCCAGTCAGAAGTGCAAATAAACTGATTATTACAGGAGCTAAATAACTGTTCACACTGGGGGCATCCATCTTCCATTGTCAACTCGGGGGTGGTGAGGTTTCACCGACTACAACTGGAATGCACCAAAAGACGTGACCCAAACTAAAGATTGTGTTTGTTGTGATGCTAATGAACGCAACTCGGACCCTCTTCAGAACTCTCTCTTCAGAATGAGGCAATTTATCTTGTAACATTATTTTTCTTTGAAAGCGGTAGTCCCGACTTACTTCCATACGACCCTGGTTCATCTGCAGAGGACATAAACAGGATGAGCGGTGAGTTCATCAGACTTCTGCAGAAGCATGGACAGCAGTGGTAGTAATGATAACTGTATTACAATTACCAGGCAGATGACACAGCTGTACATAATGTTTTGGTCCCACAGAGTTACTTTCCATGCACAGGTGCAACATTCCATAAAAACAGCATCAGAATTTTTTTGTATTTATTGAAGATCTGTCTTTGTTTCTCTCAGTTAATAATTTATTTTTCTCTTTTTTATTGAAGAAAAAGAAGTTGTATTCTTACTTAAAGCTGCTATGAGGAGAATCTATTTCCGGCCACATAAAGACTCTGCTACCCATGAGCACGCGTGGCGACTGTCGTAAAGACGTGACCCAAACTAAAGCGTGCGTTTGTTGTGATGCTAATGAATGCAGCCCGGACCTTCCTCGGAACTCTACATTGCTTTACAACTTCTTGTTTCAACAACTTACAGGATGCAAAGCCACGAGGTAATGTATCTCTTTCTAGTTACGTAGCGGTAGTTTTTGATGTGTGACAACAAGCAATTTTTGGAAAACTTAGTATCGTAGTTTTGTAGCCGGCTGTCCGACCCGACCACTTAGCTAAGGAATAGCATTTATAGATAACCTATTTTGATGCTATAAAACTCATCCTAAAGTGTGTATTTCAATCAGGCATATATCTAAAAGTGAGACTTTTTTGTAATTACTTAGAAACTCCTCATAGCATCTTTAAGGTGCATATATGACCATTCAACAATGGTAAGGGTGTTAGTTAACAGCGTGACAATCATAACTGCATAACCGCTACCAAGCAACAGGGCTGATAAGAAATACTACTTCGCATTGTAAATGATCCCACTGAGCCACTTTTGTGCACAGGCAAAACATATCATGAAACTAACAGCAGGTTGATATTTTATATCAGTGATTGTTTCTCAGACGCTACCACTGTTGTTATGTTGGAATAAGTTACCATACTATCTGGTGCCCTCTATGGTCAAAAACCTCTCCTCTCCTTTTCTTCCCCTGTTAACACTTCGATAACACGACATATTGAGATATATGCTCATCTGTATGCATGCAACATTTACACTCTATTATGGTTATAATATCATTGATTCGTAGCCAAGCAAAGTTATGCAGGCTGTGACATAATGACATAGGGCCTGTTCTGGACTTTTTTGACTTTGAATGGTGCTGGTGCAACTCTGTCTTTTATGAATACTGTCATGTAAATATGAAATGATCCAAGGAAAATATACAAACTGTTTTGTTTTTTTTTAACAAAAAAAGCTGTAGATAGAAAACCACCTCGGTTGATAGAAGACACACTTCCAGCCTTAATAGTTTATATTTATTTTATTTTAAAGTATAGAAAACCTTGTGCCATATATTTAGGTGAACATTATTTTTAAAAATATAATTGATTTAAAACTACACATTTTTGCTGTTGCATCTTATCAGAATCATGATGCCAAATTATTTCACTTTGATTCCTGGTTTATGATATGCAGTATATTCATTGCCATAATAAAACAGTGTCTTTCCATTTCTTGCTTTCTGTCCTACAGTCTAATGCCTGTCTTTCAGAGTAAGATGGGAGAATATCTTATGTTAGGGAGAACAGATATGAGTCATATTCTGCCATGAGACTGCTGCCTTTGCAAACACTCATTTTAACTAACATATCTCCAGAGACAGCTGTAGCTGCAGAGTTCTTGCTGCAGGCCTGATAAATGGCAAACATGCAGCAAAACACGAGCTGCCCTTTTGAAGAAAATTAGAAATCTAGAAAGACGACACTTTGTCTGAACTTCTGACAGAGAAGGAAAGGAAAAAAATAAACAAAATGGTTAGGAGGCCCAGTTCGGTCTTGGAGCCTGTAGAAGAAGTGAGTGAGAGATGGATGATGGCTGAAGTGACCTCCATCATTTCTCATCCACTGTGTGACACTGTGAGGCTCTAAGCAGCTCCGTCAGCAGCAGACTGCAACATCCATCGTGTAGGAAGGAACTCTACTGTCATTCATTCATATCTACAGCAGTCAAAGTCTACAACAATGGACACTTCCTCCTGACAACGTCTTTAAAGTTCAGTAAGACTACATGTCTGACACTATTTTTTCATTTATAATTATGATCTTTAATTTAGCTAAACATATTTTTCTTTTACTGTCTTACAACTGTATCTTTATTTCTTTCTTTTTTGGCATTGTTGTGCCTTTATTGAGGTGAGAGAGAAAGACAGTGGACAGGTTTTTTAAAAGAAGGCAAGAGAAAGGGGAGGACACTTTGCAAGCCACAGGATTCAAACCCGGGCCGGTAGAAGCATGTGTACGGGTTGTGCTGGTTGCTAACTCTGCCAAACCAGCACCCCTAACTTCTTAGTTTTACTCCTTTCAATGGTTACTTTTAGCTACTGTAATAATCAAATTTCCCCAAAGAGGGGAAGGTTTAATAATAAAGGTTTATCTTTTAATTTACAAACATATCCATGTCCTTTTATAACCATTCACATATAACTGACACAGCAGTGGAGCAACTTAGGGTCAAGTGTCTTGCTCAAGGACACATAGACATGTGAGAGCCATAGCTGGGCTTGTACCTGCAAACTTTTGTTTACTGTTAGAGAAAAACTACCAGGATGAGCAACTAACTAACCATATATTTAACTACAGCCTCTTTGTTTTTAACCATGTAATGAAACATTTCAAGCCATTTTTTTCCAACTGTTATTAGATTCAGGACAAGTAGGCCTATGCATTAAAGACACAAAATGAAGTCTTGAGACGAAAAGATCACAAATGTTGGCTTGCAATTTTGAACCAGTCTGTGTGTTTATTGGCTCACTTTTTAATTCAAGCCCTCTCCTCAGAAAGTTCATGCCTTAGCCTCACATTTCCCTGTTAACACACTGACCTTGTTCTGTTTAACATTTAATGACATCAGCTTTAATTTGTTGGCAGAAACAGGGGACATTAGAGAGGTGATTTAAACCGTAGAAAACAGGGGGAAGTGCTGCCTAAATGAGCCGGTGAGAGTCTGCTGACAGCTCATTATAGTTGGTAAATAAAAACCACAAGGGGAATCTCAGGGAGAGACCGGAGCTCTAAATGAAGCAGATGGGAGGGATCCTTACCTCATCAGAATATCAAAACTGTTTACATGCTTACACCTCTGGCAGCGCTGGGAGGAGGAGAACACAGTAGCTGGGAGGGAGATTCTTTTTATTTGTGTTTAGGAGAAATCTTCCAGCATTACGAACTTGCTGAAATGGCATTTTAATTTATCTTTTTCTCTAAGCAGATCTTTCATGACTGTGGTCTCATTACTGGAGATAAATGAAACATGCAGGCAGGGAAACTGCTGTATGTGTTTCAGGTGGAGTCCCGTCATACATCTTCAGTCCTGCCTGAGAGGGGCAACAAAGTGCTGGAGAGTGGAGTCAGTATATGACTAAGATTAGATCAGCACTATAATTTTACAAATACATTTACCACTGTGTAACATCAACTTTCTGTCACGACACAAGAAGAGTTTGGGAATTGATACCAGTAGTTGAAGCTATGTAGGTGGATTTTTTTCCCATTCTTGCTCGATGCTTGCTGCAACTTCAGTTGCTCAACAGTCCGAAGTCTCTGTTGTTGTGTTTGCACTTAAATTTTTATTGGGAGGCAGGTCTCCACAGCAGACACGCCAGTCTTAGACCTGCCTCCTTTTACTATGAAGTCACACTGGTGTAAACATAAATGTGTCTTAGCATTGACCTACTAAAATAAGCAAGGCCATCCCTAAATAATGGCCTTGGATGGAGGCATGTATTGTCCCCAAACCTATTTCAGTCAGTCAACTCACATTTAAATTGTTTTATTGTAGCTGCAAATCCATGTTATAGGTTTGGCGCCCAGGCTCCGGTCTCATCACTTCCTGCAGAAAGGTTTACATAAAGGCATGAAGGAGTTATGAGCAAAACATAACACAACACCCCTGAGCCTATAGGTGGATGCTGGGGTGGTGGTGGGGTGAAAGAATACTCAGCAAAATCACTTTAGGGCAGCAGAGTTGTTGCCGGGCAGAGGGAGGGATGGGAAATTCCCAGTTTAAATATACCATCAAATTGAGAGGTGCAGTGTGTGATTGGAGGATGGTTGAGAGGAGTGAGACATATGACATATGCATAGCTAAGCAGCTCGAGCTGTCTGCCTGAACCAGTTTGCAGGTGTCGCTGTAAATATACCTTTCAGCATTGATGATGTCTCCAGAGACATGCAAGAAACCCATGCCATGGGCACTAACACACCCACATACCATCACAGAGTCCAGCCTTGATAACAGTCTGGATGGTCCTGCTCCTCTTTAGCCCAGAAGTCATGACATCCAATGATGTCAAAAGACAAACTGAAATGTGGACTCGACAGACCACAGCACACTTTTCTATTTTACATCTCAGATGAGCTCAGGCTCAGAGAAGCTAGCAGCATTTCCAGGTGTTACATTGCTTTTGCTTTGCATGGTAGAGTTTTAACTTGCATCTTGAGAAGAAAGCAAGTGCAAAGACAAAAACCGAGGTGTGGCTCATTGGTCCAAGTCACATTCTACATGGGAGGAAGGCCGTCAGTGGCGTGAGTGGCAAGAACTTTGGACTAACTTTTGAGGATATGCATCTTAGAAAAGGCAGCATGGGATGATTGATTATGTGCAGAAGTTTCTTCTTCAAGTCCATCCAGTGTTTTGGTCATCAATACCGTTGGAAATGATCTTGGCCACATTGGCGCCGAGCAGTTTGCTGAAATGATAGAAGACCTGCAGAAGTTTTTACCTGAGTTCCCAAAGATAACAACTATGTTCTCCTCCATGTGTGGAAGATTAAGAAGCATGGTCAGGTAAACAACCACACAAGGACTGTCAAGCACAACATGAGAAAAGTTGTAGTCATCTTTGGACAATCCTGCACAATATTGTTTGGGAAATACCTCTTCATGTGTGACCTTAACTGTCCAACAAACTCTTAAAGAACTAAACATTATCACAAGTTTAGATAGTGGGAAAACAAGAAATACTGAACTATTTAAAAAAAACTCCATGAAAACTCAGCAAAGCCGGGATAGACCAAAACGTCCAACAAATAAGGAACCGCTGGAAAACCCTGAAGGCTGGCTACTACAAGGCTAAACAGCACAACCCTCAAATAATTAAATGAACACCTACTTACTGCCATCTTTGATAAATCATGTGATGTTTAAATAGATCTGAGCATATCACGTGTCTGTAAAACAGCTGTTCTGATTAAATGTTGTGGCACATGTAAACACCAGATCAGAATAGATCACGTCACATGTAAACAGCTCACCTGAGATCTTCAATCAGAATGATTTAATCAGAATGAGAAAAAGTCTGCATGTAAACCTGGCTTATGTGACCTACGCTAGTTTGCTGTGTTAAGAATACGTTAGCGCTCTGCATCGATGATGTTTCTATATGAAAATGATCAGTAAGATAAAGCAGTGGCTTTTTCTGTTCTGTACATCTCACAACACTGTCTCTGTTTTTTAAAACAAACTCCATACCTAGTCATAATAAGGACAATGTTGTACAAATGACTGTTTCTATGGCACATAGTTTTCGTCTTATTTTGTTATTAGTTTTGTGTTTAAATTTCTACATCAGAGATTAGGAAAGATGCTAACAGCTTAAGTAGCAGTTAAATCAGATCTAGACCACATTTCTTTATGAAAGAAACAAACAAATAGCAACACTAGAACCCTCCTAAGAGAAAGGATGTTTTCGCTCTACTTCCAACATTTTTTTGAAGAAATAAGGTTCTACGAGGTTCTTATGTTCTTTCCTTTACCCCGCAGCCTACATACTTTCATTATCTGATTGGCCTATTACAAATGTGAGTGTTGGAATGATAATCCAATCACACTGTGCATGCTTTCGAAAGGTTCTGCCTGTTCACAAACACTTTGGTTACGTTTACATGGATACTCCTGACTTAAAGGGGACATATCATGCTTGTTTCTCCTTTTCACTATGCCAGACTAGGATGCCTGTAAAGCATTTCTGCCCTCAGTAGATGGCAGTGTAGAGTCTGCAGAGAGGCAGCGCTGCTACAACACAGAAGACAAAAGAAGAAAAACTTTTGCAAACAACAATGGCGAATAGACGCACACAGAGCGAAGAGTTTCTGGACAGCAATCGGATTGGGACACTCGTCTGTCGGGATGGTTTGTCTGGATATTGCTCGGCAAAAACACGATGAAGGCTCACACGCCCGGCAGAGAGCGGCGGCGCTGTTGTTGTTCCTGAGCCATGTGCGTGACTGTGAGCTAGGGAACTATAAACCCCTGCTGGACGGATGTGTTCCTCGGTGACGGTTTTGTGGCTAACGGACATCACAGAGGAGGAAGTGTTTTATCAGATTACTCCAATAAACAGAAAGGTACCTCGTGATGTCACAACGTTTGAAATCTCGCAGACATCTCGCAATGATGTATTTTCAGAGGCATCAAATCTTGTTCTAGGATATCAGAAAAAATACAATATCTCATTTTTTGAAAATTAAGGGGGTGTAAGGTCTTGTTTTCAAATTTATTATATTATATGTAAGTATTAAATCATGCATCAGCATGATATGTCTCCTTTAAAGACACAAAGATTTGTCCTTTGCATTTTAGAATTCTTCTGCGTTCGGACGACGACGCTCGGAGACGAGTTAATCCGCTGTAGTGTGCATGCCGGTTCAGTAGATGGCAGTGTAGGTCTGCAGAGAGGCAGCGCTGCTACAACACAGGAACAAAGAAGAAAAACTTTTCACAAACAACAATGGCGAATAGACACACAGAGACGAAGGAGTTTCTGGACAACAAATCAGTTCGGACAACAAATCTGTCGGGATAGGTTTGTCTGGATAACAAACCGAGCACGGTAAGAGGCTCACACATTACTCGGCAGACGGCCGACGCTGTTGTTGTTCCTGGTATGTGCGTGCAGCCTTCATCTGAAAGATTACTGCGCATGCGGTGACGCCAGAGTTTCACCCTGGAACGCTCTGATGCCGGTTTATCCGGAGCTGAATGGAGAGTGTTTTGGAAACTTTCCACCCCGGAGGTTGTTTTCATAAGTTTCCATTTTCAACGAGTTTCCATGTAGACGCAAGGCCAAAACGCAATGAAAACTTATCGGATTTGACCGTTTTCGGCGCCATGTAAACGGACCCTTTCTATGGGCTCTTTCCCAAGCTGACTACTGAAATATATTAAATGTGTTGGCGTGTCAGGTTACAGTCCAATATGCTCCACCATCACCTGTGAAATGATTTAGTTTGTGCTTATTTTATTTGACACTGGAAAGTGTATGGGGACCCAAAACCTTCAAGGAATATCTCACAGTTGATTGGCTAATCGCTCGGACTGGATCCAGGGTCAGCTGCTAATAATTTTTTCAATGAATGACTCAGTTTGGAGCAATGGGCTTTTTACTGCTCCCAAACTCACCAGAAATAAATGATGAGTTTTTATCTCAAGCACGAGTAAGTTTGATGGAGAAAGGAAAAACCTTTGTCAAAGATCACCCTCTGCAGACACGGATTGAATTTTGTAGGTTAGGCTGTTAACAGTTGGCAATTTTAAGACAACAGGACTTTTTCCAACATAAAACATGAATTTCATGCAGTGTTTTATAATTAAGACCCCTGGGCTTACAGTCTTGACTTCATTAATGCAATGTGAATATACATTTGGATATTTAAATTTAAATGTTCTTTCATTGCCTCAGTTCTTTTGAGTTTGTACTTTGCTGTTTTTACCCCTTGTCTGATCTTTTATTAATTGTGGAGTCTTCTTCACCATGAATATCAGTAGATTACACAGTGCACTGCGCTCACTTTCCCAAAAATAATCGAATATTTCCATGCAGTACATTTAAAGAAAGGAAAAACCTTTGTCAAAGATCACCCTCTGCAGACACAAATGAGAGGTTGTGCAGGATAGCGATACAAAGACATAAACGCTGCTGAAATAAGGGAGCTCATTATTGTAATTTTTCATGATGGCCACTTCATGCCTTTTTTAAATGTAGTGGTTGCATTCGGGTAGTTAGGGCTTCAAAAATCTTCTTTAACACAAATTCACTCTTACAGGATTGAAACTATATTTGATTTGCATATCCAGTCACTGAACTGCTCTGTTATTCCTGTAATTATCATTTCAAATGAAAAGGGTTAGTGTCTCTTTCCTTAGAGACTAAAGTATATTTGGCAGCTACAAGAATAGTTTCATACCGATCTATGTAATTGTTTTGATGAGCTGCACTCATTTGTTTAAGGCTTGTTTTACTTCTGCCATGCTCCTTTATTTTATCTCCCAGTCCTCAGACATACACAGGCAGGAAAGGTGTAGATCACTGTATTAAAACTATTTTTTTAGCATTATTTGCAGTTCTCAGTTCAATTTGAATTTGTATTTTATAAGAAGTCCCATCCAAGTTGCTCCAAAAGAAAAATCCAACCCTTACCTTGAACTCTGACAGACACTTCTTTGGGTAAAGAGGTGGTTTTAAAGCAGTGTACTTCTTACCAGAAGTGACTCATGACTGTAAGCAACAACTGTGGTCATAAGTTGCTGAGTTGCTTGTTGAAAATTTGTATTCAAGACAACTTTCTGCCACAGTTTTCTAAATTTGTCTTGGCTGAGAACCAAAATGAGAGGTTGTGATTGCTTTCAGGGCCCAAACTCATAACAATACAAAAAAAAATGCTGACACACTGAATATAAGGAATCGTTTACATCTACAATGACTGTTGTGTATTTTATACTATTTATATATATATTCACTTTTACATTTACTTACAGATGGAAAGTTAATAAAGGCCTGATTGGCTGTTTAGCTTTGTTGATGCTCGTTACTCAGCTCTGCTGACCAAATGGAAGGGGAATTAAAACTTGATAATTACCAGGGAACAATGAGGACACAAATTAAAGCAGCATCAGAGTTTTTGTTCAGTTTACATAAAACTGAAATGCAATTTCGCACCTTAAAGTCAAACAGATGTTACCAATAACCAGTTTAACCCTTTCATGCATGATTTACTTCATAATAGGGGTGTAACGAAATGTCAACTCATGTAACGATATCGAATACGAAACAGGGCTCCGATATGAAATAAAGATTATAGAAAATCCCCAACAGTAGGAAGTTGTGAAAAAATCTTATTTTCTTTATTTTCTTCCTAATGCAGACGTACAAAAATATTGCTGCATCAGTACAAAATAAATGCTCTTTGAAAAAAAACAAAACTGTAGTTTTTTCCCCTTATTTAGACTACAGTGTAAATACAAACATAAAATCTCAATAAAAAGTGCTTTGTTGTTGTAACAATCAGGATAAGTACATTCTTGAATGAAAAGGAAAACAAACAGCAGTCCTCAGAGCTGCAGTTTAGACCTATAAATGTCTGAACTGTGAACTATAATATTTAGCCTATAACAGTGCATTTACTTCTGATCTTCAAGTATGATCAAATTCTGTCAACTCAACAGTAGATGCAAAAATCAAATATTGTTTTTTATGCAGACTTACACAAACATACAGTTGCTGCCTGTCTCCAGTTCAAAGTAGTTGGTAGTTGTTCTCGCCGCAGTATACGGTGAACTGTAGCGGCATATTTTGCACACGGTTTTTGTTTTGTCCGCAATCTTCTCACCGTTCTCTCGTCTTTTACATGGGAAGCCAAAATAGGTCCACACAACCGATTTATTTGATGAAGGAGCGTCAGCCTATTCCTCGACCTCGTCTTCCTCCATTCTGAAGCGAGTGTTTTGCTACGGTAGGCGAGGAGGGTAAAAAATCCCCTGTCGTGGGCACACTCCTTTGCGTTTTTTTTATCGTGCTTTTATTTCGTGCGTCTTTGAATTTTATTTTGTCTTTTTTTTCGTGTAATTTCGTGGCACGAAATTTCATGACACCCCCACTTAATAACTTTTCAAAATGGTTGTTTTTACTTTCAAACAAGGTAAAAATCATTGTTATCTTTTTCAGTGTTATATTTTGAGAGAGTTATGCATTTGCCCACCACAGTGGATACCATGCATCGATGTTATAAAAAGTAATATAGTGGAACTTGATAAAGATACACAAATGTCTTTGACAAACAGTAATTAAGAGCAAATTTTAAAAAAGGATAAATCTGAAGTACACTTATTAATGCTGATTAATCCAATGATTCCTTCATGAATCCCAATTAAATTTGAAATAAAAAATAAAAAAGTATGTGAAAACTGAATACAGGCTTAATGTCCAATTTGTCCTTTGCTGGCTTTTTGGATTTATGATGGAATATCTCAATATGGTAAAAATGTGAATAGACAATATTTTTATTAAACTTAAGAAAAGGGTTTGGGAATTTACCACCTGGTTCTTGGACATGGTACTGCAACCTAAAAGGTATACATTTATTCCAAATATCTTTCTACTGCAGCGAACACCATGTATGAAACGGTTAATTAAAATCGGGTGCACATGGCAGTTTAAGATAAATGATCTAGTGCAGTCAGAAACACAAACACAGAAAAGTTTTTATCCTCCTCGAGCTGATTGAGGCTTTTTATGCATGTGGTGGAAAGAGAGAAGACAGATAAGATTAGCTAAAACTAAAAGAGGAGCAGGTAAAAACAGAGCAAAGACGTGTCAAGTTGAAGGAGAACCAAAGATACAGATAATGGCTCAGATGAGGTACAGTTTTAGCCCTTGTCCAGTTGCTCCTGATCACAAAGGGCTCATGTTAACATCCACCAGAATCAAATCACATAGACTCTGAAACATCCTTGTTCCTCCCATCCAGACACTGCAGAGTGATGACGGCCTCGTCTCAGAAACAAACCCACCCATTGCTCTGATTTGTGGCTGGTGGAGTAATTTCAATACCTGCCTCTAAAGTGACAGATGTTTGATTGTGGGCCAATTAGCCACAGGGCCAGAAGGGATGAAAATGCGTTAGCTGTCTTTATCCTGCCTTTTTTTAATTCACACAAATCAGGGCTGGAGGAAAACAACATGAACATTATACAGCGTGGTTAATACAATTAATGCAGTTAGTAGCTCTGGGAAGGATTTTTATTGGTGTAAAGTAAAATGGTGTGTTGTGTCGGCAGTGGCACTATCACTGCAACACCATATCGCCTAGTGGGAAAAATAAACAAACTTTAAAGGTGCTATGAGGAGAATCTATTTCCGGCGACATAAAGACTCTGCAACCCATCAGCACGCGCGGCGACTGTCATCGTAGCCAAAGCGTGTGTTTGTTGTGATGCTAATGAATGAAGCTCGGACCTTCCTCAGAACTCTGCATTGCTTTACAACTTCTTTTTTCAACAACTTACGGGATGCAAAGCGACGAGGTAATGTATCTCTTTCTAGTTACGTAGCGGTAGTTTTTGATGTGTGACAAAAAGCAATTTTTGGAAAACTTTAGATTGTACTTTCGTAGCTGGCTATATATGGCTACTTACAGCCCGGTGCTCTAAGACGTGTCTGAATAATATAAATTTGCTCTAGTTTTAATTGTCTTGTTCCTGAAGTTGAGTATCCAGGCCAGTCCAACCCTGTCCGACCCGACCGTGAAGCTAAGGAGTAACATTTATAGATAACCTATTTTGATGCTATAAAACTCATCTTAAAGTGTGTATTTCCATCAGGCATATATCTAAAAGGGAGACTTTTTTGAAATTACTTAAATACTCCTCATAGCATCCTCAAATCCTCATCAACACGTCAATGTTTTGGCCAAATGTACCGTAAAACATTGAGCCATGTTGAGCTAATTATGTCATACAGAACTGAGTTCGGTCAGTTAGGCAACACTTGCAATGCACTGTGTGCTGCTTGGCTGCTGCTTGGCTGCCCAATCTACCTGGACCATAGTGCCCTGCACACAACATTGCACTGGACCATACTGTCATGTATTGCACAGTATTTATCTCCTGCTGCTATGTTGCTGCTGATGATGCCTGATCCTACTTGACGGTAGGATCAGGCATTTTCTTGGGAGCTTAAACCAACACTATGTAGTTTTTCAAACATATATAATCCTTTGATATTCATTGTGATGGTCCACCACTTTACAGTGAGTTGAATGTCACCTCTGTCGTGGTCTGGAGTGGTCTGTATCCCTTTCACTGGCGCTATGTAACTTTGAGGTGGATGGTGGGAACCCTGCCACACTAAAAAACTACACGTTTGGACTGCTTTACGGCATAGGCTACGTCACTTCCCTCGATTCCCGATTCGTTTAAAACACGGAAGTCTCTGCGAAAGCCAATCACGGAGCTTTAACCATGGTGGAGGCAACAACAGTACAGCACAACAAATCCAAAACGTACCAGTATGTAGTTTTGTTTAGACCTATTTCAAGTGTGTGATATCGCCAGCTCATGGTTGTCTTTACTTTTATTCACTTTATCGCTTCAACAGGACGGGGGCGACTTCACGGTAATACAACCAAGTTGAACTTAGCGATTTTTAACATCGTCTTTTAGTCAAAAATAAATACATTACCTCATCGCTATCCATCCTGCAAACAACCGCTGAAGACAGAAGAATACTTTTGAGTGAAGTCCTGGCTTCTGTGATTTGACTACAAAACAAATGCACGCGACCGGCAGGTCTGTATCCTTATGACAGTATGCACGCGCTAGAGCTCATGGGTAGTCGAGTTCTCATTGCAGTCAAGCGGGGATCTTCCGTTGTGCTGCTTTAAAATTAACTTATCACATAGATAGTGCTTGTTTTTATTACTGTTTTTATTACTGTTTACTCTCGCTGCACTTGCACGAAATGGGATAGTGTGGAACCTAATTTGCCCAGAGCATATGAAGAAATGACAATAAAGCTGACTTTGACCTTTGTGTTCACTGGGTAAGCAGAAACATTTTCATGCATGCTTAAAAATGTCCTACATTTGATGCAACACAAAGCAGACATCAACACATGAGCTGACCTCGGCTTACCTTCTCAAACCCCTGTTGTACAGTACAGGCCAAAAGTTTGGACACACCTTCTCCTTCAATGTGTTTTCTTTATTTTCATCTCTATTTACATTGTAGATTCTCACTGAAGGTATCCAAACTATGAATGAACACATGTGGAATTATGTACTTAACAAAAAAGTGTGAAATAAATGAAAACATGTCTTATATTCTAGTTTCTTCAAAGTATCCACCCTTTGCTCTGATTACTGCTTTGCACACTCTTCATTCTCTTTATGAGCTTCAACAGGTAGTCACCTGAAATGGTTTTCTCTTCTCAGGTGAGCCTTTCCAGGGTTAATTAATGGAGTTTCTTGCCTTATTAATGGGGTTGGACCATCATTTGTGTTGTTCAGAAGTCAGGCTGATGCACAGCCCACAGCCCTATTAGACAACTGTTAGAATTAATATTATGGCAAAAACCAATCAGCTAAGTTAAGAGAAACGAGTGGCCATCATTACTTCAGTGAGAATCTACAATGGAATTAGTGAAGAAAATAAAGAAAACACATTGAATGAGAAGGTGTGTCCAAACTTTTGGCCTGTACTGTATGTCTTTCGTCTTCTAGGCATGGCGTCAGAATACGGAGTCGAGCTGCTGCTGCATGTAGTGTAATGACATAAATGTCTGCCCTATGTGGCATTTGTTGATGGACATCACATGCTTCAACATTGAACAGCTCCATACTCTGTAAGGCCAAAGTTCCCCCAAGTTGATGCATTAACCATGTGTCACATCTACATTGGAGAACATTTAAAATCCTCCTACAATAAGAACCAGTCAGTCATTTGTTAATGTTGTGATAGTCGAGTATGATGTTTCCAACAGCCACATGGCTATAGTTGACAGATTTTTGACATTCACCATCATAGACATAATGCATGGATAGCTTAGTGACATACTCACTGCAGGATGTGCTTCACCAAGTGCAGATCGTTTCAGTTTTCTGACACCATGGCTGTCCTCAAAGAGGCGCCTCAAGTCATAAAACAGGAGGGCGTGGAGAGGTCCAAGTGTTTCAGCAGAGGTGAATGCAGCTGTAACTGAGGGTGTGGCAGAGGTAAGCTCAACTCTGCTGGTGTTTACAATAGAATGACCAGATGTATGGCTTTGTGTGGGACAGCCACGCATTCTCATTACTTTTCACATGTCCTGTAATTTGAGACGTGATCTGCATTTCTATTTATAGTCAGACTCCGTTTAATAAAACTGCATGTATTAGACGGCTGTGTGTGTGGAGTAGTAGTGAGGGCTGTTATCAGGGGTCAGGGTGGGCTATTTGTTATTGTTATTCAAACTTGGATGCTCAAGGGCGCATGCACCAACAAGAAACAATGCAAATCAGGTCAGAATGACACCAGCATGCAGCGCAAGACAAGGAGGAAACAAGAAACAAGACCTGCAAGGCTAAAACAAAGACTGGGAAACCATCGAACCCTGGGTGAAACCAGTGCGAGGCAAGTCCAATAAAGTTTTGTGTGAAGTTTGCTTAAGCTAATTCTCTTTTTCACACGGAGGTGAAAACAACATAAAAAGGCACAAACAGTGCGAGACTCACAAAAAACGTGTTGCTCAAAAGGAGACTTCCCCGTCAATAAATATACTTCTGCCATCAACCAGAAGGCAGAATTATAGTAATGTTATAAGCTAATGGGCAAAATTGAAATGATTATTATTTTCTTTATTTTATTTTAGACCACCTCAATGCATTGGTATCACATTGTCCCACATAAATATAGTCTTCATCGCACACCTAGTGAATTTATATCTGGTCACCCTAATTCACAAACATTGGATCAAACAGAAAATGTAAAGAACATCAGAATTTGACCTGATGATATTTGCTCTGTGGCCATCTGAAGTCTGAAATCTGCAGTTTTAAAAAAAAGCTCAAATTTAGCCTGAAACAAAATTTGTCAACGTACAACATCAACTAACTGACCCCAGCTTAGATCTGTGTGACCTGTCTTAGCTTCACAAGGCTCTATTTTCTGTATACGTCTGTAAAAGTTGGTCAATATGTCAGTGTGTGAATGCAGCTTTAACAAGGGCTGAAAGCTCTCATCACTGACATGGTAACGGTGTTTAATTACCAGGATCATTTGTGGCACAAGAAGAACATTTAAGCAACAATCCCTGCCCTCCATCCTCACAGCCAGCAGCTTCACTGGGACCTGATCAAAGATGAGTGGACAAAAGTTCTCAGCTGGTGTCGGTGGTTAAAATGCTGATAAATGCTTTTGTTTAAGAGTCTTTCCCTTTTTAGTCAAATATTTGTACCACTTTGACCTCCCCAACAATCACGGGGCATTTCTGATGCAGAGCTGCTATTGTCTGCTTTAATTAAAATGCAAATTACATCTGAGCAGAGTTATTGTGGGGGGGAAATTACACAGGAAATAACACATTAACATGTAACACAACTGATCTAAGAAATCTTTAATTAGGTTACCTTTTAATAAAAGACATGTCTGGTTTGTGAGGAAAGAATCTCTGAGAGGGTTAGGAGTTTTAAAGGCTCTGCAGCACTTGATCCTGAATGTTCTAAACAGCTAATGATGAAACACAAGAGACACACAAGAACTATTTAACGGTGCTTAATGTGGAAAAGAGAAGAGCGTCGACTTACCTCTATTTCCACCTTTCCTGGAGACACATGAACTTCTAAATAAAAGATAAAATACATTTTTCTCTGGGTTTCACTCCTACACCTTCATTGCTTTCGTCCAATTTAGTTGAAAAAACACCACAAATTTACATTTTCACATTGAATCATTTTATTTTCAAAATGCATAGTTTTGAAAAGGGCAGAGTTTGTGGGGAGAGTAACCCTACGTCATTATGTCACAGCCAATATTACATATATAATGCTGTGCATTATGGGAAGAAAGCCAGGAGGCAATATGATGAGGTTTATTGATATGAAGTATTGAAATATCAAAGTTTCAATACTCATACAAGTTGTCATTTGGTATCCTTTGCGACACTTAAATTCCAAATGAATAATTCAGACTCTCTGTGCCCAGGCAGCACCACTTCCTCTGTTATGTGACTGCAAAAACACTCCACAAAACATTTTAGTCACCTTCTCAATAACTTTGAAGTGTTTATTTTAAGGTTGAAGGAGTTCTAAATCAGCCATTTTGTTTCCAGTTTCTCATTTACATTTGTATTTATTGAATGATATTCAATTTACCAAACAATTCACTTAAGACTTTAATGTTGGAATATATCCAACGTTTATTTTCTTTGAACTAAGGCTGAAAACTTTAGGAAATGATGGATCTGGAGACTGGACTACAAGTTTCCCTCATGTGCTTTTGGTGGATGAAAAACATTAAATTCAATGATGATATGAATGAGCAGGAGATAAATGGTATCTGCATTGGTATTGTAAAAATCACAGCATAAAGCATCAGTATTGTATAATTTTGAAAAACACTGATATCCATCTCTAGCAGGTAATAATACCTACAAAACATTTTTGTAATTAGAATAAGGAGATCACCACGTTTTCTGTAGAAGGGTTACAGGATATTCATTAATGTGGGACACACCTTGTGATCTAAGTGGAAACAAACTGCGCTCAAAGAAAAGGGGCTT
Source organism: Scarus forsteni (assembly GCA_036419115.1). NCBI lineage: Eukaryota > Metazoa > Chordata > Actinopteri > Labriformes > Labridae > Scarus > Scarus forsteni. The sequence goes on along the minus strand of JAZDUH010000374.1, from coordinate 1,547,024 downwards.
ACAATACTCACTAGCATCTGCAGCAGAACAAAGGGGACACCAGATGGCATGGTAACGCATTAGAACATAACACCTGTAGAAGTGACAGCTTAGGAAAGGCTAAATTCTTTTGCTTGAACAAGCTGGACTAAATTCTTGGATTTAAATGACCTCTTGAACCAGCAATTGTTTTAGAGTTCAATAGAGACCATGAGTAACGTTAACCTGTTGTTATTTGCTGGTGTTGTGCTCCTCGAGACTAGTCTTGGTCTCAAGACCACATTTTGAAGTTCTTGGTCTTATCATGGACTCAAGAGCATTGTTACTCAGTCTTGTCTTGGTCTTGGACCGGCTGGACTCGGGATTTTCCATCAAGACTGATCAAGACCTCAACTTCATTAATGTGAATAAGGAGGAACACTTGGTAAAAGAACGAAAAGCTTCAGTTCATGTGTTGTGATGACTACAACCTTCCTGGTGTTGTGACTGAGGGACTCCCCCTTAACTGTTCAATCTTGTCATGTATTTTTTTTTTACAGTAGCCAGGTTTACATGGAGCCTAATGTTCCAATTAGAATCGGGTTAGAAGCCCAAACCGAATAAAAATGCTCCACATAAACACCTCAATCAGAATAAACAGGCCAAATCTGAATGGAATTTCATTCGTTTGCACAGGGGTAGTATACTCCTTTTCCTAAACCCATTAAAAGTAAAATCCTGTCATGTAAACGGTGAATCTGAAAGTTGCCAGGCTGGGTTCTGTCTGCACATGCTCAGTCTGGACGTAAACGAGCAGTGACGTTTACTCACTTGGAAACATGGCGGCTTCCAAACAGAGCACACAGCACTGGTCTGCGTCGGAGAGTTTTTTTTTTTTTTAATGGTTACTGTAAGGTTAAACAGCAAAACCCTCAAACAATGAAACAAACACCTACTTACCACCATCTTTGATAAATCATGTGATGTTAAAATAGATCTGAGTATATCACGTGTCTGTAAAACAGCTGTTCTGATTAAATGTTGTGGCACATGTAAACACCAGATCAGAATATATCACATCACATGTAAACAGTTCAACTGAGATCTTCAATCAGAATGAAAGAAAGTCTGCATATAAACCTGGCTTATGTGTCTCGGTCTCGACTCCAGAAGTCTTGGTCTTGTCTTGTTCTCGATGTATTCTGGTCTCTGGCAAGCCTTGGTCATCAGAAAGTATTTTCATGGGACCCAAACATCATTATAAAGCGGTACCTTGTAAATTGTGCGGTATCTATAATACAGTTATTACTTCTGTTTCTTACATTACTATAACAGTGGGATGAGTTAACTCATTTCAACTCATGTGTCCGTTGCTGCATGTCTTTGTGCCAAAACATTCATCAATTGCTGTGTTTATATACAACACATGCAAACTAAACCAAAGATTGGAATACTGATGTTCGAGGTGCAGGAAAACTTCTCTCTCTTCTTGGCTTCAGCGGGCAGCTGCACAAACTGTTCTTCATTTGATATCTGAAAAGGCCATGGTGTGTCTGCTCACATAAACCAGTCAGAAAAACAAAAGAGTACAAGAAGACACAACAGTAAACTCAATAAACCACACAGTGTCATGATGGAGAAGAGTCACTCTCAGTTTTAATTAGTCCAGCAGCCAGTTTTGAAACAGAGATAGAAAAAGATGACTGAAGTTATTCTGACATATTATGACTAAAGGAGGGATGATTTCAGAATTTGGATTTCACTGTTTATGAACTTTTCACTGTCATTCCATCTTCACTCTTTTCCTGGAATACAAACTGTCAAATTTGAGAAATTATATTTGGTTATTTATGCCTGATTCCTTCCTAATGAACCTAAAATCTGGGATGTAAGTCACACTGGCAGATAAATCACAGTCAGTTTTTAGAAATTAACCAGGTGGTAAAAGCTGTTTTTCTGTGTTTCCATAATATGTAGATTGCTGTGCATCATGCTGCCATGTTGGATTGAGCTTCTTCCACTTTCACTGGGGTAAAGTATCTTTCAGTCTATCACAACAAGTAGGCCTGTAAGAGCAACACAGCCAACTTTTCTGTTTGAGTATTTTCAGACAAATTAGAGCTACCCTGGGTTTATTAACTTCACATTATATAAACTCCAATTCCACACAAGTTGGGATTTTGTGTAAAACGTAAATAAAAAAACAAAAAACAATGACTTGCAAATTATTTTCAACTTACACTCATTTCAGGAAGTATTTTTTTTTTAAATATTTGTAAATTTTGAATTTAATGTCTGCAACAAAAAAAGCAGGACAAGGAATCAAGAAACTGGGAAAGTTAAAGAACGCTAAAAAAAAATAGGTCAGAAAGTTTTTGCAAATCATTGTTTTTCTGTCTTGAACATGACTTTACAATGTCCCAACTTCAGTGGAATTGAGGTGTGCGTCAGTGTTTAAATTGAATGCTGTGTTTTGACCTGATGAAGGATTAAAGCTGTTAAAAAGTTGTGCTAAACCCTGCCAGCTGTGACTTGCTGCTCCCTGTATATTTACGTACTTGCATTAGTCCACACAGTGTATGTGTGATGACTTATAAAAACATCCAGGTTGTGTGCTGTGTGTGATTGTAGCTGCTGCGCTCGCTGTCATAATGGTGCAATTCTCAGCCTTTTATGCTGGTTTAATAAACACAATACCTAAACCATGTTTTGGATTTTAAAAAAAAGGTAAAAGTGCAATTTATACCCAGATCTTACAGTCTGATATTAGGCCAAATGAGGACTAAGGCTGGAGATATACTTGCTGTTTAAACTTGGTTTGCATCAAGAGTGTTTTTCTTCTACCAACTTTCAACCAGCTCTGCATGAACAGGGTTTTTACAGTGCATGTGCATGTGGAGTGTCTCTACACTCACTGTTTTCTCTAAGAAGTATCACTCATCTTGTATCTACAACATCCACCTGGAGGAGTTTTATTTGGCCTAAAGACGCCCCAGATGCCTTTAAAGCACATCCTGCACTTCCACATTATCTCTGTCCCTGCCCACATTAATCCCTCAGCAAAGCTCACAGATGGTCTGTCTTGGAAAATGGGCAGTGGCACAATCAAAACACCTGATCTGAAATCCTTATGTGATTCAGAAACAAAGCGTGCAGATTGAGAAAACCTCAAAGTCTCTGCATGGCTTAATTTGTAGACAGTAGTCGTCCCACGGCGGGTATACACTGCCTGGCCAAAAAAACAAAAAGTCACCACCAAGAAACAAAGTCACACATTCTGATATTCTGTTGGACTGCCTTTAGCTTTGACAACAGCACACATTCACTGTGGCATTGGGTCGATAAGCTTCTGCAATGTCACAGATTTGTCCCAGATCACAGCACCGCTAGCCCCGCAGAGCAAATGGATCTGCCTGATTCTGTAATCATGGATCTCCGTCTTGCCAGCCTCCATTGTCCAACGGTTTCATTCGGCTAAATGCTTAACGGCCCAACCAGGGAAGAGAGGCAGGAGCAGCGGGAGCTGTGGGTGTGACAGCAAAAGTAAGTGAATTTACAGGAAGTGAAGTCACTTCCTGTTGTACAAATAATGGCGACTAATGTCAGTTAGCCTGTAGTCATCATGATTACTCAGCTATACTTGGCGAAATATGCCCTCCTCATAAGTTTACTTCTTAGGGATTGTCTTTGACGAGGTTCATGTCACATATAAGTGTTAAATGATACATCTGTGTGGTATAATTACATGTGGAACGATAGACTTAAGGTAGTTAAGCTATCGACTAACAGCTGTTAGCCACTCAACTAACGGCTAACAAGGGCAAACAACAGTTAATGGCCATTAGCTGTAGCAGCTAACAACAGTTAGCCACTAACAACAGTTAGCCGCTATGGCTCACAGCCATTAACTGTTGTTTGCCCTTGTAAGCCATTAGTTGAGCTAAAGGTTAGCTGCTAGCGGCCGCTACATATGCTATGTCATAGAAGCGCTGCTTGATATGGATTGGTCTGTGATGAGCTAAACGATCATCCAATCACAAGCTGCTGTTGTTTTTGAAAGTTCTGCCCCTGAAAACATTTTCACAGGGCTCCTCCCAGATGGATCAGTGAAATATTTCTAATATGGAACTGTCCATCTGGCATGGCAGGTTACAGCACTGCCCCCACAGGCTTGGACAGTAGGCACTAGGCATGATGGGTGCATCACTTCACCTGCCTCTCTTCTTACCCTGATGCTCCCATCACTCTGGAACAGGGTCAATCTGGACTCATCAGACCACATGACCTTCTTCCAGTCCTCCACAGTCCAATCTTTATGCTCCCTAGCAAACTGAAGCCTTTTTTCTGCTTAGCCTTACTGATTAGTGGTTTTCTTAAGGCTACACAGCTGTTCAGTCCCAATCCCTTGAGTTCCCTTCACATTGTGTGTGTGGAAATGCTCTTACTTTCACTATTAAACACACCCCTGAGTTCTACTGTTGTTTTTCTTTGATTTGATTTGGCCAAACGTTTAAGTGATTCACCGATCACCATCATTCAGGATTTGATTCTGACCACATTTCTTCCTAGAAGACGATGGTTCCCCACTATCCTTCACTTTTCAATAATGTGTTGGACAGTTCTTAACCCAGTTTTAGTAGTTTCTTCAGTCTCCTTAGATGTTTTCTCTGCTTGATGCCAATGATTTGACCCTTCTTAAACAGACTAACATCTTTTCCACGACCACAGGATGTGTCTTTGACATGGTTGTTTAAGAAATGAGAAGCTGCTCATTGCATCAGCTGGAGTTAAATAACTTGTTTCAGCTGAAAGATAATCGCCCATGCAGTAATTATCCAATCTAGGAGTCTCGTACCTGTTTGCTTGGTTAAATCTAGGTGGCAACTTTCTTTTGGCCAGGCAGTGTATTTTTTGTCATTGGTAGTTGCGATGTGGATGTAATGTGGCTGTTTGTTTGAATACTTTATTACCTTAAAGACACGCTGCTTGCTGCCAAACCTGGCTTAAAACTGCAGGTAAGACAATGATAAGTTGTCACACTGGTAATCTTTTTAGAGGGTGGGAGCAAGCTGTTTAAAGCAGCTGCTAGCTTGAGGTGAAATGGTTTATGTATTCATAATGAACTGTTTTGGAACAAGCTGCTCAGTTGGATACGGACGTGTACTGAACAAATACAAGCATATCTGCATACGCGTAAAATTATGATTCTTTTCAGTGTTCTACATGGACCCTAGGAAAAGCAATGTTTTAAGCCAAATTCTTGATCTAAAAGAATCAGAACTACATAATAATTTTTGTGTTTGTATGTGCTTAACAGAGTGATATGGAGCTGCTGAGCCTAAACTGTGAGATATACAAGTGAGGATTTGTGATGTGAACTGCTCTATCATTTGAAGGAGACATGTTGACGACACAATAGAAAACTCAAACAGCCAAATATGTTGACACTCATGTTAAAGCTTCAGCTCACATCTGCTCTGTGTTAACTCTGGACTATGTGCAAAACCGACACCCTGCACCAACCCAGTGGATGCATGGAGGCCATTTTTGGGGTTTATGACAAGTATATCTCCGGCCTAAAAGTACTGTTTATGGTCTACCTTCTGTATGTAAATCTATCACTGAACCAAAGTATTAACATAATGATAATAATAAAATAACATAAGAGGGATTGTGGAGTAACTAAGAAAAACACTCTGAACCAATACTGAAACTTAAATATCAACCTCATGATGTTAAAATGTCAAACCAACATGTGTCCGGAGGTATTGGTTTGGTTTTAAACTTTCATTTCAAGTAAAGATCACATACACACAATCCTGCCTCCTCATTCATGTCATCATGCATGGATCTGGATTCTTGGACAATAACTTAACTACAAACGAAACTAAACAAACCAAACATCACTTTACAAAATTCTACATTACATACAAAACCTCCAAATCGACGTCTGTTTTTATATACAATACAAAATTTCTTAAACTTTTCTGTCATAGACTCTATATTTGCTGACGTGATACAGATCATAAAGCATCTCTTAAAAACAACGGAACACAAAATCGTACAACAAATAAAATATTCAAACATGATGATTTATATACGGTGGCGTATTGCATTCACTTGAAAATAAAAAAAAATTCTCCTGTTTGTATGAGATACTATCTCGTAAAAACAGGACTTTATTTATTTTTGATTTTCCTGTTTTTATGAGATACTATCTCGTAAAAACAGGATTCCCCCTGACGCTTTGCTTCGAGACTGGCTGCTGCATTTATCAACCAGGTACGTGGTCAACACAGGTAAGGTAGGCCCGCCGTACTGGTCCAACTGATCATGAACAAAAACCACAATGCCGAGCAGATCCGACTGGGCTTTGCATCGGAAAAAACGCAAACTCCTCAGATGTCTGCCCAATGTGGACAAACTAATAACAATACCATCTACACCGCTCAAAGACACAACTATCTCCCAATGTTTCAAACCGAGCAAGAAATAAAACTGAATAAGGTCTAACATGCACGACGTGTTCGTGTCTTTCAAGATTCCTTAGTATCTTATAAAAACAGGAAACTCGAAAATAAATCATTTTCTGTTTTTACGAGATAGTAATTCGTAAAAACAGTAAAATCAAAAATAAATAAATTCCTGTTTTTATGAGATAGTTTCTCATAAAAACAGGAAAATCGAAAATAAATACATTTCTGTTTTTACGAGATAATATCTCATAAATACAGAAAAATCAAAAATAAATTAATTCCTGTTTTCCAGAGATAGTGTTGGTAAAAACAGGCAGACTTTATTTATTTTCAAGTGAATGCAATATGCCACCATATTTATAAACCAGAAAGCTTTAAAATGAAAATACATGGCATATAGAAAAGGAAACTAAATTTCAAATAAGGACAAACAGCAAACATTTCAGGTATTAAACAATGTCAAGTGTCTTCTCTTGATGGTTTTTCTGTGATGGCATGGAACATCACCGGCTGTATCAGCGCAGAGTTCTGTGATGGGACCAGCAGAGGCTGAACTCACTCCTCTGTTGTTTTAATAAGGTACAGTTCTGTCCTCTGCACCCCTCTCCTCTTGTCCTTTCTACCCTCATTCCCTCCTTTTCTGAAGGCATTCAGGTGAGTTTCTCTTTAGTTCAGTACCCCCTATGCCTTAATTGCATTCTCATTCAGCTTTTCCATGTAGTTCCTAAGATCCTTTGAGTCTCCAAGCTCGATGTCCGGACATACCCATTTGATCTCACTGGTCTGCACTAGTGCTAATGGGCTGAGCACAGGACACCCATTACTGGACTTGACATTGGAGAAGGTGGTGAACTTCACCCTCTTTCTCTTTGTAGTTGGTGAGTTGAGGGACTCATTTCTCCCACTGCAGCCACCCACACCAGTATTACCGCGCTGTAGGCCTCCATTTAACAGCTGACTTCCTTCCTCCAAGGTACCGCCAAGCTCGTCCTGCTGCTGCTGCAGACAAAGCCCCTCCTCTTGGCCGAGCCACACCCAATCATGTGCATGTGGCATTGCCTCTGGGGTCTCCAAGGATATGTGCTTGCTGCGGTATTTGTACGCATATGAGATGCAGTTAATGAGAAAAACCAGGATGGCCAGGCAGAAGACTCCCAGCAGGGCGTACATACCAATCTCCAGGTCTGTCAGACCTCGTCTAGACGGTAAGAAGTCCTCATCAGAGCTGCGGCTCCGAGGCAGCTCTGCCTGGTCTGGATACTCGGAGAATTCACTTGGAACTGCCCCGCCACTGTCCACTGTGTGATGGCCCCCGCTGGATCTCACAGGGACCTGACCCTGCATGGTCGTGGCTCCACGGTTTAATATTCCAGTTTCCACGTCAGAAATGGATCCGCCATAATATGGAGGATCAGGACGTGTTCGCCGGTCTCCTGGTTGTCTGTATTGGTCTGTCCGGCCGAAGCGTACCTGTATGTTTGCCATTCCAGTGGCTAAGACAGATTTCTGTTTCCCCTTTTGACAGACATCTGATTGGCTCATTTCAACGCGCACGAGCGAGCCCTGACCTTCACCTTTGGCAACAACAATCGGCCACTTCCACTTTGACGTACGCTGCACTGACACCACCCTGTCATTCAGAGAGGTGGCTGTGAGGGTGAAGTGTGCAGGGTTGTAGTTGTCTAATGGAGTCATAGACCCATCGCTGAACTGGAGCCAAGCACTGATGAGGGACTCCTGAGAAAACACAAAAGGAAATCAGACATGAGTAATGCTAAAAATAATTCAAAGACAGTAACTTGCACACTTTCAACTAATCTTTGAAGATGACTTGAAAAAGCACAAAGAACATGGTGGAAGTCGAAAATGAGCCTTAATTAAACAATTCGATATCTTGGATATGAAAACTATTCTTGTCAAAGCCAAACACACTTTTGTCTCTAAGGAACAAGACACTAGCCTTTTTCATTTGAAATTATAATCATAGGAATAACAGAACAGCTCTGTGGCTCCATATGCAAATCAGAGGCATGGCTTCAGTACAGCAAGAAAGAATTCATTATAAAAGGAGAATATCAATGCAAACATAGACCACTGAGTCCAAACCCTTTCATTGTATCTAAAAAAAGTGGAGCCCTTTGTGGACTAAAAGAAAAACAATCAGACTCTCGCCCCTCAATAATACATTCTTTCTGTCTGGATATTTAGATTTCTTGTACCTGTGTAAGTGATTGAATGACTTCTTGTGTCGTCGCTGTAGCTACGATGGCCTTGTTGCTCCCCGGGCTGAGCTGCAGAGACAGCGAGAGTCCAGACACCAACTGCACCCCCAATTCTGTCACACTGACTTTATCCTCCAGGACCCGGATGCTCCTTTCAGCCAGGACTACAGATGTAAGAGGGGACACCACCTGAAACACGCACAATAACTTATCAGTGTTTTTGTTCAGAAAAAAGGAAAAGTGACTTTACAAGTAGATACTGACATTGGCAGGGGTGACTACTCATGACTGCATTTGCTGAAAAGAAAGATACAATCAATTTTCTTATTAACTAACTTGTGTTAAAAGTGAGTGAAGAGTGCCTGGCCTTTGTATGAAGAAGGCTTTCAATTAGAGGCAGGCCTTTATAGCCAACTCTCTGTCTGAATAACAAGTTTTTTTGTTTTTGTTAACAGCTACAGTCATGACTGTAAAACGTAATGATCAATTTCAGTGCTCTGTGGGAAATCAAAATGATAAATGGTAGTTTAATATGTGAAAGAGTTTGTATTTAAAAGTGCTATGAGGAGAATCTATTTCCGGCAACATAAAGACTCTGCTACCCATGAGCACGCGCGGCGACTGTCGTAAAGACGTGACCCAAGCCAAAGCGTGTGTTTGTTGTGATGCTAATGAATGCAGCTCGGACCTTCCTCAGAACTCTGCATTGCTTTACAACTTCTTTTTTCAACAACTTACAGGATGCAAAGCCACGAGGTAATGCATCTCTTTCTAGTTACGTAGCGGTAGTTTTTGATGTGTGACAACAAGCAGTTTTTGGAAAACTTAGTATCGTAGTTTTGTAGCTGGCTATATATCTCTACTAACAGCCCGGTGCTCTAAGACGTGTCTGAATAATATAAATTTGCTCTAGTTTTAATTGTCTTGTTCTTGAAGTTGAGTATCCAGGCCAGTCCAGCCCTGTCCGATCGGACTGCGAAGCTAAGGAATAGCATTTATAGATAACCTATTTTGATGCTATAAACCTCATCTTAAAGTGTGTATTTCCATCAGACATATATTTAAAAGGGAGACTTTTTTGTAATTACTTAGAAACTCCTCACAGCATCTTTAAAGCTAGATTTTGATAAATGTTGCATCTTAAATAAGATTAGATCTATAGTTTAGTTTTGTGTTGCTTTATTTGAAAAAAAAAACTTTTTTCTATAATTTCTGTGAAAGACTCAATGAACCTAATGAACTCTGTTCTAAGACTAAAGGACTTGCACTGGTACCTTTAATTTTTGCCACAAAATTTCCTCATCACAACTTTCACCTTTAGAAGATGGCATCTTCTTAGAGACCTTTGGCCACAGAAGTTCAAACCTTAATTCCAAAGAAGTTGGGACATTGTGTAAAACAAAAGTTAAAACAGATTTAAATGATTTGCAAATCCTTTTTGACATAAATTAAACTGAATACACAACAAAGACAAGATATCTAATGTTCAGACTTATACATTTTGGTGGAATGTTAAAAAAATAGTTTTGAACATTTCGCAGGTCAACCGGTTAATTGTCAGCAGGTGAGAGCCATGTAGGGATGTAAAGGTTACCAGTAAAATGGTAAACCGCGGTAAAATTTCCCACAGTAATCATTACCATTTTCTATTACAATTACCGTTATACCGTGTTTGATCACCACTCTGTGTCAATAACTGACGGTGATGCTGCTCTTTGCCTGGAAAAGCTGGAACTATCCATGTCTGCCCCCAATGAAGCAGCAATGTCTCACAGACGGAGGCGTGCATGAGCAGTTTGCCTTGTGTGGTCTCTGAAAGTTCAGCATTTGGAGCCTCGCTCAGACTCTTACAGGTTTTCCCACTCGAAACGCCTGAAGTCTAAAGTCTGGTCAAAGTTTGGATTTACAAGGATGTCGTGGGTAAACTGATTCACGACAGTCATCCTGTCTAAAACATCAAGCTGTGGTGAAAGACAAAAATGTGCGAGATTAAAACTGCTGTAACTCCTCGAGTAAACGAGCAGAGAGAGAGAGAGGATTCAGAGAGCCATACCTGAGTGAATTATAGGAGGTTTATCTGGATTTTCTGTGTAAATAATGTATAAAGGTTGTAAATAACAGCTTTAGTATCAATCTGGAGTGTGTTCTTGCTGTTCTATCGCCGTTTATTTGCCGTGTTTTGCTGTATTTTGCCATAATAGATCGTCTTTGTCCGTCATAGTTCGTGTTTTATGGATTCAACCAATTGTAATTTGTAAATATTAAAGAAGGAGATGTGGAGGAGATCTGCCATGGAAAGGAGAGACCAGAGGAGAGTCATGAAGGGGGCTTATTGCTTCAGGGAATATCGTTAGTAAAACAAAAAATAAATAAATAAATTAAAAAAAGGCCTGGACATGGTCTAATATAACGAGCTGTAACATGGTCACTAATGCTGCAGGCAAACTAAAATGTGTGAGTGTTTGTAAAATAGGTTAAATTTATTTTTGGCCATCTTTGAACATGTTCATTTACAATTGTTTATGAAGAGAAACCTGCTAAAGCACAAATCCATTTTTCTTTTCTTGTAATTACACACAGTTTAAGCATTTATAATATAATAATGAAAATACTAGCCAGAATGGTCTACTTTTATTTTTTTTTCTCATGAAAAAAGTTTAGACAAATATTCCTACAGGACATTTCCAAACACAATTATTGCCAAAAAGACAAAAGAACTGTTAAAATTATAATATTAAAGGGTTAAATGATTTCAAGACTGTGGTAAAGTACTTTTTGAACATTTTGAGCACACTGCAACAATACCGTGATAATTTTGGTAACAATAACCATGATATGAAATTTTCATACCGTTACATCCCTCGCGCCATGATACAGTTTAAAAACAGCATCCTCAATAGGCTCAGCCATTCACAACAAGTAAAAGGTTGAAGGAATACTACACCCAAACAACGATTTGGCCTCATTTTCTACTCACCCTCATGCTCAACAACACTGTGGAGTAGTTTTGGAACATCTAGGATGCAGCCGGAGATCTGCGGGTATACTCGCTGTCCACTGATATTGATATCATGACTTAGATAAGAACCCGAATGAACAGTGTCCTTAAAAGTCCACAAAAAGTCCACAAAAAGTCGGCAATATTCCTCCATACTGTTTGTGCGCTGTAATCCAAGTGTCCTGGATGCGTCCACCATTTACTCGAAACGACATCATTTAGCACATGTTTATAGCCTAAACAGTACTACTTGGCATTTCTATGATACACTTACGGGTGCCTATGGGAGCCGCGGCTGACCAAACAAACGAATGGGCGCTCTGCAATAACTAGGAGCGTAGAACAAGAAATCCCACATTCTGCTGTGAGCGACGGAGCCGTGGACAGACACAAGAGGGGTCAGCAGAATGTGGGATTTCTTGTGTTCTTGTTTCTTGTTCTACGCTCCTAGTTATTGCAGAGTCGCATTCCTTTGGTTTTTGGTCAGCCACCGTAGGCACCCGTAAACAAATGCATTAGCAAATAGTCAAACTGTTTAAGAATGTTTCTAAATCTAAACTGCAAGGAATTAAGGGATGTCAAGATCTATAGTCCATATTTAAGCTTTGGGGATGTGGAGAAATCCCTGCAAGTGAGCAACAAGGCAGAAAACAAAGATTGAATTCCCATGACCTTCAGTCCCTCAGGCAACACCGCATCGGAAACTGACATCAGTCTGTGAAGTGTTTCACAGCGAGGGTTTTCATAAATACTTCTGAGAATGTCACCATGAACTAAACAGTGTATGATCCCACACTAACAGGCTGTCCAATCTTGTATGTCTTTTTTTTGTAAAACATTGACCCATACTGGTCATTTAGACTAAGAAGGACAAACAGTATTGTGCTGTCATCACTGTTTAGAGTTTTTATATCACATGTTCTGGTAACGGAAGAACTTTTTATGGGGTCCCCAGAAATCTCTTTTTAAAAACAGTCTTCATGCTAAATTCACATATATCTTGTCTCTGTCTTCTTCTGCGGTCTCTCCTGACTACCTGTTCTTTTTTTTTCTGTTGTGTTTATCCCTATGCTTGCTTTTCCATGCATTTATGCACTTAATTTCAGATTTAAGGATTTGTCTAGCAGAGTGGCATCACATGTGGCGACTGTAAAGCTAAGAAAAGCAGGGCACTAACCCAGTATTGAAAATATTGTGTGGGTGACCCAGGTTTGAATTGTGCCAGCAGCCTGTTTTCTGTTTTCTTAACCTCTTTTAGACTCCATCACTGTGTCTCCACAACTAATAAAGACATTACAGATTAAAAAAAGAAAGCAATAAAGGAAAACTGTGTTGTTCATGTGAGGAATCTGTTGAAAGCTACACTATTAAAGATGTAAACACAAGATCTAAGTATATTAACCTTTAGAACTTGACCTTAGTTATAACAAAAGGAATGGTTAATTAACTACTTATTGTATTTTTCAACAAATATAGCCACAGGAAATTTATCTCCTGTGGTTTTTATTGCCTTTTCTTTGGGGTCAATTCAGCATTTACATATTGCAGATAACGTAGCATCGGCATGGATTAAAAACAGGTTAAACTATCTAAATACATCACAGTAAATCTCCCCAAAATATAAAGTGGCTTTCAGACCTAAAATTCAGTAGACTTGGTTCAGTTTGGCGTTGAAGTTTCAACACTGTTTTATTTTTCATTTGATCTGATTTATGTTACATTGCAATTTGTGAAAAAGACCAAAGCCTGTCAAATTTTGTGCAATAAAACCATCCATTACCATCGCTGTGGTTATTGCTCCTGCACTATGGCTCTGCACAATCAGCTAACTAGCATTCACAGCTTTGAGAGAGGACTTGCCTGGGTTGATTTTAAGTGATAAAATAATTACAAAGTTCATTTATATGCTGCTCAGATGGAGTAGCCTATCAACTAGAACAATGTGTAGCCATATTTGGCACTGAATTGTAGTTGTCAAAATCAAAGTCTCGCAGTGTTAGCAATGCTAACATGAGCGACAGACACTCAGATTGACATTGACAGGGAATGCTACCTCACCTTTCTTACTGTTACTGTATTTGCCCAAATTCAAACCACAAATCACTGCTTTTTATTTTTTATTTGGATGTTTTTCACACCCACCACAAACCAAACTCTGCATGATGGACAGCAAACAAAAACTTCTTTATTTCAGCCTGACCAGAGTTCAGTTTTTGGTTCCATCAGAGTTTGTGAGATCTTTACAAGACCAAATCAATTCAACTTTCCAAAAATGTGAACCAGAGCTCATGCAGTACGGACCATGTTAGGTGTGAAAGCGGCCTTAGAGAACAGCATTCCCCAGCTATTGTATTTCTTAGCTGCAGAACTTAAAAATAGTTTTGATATTCTGATGGGGTTCTCCTCCATCTGCTCCAATCAGGGCCATATTCTCTCCTCAAGCCTCCCCTTAATGATTTCATTTACCTACTATAATGAACTGTCAACACCTATTACTGCCACATTTATACACTTTCCCTGTTTTCCTCTGTTTGATTCCCCAATTTACACGTTTTCCCTTTGCTTCTGACAAAGTGACTTCCATCTAATGAAGGTTAAACACCCACTGAATATTGTAGTCCAAAAGAAAAATGCTTGGATGTGAACACTAAAAGCTAATCACTCACACTAACTGTTTGAAAGTCTATCTTTTCTTTTGCTGCTATTCAAAGTACAGAAAAAGAAGAAGCCTGTAACACCAGTCTGAAAAATGTGCCATTGCAGTTTGTATGATTAAAGTCTGATAGATGATACTGCTTTGCTTTATATGGACCTTTTCTATGTGCTCAATTCTTAGAGTAAATGTTTTAAAAGTTAAGAGTTAAGAGAGAGAGAGATCTTCTCTTAAAAAAAAAATACAACTTCCTAACTTTAAACCATAAAAATTGATGACAGATTATTTTTTTTTATCTCTTTGAATTAAAAATATAGTTCTGTTTTCCTGGTGTGGGCCAGCTCGAAGACAAGGGCACAATTAAGTATGATTGAAACTAAGACACAATCAGATTTGTCCCTGAAATGAGATAGCTGGGTGTTGTTGCTGGGGGACATAAAGCGAAATGGTGCTACCACCCACTTCGAAGTTAAACAATACAATAAACCAAATTAGCTCAACTAGGCACAATAAGACTTTTAAAGCCCTTGTGTTTGGACTTTTGTGAATTTCCAATTAGGAGTTTTGTAAAACTCTGCCAGCAGTGCTGTGTTTTCCTCTCCTCAGTTGGTCAGGATATCATTAGGAACAATAAACCCTTATGTCGTAATAAATGGACAAGAATTTTTTTTCTTAAGTGATAAGGACTTGTCATTGGTTGAGTGAGGTTGCAGGAGTTTCTTGTCTGGATAACAAAATACCTGATGGTGCAGATGCATGAACTGTGAGCCCATGCCCATAATCAATCAATCAATCAATCAAACTTTATTTATATAGCAATTTTCATACAAAAAAAAAATGTAGCACAAAGTGCTTTACAACAGACAGATGAATTAAATGAAGGATTTATAACCCAAACCCACTCCACCCAGCCCTTGAACCCACCCACACTGCAATCCATACAGTGTTGATAAAAAGCATGATAAATAAAAGACAATAATAAAGCACACTGCTGTCCCCAAACGCGATCTTAAAGGGTTAAAAATGAGAAAACACTGGAGGTTAGGTTAAAAGTATAAAATTAAATACATCATGAAATAAAATAAGAAAATGAATTTAAAAAAAATAAAAAGAATAAAAAATAATTTGAAATTAAGTTAATATACACATATATATTATAATAAATAAATAAAGAATAAAATAGGAAAACTAGAAAATAAAATAAAGAAAAATAGATTAAAAAAAAGATAAAAAATAAGATAAGATAAAATAATAAAAAGTGGGCTGTAATTAGAATAAATAAAAACACTAAAAGGTAATTCGGGTAAAATCAGACAAAAAAGGCAGGTTTTGAGTTTGTTTTTAAAGACATTAACATTAGGTGCAGCCCTCAGGTTTTCAGGTAGGCTGTTTCATAAGCACAGTAGTAAAAAGATGCCTCACTCTAAGTTTTTGTTTTAACTTTGGGAACTGTTAACAGTCCTGAAGACCTGAGGGCTCTAATGGGCTCCCACCGTAAAAGCAAATCAGATAAATATGAAGGACTAAGACCATTAAGAGCTTTAAAAACCAGTAAAAGAATCTTTAAATCTATCCTAAAAGAAACAGGTAGACAATGTAAGCCTAGAGGCCTACAGCTGCCACAAGAGAGACTTACGTTTACAATACAACGTTATCGGCCTAAAACAAGGAGTTTCATTGCGTTTTTGCCTCCTGTTTACACGTGAGTGGTGTCTGAGTGTCTAAATCTGCAATCTTTTGAAACCAGGGTCCAGCGTAGAGAGTTTTCAAAGATATTGGTGTCCAGTCCATGTAGACGGGATTCAGAATTTCAGGGTGAAACACTGATGTCACCGCATGCGCAGTACTCTTTCACATGAAAGCTGCACACATAACAGGAACAACAACAGCTTTAGCAGTCTACCATTTATGTGTGCCATTTGCTGTACCTGGTTTGTTATACAAACAAAACTAACCAGACAGATTTGCTGTCCAGACAAGAAACTCCTGCGTGTCCGTCATTTTTTATTAATATTTCTCCAAAGAAAAAAGTTCGAATTCTGAGAAAAACTTTTGTGACTTTTTTCTCAGAATTCTGATTTTTTTTTTCCTTTAGAGAAATATTAATTTAAAAAAATTTGGACTCCATATTTTTTCTCATTGGCCTTAATCCTCCTCCATACTAACCCAAGGGTTTGTCGTGGAAAAATGAAACGCTGTGAAACAATCTTACTTTTGCGTCCAGTTGAGCCAGTGTTTTTTTTTTTAGACATTTTTTAATCCAAAAGTGGGAAATTTCAAGACTTTTGGTGACATCAATGAATGTTATATATATTTCCGAGCATCAATACCTGTAGAGACAAAGATGGCCAGGTGCTTTACTACTTCCACAGGCCTTGAACAACCCAACACCAAGACACTGAATGATCCTTTAACAAGAACAAATTAAAACATCTATCAAGCTTCGGTCTGACAGATCTGTCATAGCCTCGTCCTCGAAGGCTTCTCACCACCTGACCCCCACAAAATCCCATTTACACCTGGATCTGGTCCATCATCACCAGCAGTCTTTATTTCAGTCCAGTAATGCAGAGGTCAGGTCTCTCTGAGACATACTGACACTTTGCAAAGGCTAATAGCAGAAAGGATTTTCTATTCACAGGTCCAACTCATTACCTGTAAGTGATTGAGCATAAAGCCCTGAGGGTGATTTATTATAACACTGGGATGAATAAACAAAAGTATAGCACTCAAAATACAATACGATTGTTTGCTGCCAATAAATCAGTCACTTTACGTGGATTGTTTCGATAGTGCAGTCTGCCATGTTTGTTGGACAACTGACAGCAAGGCTCTGTGATTGGCTAATTTTATACACAGTAGTGGCCTTCAAAGCTGACAAAAAATTGTGTAGTATAACTTTAGCGTAACAGAGCACAGAAACATGGCATCTGTTTTACAGCTAACTCTCTATTAACCAAAAAAAACCCTAAAAATAGTTAGATAGTGAACATGGAGGATAATCAGAACATTTTTTGTTGCAGAATGATGCTGGTTGCCACAGGAAACAGGATAAATTAGAGTGCATGGAAGCTCAGATAGAAAAGCAGTGAAACCATCATTTCTTTGCACTGTAGCAACCAAGGTCACTACAAGAATCTATTTTCACATGATGTTATTGTTGATATAAAAATCTGCACTGATGGTTCTTTGTTAGAATCCTTCATGGAGGAAGCTGTTTCTAAGAAATGATTATTATATCTCGAAGGTCAACAACAGAGGAAAACTCTCATCATGTTTTCGAGGAATACTACAACTGCAGGATAACAGAAAGATGTGCAAAATAGACTTCTTACTACAGTTCCAAACATTTTATTTACTTGATTAATTCTCCTGTATAATAACACTTAACTAGTATAGTGTTTTAAATTGTTGGAAAGCCTGAGTAGTCACCTTTACAACGCGGAAAAACACACTAATGGACCATCCGGATTATCATTGCAAAGTTAGAGAGCCAGAATCTTTAATGGGAAAGGGATGTGTCAGTTCCTTTGCCATTGGTAACTTTATCCTGATGGAAACACACAAGTTTTGGAGAAACATATTCAGCAATCCAAGACAATAAAAAGCAAAATTCTGTGCCTTACAACAGTGCGGCTTCAAAGTAAAAGAGTCCAGGAACAAGACTAGCCCGCAGTCCAAACCTGTCTCCAACTGAACATGTGTGGCCCAAAATGAAGCCCAAACTTCAACAACAAAGACCTTGGGTTCTTGAGCGACTGAAGCAGCAGATCAAGCAAGAACAAGAAAGAATTCACCCTGCAAAGCTTCACCAATTAGTGTCCTCAGTTCACAAACACTGGCCGAGTGTTGTTAAAATGAGAGAGGATGTAACAGTGGTGAACATGCCCCTGTCCCAGCATGCATTGCAGGAATGAAATTCAAAATGAGTGAAGATCAGTTTGATCATTAGATACCAGAGGTCTGTCCACGTCTGTGAAGAACTACAAACTGCCGTTACAAACCAAGAAGACGACAGCCGGGCTCGATTGAAGCATCCCAGTAACCAGCCAAGGTTAGCTGTGTCTGTGAATGTAGGAGTGCAGGGTATGCACAGTCCCTTAGGCCGTTTATCACTGCCTGAGATAAAAACTAAAATGTGTGCACTAATAAGTATTTCGTGGGCAAGTTATAATATATCATGCACAAGTTTTAATATCTTGTGCGCACATTTTAGCTAAAACGTGTGCACAAATAAGCATTTTGTGCGCACATTTTAATATACCATGCACATGTTTTAGAATCATGGCGCAGGTTTTAGCTTAAAAGTGTGCATGGATAAGTATTTCAAGTGCACGATTTAATATATCATGCGCACGTTTTAGTATCTCGTGCGCACACTAATTAGTATTTTGAGTGCATGTTTTAATATATCATGCGCATGTTTTAGTATCTTGTGCGCACGTTTTAACTTAAAAGTGGCACGGTTAAGTATTTTTGAGTGCATATTTTAATATATCATGTGCAAGAATTAGTATTTCGTGCGCACGTTTTAATATATCATGTGCACATTTTAGTATTTCGTGTGCATGTTTTAGCTAAAACCTGCGCACACGAATAAGTATTCTGAGCGCACGTTTTGATATGTCATGCGTATGTTTTAGAACCTTATGTGCACATTTCAGCTAAAAAGTGCGCAAGGATAAGTATTTTGAGTGCATGTTTCAATATATCATGCCCACATTTAGTATCTTGTGCGCACGCTTTAGCGAAAATGTGCGCAAAGATAAGTACTTTGAGTGCATGTTTTAATATATCATGCACACAAATTAGGATTTATGCACACGTTTTAATATATCATGCGCACATTTAGTATCTTTTGCACGTTTTAGCTAAAAAGTGCGCACAGATAAGTATTTTGAGTGCATGTTTTAATATATCATGCACACAAATTAGTATTTCGTGCGCATGTTTTAATATCTTGTGCGCACAAATCAGTATTGCGAGCGCACATTTTAACATATCATGCGCATGATTTATATCTTTCTTTCTCTGTTGCACCTTGTAAAGAACAGCTCGTCTGATTAAAAAAAATTGTAGAAAATCATTTGATATCTTTGTAGTGTATTCAACATACAGTATCAATATCTTCTATTACTATAAATATACTTAGGCTTTGCACAATGTCCAAACTTCTTTGTAATTTGGGTTTGTAGATGTGAGGCTGTAATCCTGCAGTCATACAAAAGATTTAGTAAAGTCTTGAACATGTTCAGCCTCTTTTTTAAGCTTTCTGCTCAAAAATGACATACAAAGAAAAGAGTGTATCTCTGCAACCACAAGGTCTATTTGAATTGTTTTGGTGTCATGATAAAAGTAAGACTTGAGAGATTTGTCCAGATGTGTGATTATCAGTATATGTGTTACTGGGACAGAGTAAATGAAGATAGAAGTCAGAATAATTTGAACATTTCATCCTCGCATAAAAACAATTTTGTGTTGTGAATATCTCAGGTAAATGATGCTGGAGTGGCTGTAAAACTGTAAATATGAATAATGAAATATTTTTACATCATCTCTGCAAAGGGTTATTGTTAGAAATGATGCACAGCAAAATTAGAAAGGTTTTTTTTGGCGAGGATTTTAAAAAACAGTGCTGTTGAGCCAAAGGTCAAATAATAGTTTAGGTATTTTGTCAAACAAAAGCAAGATTTAATAAAGAGTTTAAAATTTATATGTAGCACTTCCCCATGTAACAAACTCTGTTGGATCTTTGTTCTGACATTCCTTTACTCAAAATGCCTGTAAATAAGCCTAAAAACTGTAACATTTGATAATGTGACACCTCCATTGAGGCCTAAGATGGAAAAATACAAAGAGCTATATCTCTGCCTGTTTTTGAGTTTTTGTTGTAAAACAATGCATTTGGTCTCAATAGAAAGGTCTGGGTCTCAGCTTGTGTCTTGTTTGTGTGTGTAGCTTGCTGTAGGTCGGAGAGAGAGGTGAAAATGTGTTGAGTGCGATGTCAGGTTTCACCAGATTTTGATTGTATTTTTTTCCCTTGTTTGCTTGGTGTCTAATTGTGTTTGTTATATGTTTGTAATGACTTATATGTTTGTGTGGCTGAGTATTTCCTGTTTAATTTGATGTGCAGCATGACTATGTTTCTACATGAACAGTTCAGTTTTTCTTCAGTTGTTGTTTGAGAGCGTGCATGCATCGCGTACTGTGGGGCTGAACAGGTTGGCGAAAGGAAGGCATTTACTTCCTGAGCATCTGTGAGCATGAGTAAACTGTCTAATGATGAGGAAAGCAGAGCTCTGCCTCACTGATCTCTAAAACGGTGAACAACCTGTAGTTTGGTGCTTCCGGCGTTTACTCCGATCACAACTTGACCATCCAGAAGTTGTGCGATCCTCGGATCTGCCACCCTCAGAGAATCTTTGACCAGCTGCGTCACCTCCACCTGCCAGTCGCTGCCCAACAGGAAGTTCTGCTGGCCCATCCCGTCCTCCTCCGTGGCTCCTTTCACTCCTCCGGCGTCCACCACGAAGTGTGTGAGGACCCGCAGGGTGGTGCTCTGGTACTGAGCCACGCAGCTGTTCTCTGTCCGCTCCTTCACCGTGTCATCTTCATCTTTGTCGTCAGTGACGCGCTCGTACCTGCAGGGACAGGAAGGAGACGACAAGAGCATGAATCAGGAAAGTTAAAGGCATCAGGTCGTCACTTCCATGATCTGTTTCTACTTACATTTAAACATTTATATTATTATTGACCATAAATTCAGACCTCTTTATTACATTTACTGCAATCCAAGCCCTTACGGCAGCCCTACTTAATCAGGGGCCTGAGGGCCACGAGGCCCAAAAGCAACCCTCGAGTGGCCCAAAATCAAGGTGATTGGGACTTTAGGTCCGGCGAAAAAAAGCGGAAAAACTTTAACAAACACTCACAGGGTCTTACAAAAATTCCATCATTATTACAAACATTGAATGCGATGCGTTCTGAAAGGTTTCTGTCAGGCAAGTTACTTTTAATGCACTTTCAAATGTGACCAGAAGATGGTGTTTTTTATCTGCACTTTTGTTTATGTTCACACACACCTTAATATGTGCTTGTATTTACCTGTCAAAATGTGTTGAAGTTATCTGTTTGAAGTGTAAAAAGAAACAGTATTTCAGCAGAAGTTTAGTTTAAAGGTGCTATGAGGAGAATCTAATACTGGCGACATAAAGACTCTGCTACCCATGAGCACGTGCGGCGACTGTCGTAATGCTGCGTTCCAGTAACCTCGGAACTGGGAGTGACATCATCTCCGACTTATCGGCGTTCCAATTGAAGTCGTAAAAAAACATGCTGATCTACCAGGCTATTGTTAGCTGTTGTTAGCACGCCCTGTGTTGTTGTTCACAAATATCACATGAAGAATGTGATTATCACTATGGCGGCATTTTTGTAAATATAAGTCTAACTGTGCGTTCACACCAAAAGAGGCAAAAGCGGCAAAGACGCTGGAAGTTAATACATTTTCAATGACAGCCCGGCGTCCTGAGCGGCCAAAGCGTCCTGAGCGGCCAAAGCGCCCTGAGCGTCAAAAGCGGCACCAGATGAGAAGTTGAGCCTGGGTCAACTTTATGGTAATTAGCTATGATGTAGTTCAGCGGCAAACGGTGGCAACCAATCAGAGTAGAGATGTCCTTCGACCTAGCGGGCCCTAAAGAACAACGCATGGAACTTCGGTTCCTAGTTCCGTCATTGATCCCGAAAAGCTTGTGTTCGGGCTCATCCAATTCTTTTTAATGTCCGCCTTTTTGGCTATCGCGACCAACAACAAAAAAATGTTGCCTGGGATCGTGTAGCGGAGGTGGTGGGTTGTTCTGCTGAGTTCCAAAAAATGTGCATTAATAGCAGAAAATAGCGAAGTGAAGTGTTGTCTGTGGCAAAGACGTAGCCTAGCCTAGCATGTAAGCATGTGTTGCTTCATCTGAATGAGATGATACCAGGGCTCCAGACTTACTTTTTTCAGCAACGATCGGAGGTTACTTTTATTATCAAACAGTCTCCCGCTGGATCCTTCTGGATCCTTCCGTGGATGGCTTCATACCGGACTGCACGCCAGGTATGATTTTGGTTTAATGAACATTGAGATTATTGTTTTATTTTGGAACGTGGAATACGCACGGGCTGCGCAGGGGTTGAACAACAACAGCAAGCAGCTGCTGCTGTGAAGAAGTCCGCTGCGCAGCTCCTTTAAATGACAAGCAAGATTTTACGTTGACGTCAGTCATGTGACGAGCAGCCAAAGCGGCTAAAATATTTGGCCACTTTGGCCGCTGTCCGCTTTCTCGGGCGTGCTTGCCGCTTTTGCCTCTTTTGGTGTGAATGCACAGTAAGTCTAACAATACTATGGACAGCTGATCTAGAACGACACACCCCAGTCAGAAGTGCAAATAAATTGATTATTACAGGAGCTAAATAACTGTTCACACTGGGGGTATCCATCTTCCATTGTCAACTTGGGGGTGGTGAGGTTTCACCGAGTTCCCAGTTGGAAATTCTGACTTCGTGGGACGTTTCAGTTGCAGTTTCCTCCTAAGAACTCTGAATTTCCTACTTCTGACTACAACTGGAATGCACCAAAAGACGTGACCCAAGCCAAAGCGTGTGTTTGTTTGTTGTGATGCTAATGAATGCAGCTCGGACCTTCCTCAGAACTCTGCATTGCTTTACAACTTCTTTTTTCAACAACTTACAGGATGCAAAGCAACGAGGTAATGTATCTCTTTCTAGTTACGTAGTGGTAGTTTTTGATGTGTGACAACAAGCAATTTTTGGAAAACTTTTGTTTTGTGGCCGGTTATATATGGCTACTTACAGCCCGGTGCTCTAAGACGTGTCTGAATAATATACATTTGCTCTAGTTTTAATTGTCTTGTTCCTGAAGTTGAGTATCCAGGCCAGTCCAGCCCTGTCCGACCCGACCGTGAAGATAAGGAATAGCATTTATAGGTAACCTATTTTGATGCTATAAAACTCATCTTAAAGTGTGTATTTCCATCAGGCATATATCTAAAAGTGAGATGATTTTGTAATTACTTAGAAACTCCTCACAGTCCTATTAAGCACTGCTTTTTGCTGAGTTTATGACCTTTTGAATGTGACAGTAAATTAATAAACATCGTGTGTGTTTTTTATCTATTTGTGTGTCTTTTACGTGGTTAACTTTGCTCACAGTCTGCCAAAATGTCTGGCCCAGCTCATGTCCTGAGTCTGAAAATCAGGCCCGACTGAATTCCTAAATGAGTAGCCCTGCTTTAAAGTCTCTGATCATGCAGATTTCTCTGACCTCCTGAAAGTCAGGAGCTCCCAGTGTTTTCAAAAGTCCTTTAAAAACAGCTTCAAGAAACAAACTACTTTCTAGTTTTCTCATTTCCTTAAAAAGGTGACTGGTATTGTCAGCATGACTGCCATTTATCAGGCCCGGGGAGAACAATTTAGGGATTAAGCCGTCTCTGGAGATGTTTTTGTGACTTTTTTTTGGCACATTTATTTATTTTTCCTCCCAATAATACAGATTTATGGATTTTTTTTTCTCTAAAAGACCAACATTATAAAAAAAGGATAGGCATGAACTGGCAGCCCAATTAAATTAACTAGAAGCAAGCCTATTTGATTGAATTTAAAAAGACAAAAATAATATTTTGTCTCTGTTGAGGTTCAGATGCAATCTAAAAAAGAATTAAAAATACACAGGTCTGATGGGACTTTGTGGCTACTGAAGTGAACCATGTGCTGCTTGGCTGCTTTACTGTACCTAGGAGGAGGCTGTATAGAAATTACATAAACCTCAGGAAGTAAAAACTTCATGGGTTTTAATTTAAAATTGAGCTGCATGTATGCTGACGAAGACCAGAAGGAGAGCCCACATCACCCTGATTTTAAAGTCTCTGCATGGGCTGCCTGTTTCTTTTAGAGTTGATTTCAAGGTTCTTTTACTAGTTTTAAATTCCTGAATGTTCTTGCTCCTTTTTATTTATCAAATCTGCTTTTACCCTATGAACCTAGTAGTGTCCTCAGGTCTGCAGGTAGTGGCCTTTTGATAGTTACCCAAAGTTAGAACTAAAACATACCGTGAAGAATAATTTGACCTTTGTACATATTGTTATATTTTCATCTATTTGAATATCTCTTTATAACCCTGTCCTAATCATGTTTAATAATCACTGTTTAGCTACTGCATCCTTCTGCCACACACACACTACATGGCCTTGTGCAGGCTCCTTCTTTTCAAACCAGCTCAACCCAACATGGAGTTGAGGAGCCTGTGTGGAGGTCACTCCACCTCACCCCACATTAGATAGACACACACACTCTTATCATTTTTATAAAAAAAGAGAAGACATTGTATTAGCTTCAGTTCAACATCTCAGACTGTTTGACACTCTGTATTGTTGTACTCCTTGCTGCAAGTAAAATTCCACTTAATTGCATCCAGCTGCTTCTCGTCATCTTTATTCTGAATTATGTCAGGTGTTGGTACAAACCTTGTGTCGCGGGGCTCTTCCCAAAAACAATATGGCGTAGTCAGAAAGGTACATTTCAGGGTTTTTATTGCACCAATCTCGCAAAAGTGGCAAAATATATACAAGTGACCGAGCTAAAAAAAAAATATTTACAAAACCTATTTACAAAAATGATTAATGGCGTTCTGGGTTCTGCTGGGCTCTTCGCCAACCCCCCAACTCCAGTTCAAGAAAAAGAAAAAAAAAACAGCAGCACAGCCAATATTCAAACACTTAATCTGCATCGCCAACTCTCCCACACGGCTTGTCCAAAATGGCTGCCTTTTATCTAATAAGCCCCTCCTAGTAGGCGTGCCACGAAAAGAATTAAACACAATATAAGCCATAACATTTTATTAACACAATCAAAAATTACATATGGCCAATGGAAATATTGCGAAATATTCCCAAACCATTTCCCCCCAATTTATACGCTATTTCCCAGTCTGCTTTACTGGAAACCCCGTATTCTGTTTTCTGTTACAATTTCGTCCTCATGTCTCTGTATGTGTGTGTGTGTGCTATGTGTGGATTGCGAGGGTGGGGGACAAGGGGGTGGTTGGTTTTATTTTTCATTGCTCAATTTTCTACTTTTTATTGTTTTGATTTATTTTCTTTCTTCATTTCTGTGTGAAGCACTTTGTGCTACAAAATTTTGTAAGAAAAGTGCTAGACAAATAAAGTTCGACTGAAAGAGGAATGACAAGTTTCTCTGCAAACTAAGATTTTAGTAAAGGGTGCCTTTCTTCTGCTCCCAAGATCCCTACTTTTAATGTTAAATGGAAAGTTCAGGTTTTCCGATGTGGTGTTGCGTACAGTACATGGCATGGCACTGTTTTTGTGGCTTGTTTCCTCCCACAATTCTTTTAAACAAGCAGCAAGTCCACATGCAGCAGTGTATCACAATAGTGTCTTTCCTGTGTTTTTCTGAACAGAGAGAGAACTGAGCTATGACACTGGCCCCGTTTACATGGGTAGTTTCCTCAATCTGATTGAAATCAATCGGATTAAGTGAATCTGATTCGATCTGTATACATGAACTTTGAGTAAAGAGATCCACGTTCAATCCGTGTTTGCATGGCCCCAGCTGAATCTGATTATATTGTTTTTTTTGACATGTGCAGAAGGTCACTCTGCCACTACCTGCAAATGTGTAAGAGAAGAAGAGGTGCACTTTCTGCTTCCTGTTTACCTTTAGAAAGATGGATCCACGTCGTGTTTTGTTGGGGACGCTTATTGTGTTATGGTTACATTTATTTGAGGCTCTGAAGTCATTTTTACCTCTCACATGGTTTCTATTAAAAAGTTTGTTTTCTCCACCATCCAGTCTTTCAGTTTGTTCACCACGTTTGTTCAGGCACGCTCTGCAGACGTCACTACGTGCCTCTTACGTACTTCGGAGCGCCTGCGCAGACCAAACAATCCTCTCTATCAACCCAATCCGCTCCACTCAGCCGTTTACATTGAAGCATGGAGCAGATTATCAATCGGCGTAGACTACCTCTTACAATCAGATCCGAAATACAATCAGATCCGGGTGAATCAGATTGGCTAAGATGTTTACATGAGACATTTCTAATCTGATTGACCTTTCAATCTGATTGTAAATAGGATTCTTTTACCCATGTAAACAGGGCCACTGTGGGTCTGGCACCTCAAAAAACCCACTTCAAAAAACCTGAACTATCCATTTAAATGAAAGAAAACTGATTCTACAGGACCTGGAACCTTTAAATCAAATCTTTGCTGAATAGACACAAACACATGATGTAGACTGTGAATCATACCAGTAAACTTTCCAACAATTCCACTTCACATGGCCTTAACCAGCACGTTTGCACACATGCAGAGACAGCCTGAAACCTTACACATCCTTGGCTGTTGCTAACATGATGGCATGAAAAGCATTTTTCTGGCTGAGCTGTAGGAGCTGAAGGAAAGGTTAGAGCGAGGCCTTTAGGAACACAGTCACTTCTCTCAGTCAATCATGTCGAGACACAAACAAAAGCTAATGTGGCCTTGAGCATTTTCAGAACTTTTAACATCTACATCTTACCTTCAAACATCGCTCTGCCTACAATCTTTTTCTGTGCATTTTCATTAGTCAGTCAGGCTTTCACACTGTGTCATTTCTGACTTCACCTCTCTGTTTGACTCTCTGCCCCCCCGTCACTCGCCTTTATTCTCTTCCTGTTCGAGCCCTGCCTTGGCCGAGAGGTGACAGCGACAGTTTCTGTAAGGTTTAATGAGGCATGGCCGCTCGGGCAGAGAAATGGGCTGACAGGTTATCATGCTGTAGATTTGGGGGCACTGATGGCTTAATGGTTATGTCCTCCTGCCTCATGTACGGAGGCTGTTTTTGAAAGTGACTTCTGTACTGGATGGTGTTTTACATAAAAGCATAATGACAGAAAACAAATCCAAAAAAAGACGATGATGTTCATGACTCTGGTGATGGTGCACAGAGGACTTTCTTGTGTCAAGAGTGCCACCTGGTGGGATGGAGGCTCGGGGGGAATACATGTTTGAGGACTTTGAAACAATGATGTTTTTTATTATTTTTTATTTTTTTTACAATTACACTGAATGCAAATTATCAGATCAGCTAGAGAAGTATTTACTGAATGTACTTCTTTTTCTCAAGGCACTTAAAGCTGTTAAGCATAAAGAAAATGGATATTTAATCCATTTAAACATTAAATCTTACAAGTGTCCTGTTACTAATTCATCAATTGATGTAAAGAGGATAAATATTATAAAAGAAACACTTTAACAGTTGAAAAGTTACAGAGCAATTCCCTTTGTTTTACTTATTATTTATAAGGTTTTTGAAAATAGGAAAAAAAAACACTACTTCAATCAAAAACTCAATTCCAACAGATGTTTCGTGTCTTCATTATGTTCAAAACAAAAGGGAGTATCTGGTTACAAGTGTTCCTAAAACACATTAAAGGTAAACAAACTCCTCCTGATGATCGTTCTCCTGAATTCCACTTGTTAATAATCAAGTCCAGACATGATGAGGTGATGTATGTTATTGTTGACTACCAAAACAACCTAGATCCTAGATAGATAGATAGATAGATAGATAGATAGATAGATAGATAGATAGATAGATAGATAGATAGATAGATAGATAGATAGATAGATAGATAGATAGATAGATAGATAGATAGATAGATAGATAGATAGGGGTGCAACAATACATGTGTCTGGATTGAACCGTTCGATACAGTGGCAGTTCGGTACACCCTATGAACCGAACTGAACCGAAGTTGATGAGGTGCTGTGCACTGAAAGTTCAGTGAATCTGCGTTCGACTACTCCGGGCTGCATTGTCGAGCACAGATCCGCTGAGCTGCGCGCGCAGCTCCTCCCCTTTCATTCGGCCAAGCTGCTGAGACAGAAGAAGCTACATACGCTAGGGCGCTGCAACATGGTGAGTGCTTTACCTTCAGCTGAAATTAAAGACCCTCCAATATCATTCTGATCTGGCGTTTGGGACTACTTTGGCTTCCGTGTTAAGTATGACCCTGATGGTAAGGGTGTCGTGGACAAAAACACAACAGTATGTCTGAAGTGCAACACGATGCTAAACTACGTCGGGGGAAATGCAACGAACGCCGACATCATCCCGGTGTTAAAACAAGTGGAACCAGACAGCAACAACAAGCAGCACACATGCTACAGACTTTGCCTGGGTCATTTAGACAGCCATCTAAATCATTTAAATGTATATGTATATGAAGGATAGTGTTTCCTCAGTCCTCGTATTTATATACATGTGTATCTTATATATGTATGTATGTATCTATGCCTATATGTGTATCCATAAAATGAAGAGCTTTATGCTCTATTGTAAAGTGTCAGTTCTGTCCGTTTTATATATTGTTCCTTGGTGAAACCTCTTGTGTTTTCCTTTTGATTTCTTTATTCTGTTCTTCATTTCAGTTAAGTTAGGTTTTGTGCCTTCTTTCTTGTGTTCCCTGCCATATTTTGAAATCCCTGTGTTCCTCATGGTGTGTTCCTGTCCTCCCTTCTGTGTCTCTCTGATGATGATGATTCCCTCCTCCTGTGTGATTGTCTCACCTTTACTTGATGTTTCCCCTGTGTATTTACTCTCTGTGTTCTCAGGCCCCATCCACACGAAGACAAACCGAGATCTAAACACATAAGTTTTTTGCAGAATCTGCGTATCATCCATCTGACGGCGTTTTGGGGGTCTGTAAACGATCATTTTAGAAACCAGGTTCCAGAGTGGAAAGATTCTAAAATGCCGTATACGCAGCTCCGTGATTACTGGCTCTCTGCAACTTTTTAGATACGCTTACGTCATAGTTTCATAGACATGCAGGCACTACACGCAGCAACAACAACAACAATGGCGGCGTGCAGTGTAGCATATGTGCTGATGAAGCTGGTGACCCTACTATCCCTGCTGCAGCAAAATCTCCTTCTTCTCCATCACCACCGAGTTGAACAAAAGATTATCAAGGACACATTACGGCACTTTATGATCACTTTATCACAATCTCTGTTTACAACTTTTGCAGCAAGTGCGCATGCCCACTGTTTTTTCGTCTGTTTCAGCTTGTTTCCGTCATATCGTTACAGCGCCCCTAGAGGTCTGGCATGTGTTTTACAGCGTTTTCATGCATATCGAGTGCATTCATGTAGAGGCACACATTTTCTGAGACGCCTTCGTCTTTATGGCGATCGTTTTTGAAACTGTTAAGCGTTTTGCTTTCATGTGGATGGGGCCTCAGTTCTCTTTGTTAGGTCGTTGATCGTCTTCCCCTTTTTTGTTTGTTTATCAATAAGGCTTTTTGTGGTTTTCTGCATTGGGTCCTGCATCTTTGTTTTTTGTTATTATTATTATTTTTTAATCCCTGACAGTAAAGTGTCTTGAGATAACACTTGTTTTGAATTGGCACTATACAAATAAAGATTGATTGATTGATTGATGACACCAATGGCAGGATTGTTTTTATTCCAGCTCACATAAGAGTGACAATCCATGTCCGTGAACAACAGCTCCACCTAGACGGGACCACAGAGAACTGCTCGCTGACAGAAGACGCTGCAGCAGGACCATCAGCTGCTAGTAGATGAGCAAAAAGAATGCAGTTGGAATAATTTCAGCTAAATCTATACATACAAATGTAAGATACTGCATTGAAACTCCAATGGGCTATGGTGACAAAATGAGCTCCTCATGGACAGGCGAGTGATGTGATCTTGTTTACTTAAAGTCCTCACCAGGTCCCTGTACCTCTCTTCTTGCCCATTCTTGTTACACACCACATAAGCCATGTCATTAGAGAACTGAATGTGCAGGACTCAGACCTGAACTTAAGTTTGTAGTTAACAAGAACCGTCCCATAGCTAAACAGCAATTTAATTTTCCTTCACATGTGAGTTTAACTAGTTCAAAAGTGAAAGATCTAAAGAAAGGAAATCCACTGTGGCAACTGAGAATGTTAATAAGATTGTTAATCCCTGCACACTGCAGTTACTGTTGAGTAAATTTGTCTTAATCAGAAATACAGTTATTTATCCAAACATGCACGTCATCCATCTTGTACCACTCATAATGTTCTGTACACATGGTTGCTCTCTTTGTGCTTCAGAGAATTGACTTCATGCTCCTTGTTCTACTCTGAATTATGACTCAGCTCTAATCATAAGTACCTTTTGTGGGAACAATGGCATGACGTATGAGACTCTCATTTCACCTCCTGTGCTGCTGCACCTGCTCTTAATGCCTCATATATCTGCATCAACAGTACAGAGCTCATTTGTTCTTCCTTTAATTTCTTTCACAAAGTGATGAATGTGATTAAAATTCCCTCACAGGGGACTTTCTAAGTATCCTTTGGGTAAATGACAGATGTAAAGAATATGTGTTTATTCTGAGTCAGCATTATCACTGATTACTTGTTATGCAGTACATAGGCGCTCTCAGGATGAATATAATCATGTGTAGACCTATTGTTCTTCATCCTAGTTAAAGGAGAATACATTACACTTGGGAGTCGGGAACTGTTGCCTTATGAGAATATTTCAGTTCTGCAGTGACAGCTTAGAAACAGGCAGAAAACAGGAATAAAACACATCAGGAAACATCTGAGATCAGGCTAAAATCTCATGGCACATCTTATTTAAATAAAACAACTAGCCTCTTTTGTTACAGTATTTTACCATTCCGTTCAAATCTGATTCAACCTTTTAAAACCAAACAAAAATGATTGAATGATAAATTTAATGAACTACCTGGTTAACAAATGAACTTAAAAAAAAGTCAAATTTCATTAATCCTGCAGCAGCACATACAGTGTTTAAACTTGATAGGTCACAGTTAGAAAGAAATGAAGTTAACTTACGAGTAAGAGAGACAGAAATTAATTACTGAAACGCTCTTTAAACAGAGAGTTTGTTTGGTACTGATCTCTCTGTGTAATTTAAAGAATTGTGGGAGAAAACAAGCCACATAAACAGGGTCATCACACATTACAAACAATTTATGAACATCCATTTAATTTCCCACTTTCAAGCCACTTTGACGAGGCACTATTTTGAGACACAGCACAGCTGACATGTTCTTCCGCCAACAGCGCAGATGAGTTTGCTTTACATGACGAAACAACCTCTACCAAATGGGATAAACTGGTGATTTTTGCAGCAAATATGACCACGGTTTTCTTTGGATTCTCTGAAACACTTGTATGAACTGGTGCAAACACAAGTCAACAAGTCAACAGATGTGAATTAAAATGATGAAATCTGGTAAAGAACTGGAGAAATGGACAAACACTTTACCAGTGGATTCAGGTGAGTAAATCACGAGATCATGTCGTCACACTGGATGAAATAAGACTGTGACTAAAAACAAAAACCTCACGATGTTCAGGAATCTTCAGTTATTAGCTCTCATCCCGCAGAGCATTAATGCTTTAAAGGACACTTAGAATTGTATGGGCTCAGTATTTTACAAACTCCAGAGGAGCCAAATGAAAGTTCATCTACAGACTAAGTATTTGGCTTGTACTGGTTGTTTATTTTGTAAAGACAGAAGCCATGGTTTAAGTTATAAGTTTACTTCACGATAGCACACGGTATGTCAGAGATAAACTAAGCTAGAAAAACAGTCTTTGTCAAAACTGTTTTGCTTGGTCAACAGGATAATCCTTTAACATTCACACATTTACCTTATCTTATTTGGGAGTATTATTTGTGTATTTAGCAAAATTCAATTAAAAGGTGTAGTCAGCGATCTTCTAATCTTCTAATCTAATGCACTATTTGTCAAATTCACCGTATTTCTCCTCTCCATCCACAAGATGTCACCACTGACAGCATGTTGAAAAAAAAGTCCAGTTTCAATACACAGCCTTGGCTCTGAATTTCAGCAGGTAAATACTGTGGCTCAGGCCGAGTTACCAAAACAGGGTACACTTCCCCACATCCAGGGGGGGATCATACTCACGTGCAGATCTGACAGAGGGGGGAGGGGGAGTAGTAGGTTGCGTAGCGTGCACAGCTAGCGTAAGAGAGAGATACAATAGGTGCAGTAGCAATGGCTGAAAAACAGCCCAAAAGAAAAAGGTCAGAGGAGTGAAAAGTTAAAAAGAAGGGCTATGACCATGAAAGAGCGAAGACCCGGGTCAACATTGGTGTTGCTTTCCGACGGTGGAGGGAACTCCGTGAATAGGAAGACCTGAAAACGGACCCGGATGTCGCCGTCTTTCTACTGGATAGGTTAGCAACATTAGCTTTGTGGTGCTTCACATAACAGTAACAGCCGTCAGGCATTCATCTTATTGTCTAATCTGCCAGAATGTACTGTTGTTGTGATGTTATCAATAATGCCAGTCGTGTTGTCTGACGAGTCAGGGTTACCTTAGCTATGTTGGTCAGCTACGCAGTTTCTACGGCCGTTTCCATGACGATGCACATCCATCAGCTTTCGGGGGTGGAGCCAGGGGTGAGGTATGAAGGGAGAGGCGGGTCTAAATTCGTTTATAAACAACCTCTCCACTTGTTTTCTCCCACAGCGCTGACTACACCTTCAAGGCCTGATTTGATCCTGATGCTGCTGTTGAAAGGACAAATGCTGTGTCTCCAGATAGTGCCCAATCAAAGTGGTATGAAAAGCCCAAAGTGGTCCAGTATGGACGGCACGGTTTGGCTCAGGTCAGATCAGTTAAACCTGATTCTGTTTGCGTTTCCACAGCCAACTGTACCCTACTTGGTAGGAGGCACCTAAGCTGGATGCTGATAGCATGACGTCATAGCAGTGCGACACAGTGTACCTGGCTATTAAATACAACAAAGAAGAAAATGCGATATAGTAAACAAAGAGCAACGATGGAAGACATCCAGCAATTCTCCATTTTTGTGATCAGCATGTGGCTTTTTGTTACGAAGCGCAAACAAGCTTTGTTTTAGAGAAGGCTGTGAACCTCGAGAGTTATCTTCATGAAGACGAGTGGAGATTTAAACATGGCGGGTGCTGTTCCGCTGTTGCACGGGAAGTGACGTCTCCTTCGCCCAATCAATGGACTGCAGTGTTTCTAGCTCCACCTTCTGGGGTCGGATCAGTATGCTTGGCACCCCAACAGAAGGGTCCCAAAATATAGGACAGTACGGTTCGCTTATAAAAACCTGTCCCGGTTTTAGGCTATGCCACAAAAAGTGAGGCAAACCGAGACGAACCAAACTGAATGGGGCTATTGTGGAAAAATAAGCTAACATAACAAATTTGTTTTAGTGTTTGATGACCCCACACTGTTTTGTGGTTTGCTCTCTCCCACAATTCTTTCCATCATGCAGTTCTGCACCATTTTGCAAACACTGTGGCACATGTTCTGGATCATGCCATGCACCTCATGCAATCCCACTTCAAAAATTCTGAACAATCCCTCTGATTCACAGCTAAATGATTTTCTAATGTTCATGGAAAATCATGTAATGTAGGCACTATAAAAGTAAATTTAAGAATTGAAAAAAAAACTCTCGATTGTTTGATTTTTAAGCTAAAATGCATGGTTGCACACGTCTCTCAGACACACCCATTGTGCCCTGCCACACCATTAGAGAACCACTGCAGTCCACATTCAGGTCATACCTTCTGCTGGCCGCACTGAGAGGGACCCTCCAGCCCTTAATCTGACTGAGCTCGGGGTCTGCTACGTCAATGAGCAGGGGCAGGCGAGGCATCCATACGCTCATCTCCAGCTGAGCGCTGAGGAAACTGTAGGTGAAGTTGAGTTTCACTCGGCTCTTTCCTCTCGTCTCCTTCCCATTGACGTACACGTAGTCGCATCGCTCCGACACCTGGAGGGAGAAAGAGAGAAAAGGATGGTGAGAGACTGACCAAAGTCAACTGGAGTAACTATCTGAAAAAAAGAGCTTCATTTGGAGATTTTTCATGTCAGGAATGTTTGGTTCCCCTTATTTTCCTTAAATCTAACAGGCCTTCTAAGGGTGTTTTATTCATATTCATCCCCTCTCACAGTCACCTGCAGGCCGACACTTACAATGCTAAAGACACAACATGATTTAAGCATAATTATTTTGTCATGTAGTTGTTTTCAAACCATTTACATCCATGCAAATAAGCCGCTTTAATGCACATTCCAGCGTCTGTTTCACTCATTAGTTGTTTATTAGTTGTATTAATTATGCAATTATGCCGATCATGCAAGTTCCAAAGAAAATATAGACTAATGATCAGTCTTGGGAGTAATGGCGTTAGAAATAATGGCATTACTAACGCCGCTATTATTTTCACAGTAATGGGTAATCTAAGTAATTACTTTTTCCAACGTTACAACGCTGTTACCGTTAGCGATAGTGAAATGCGGCACACAACTTTGCACCGATGTCAAGCAGCTGTTATCTGACTTGCCTCACTCAGTCAGACACAGACAGGAGCTGTGCCGCTACAGACAGACGAGAAAACTCAATGCCAGAGTTGCCAGGTCTGCTTATTATAAGCAAATTTCGGCGTCTTCTTTTTCTAACTTGCATGTGTATATTGGAGTTGTGGGTTGCAGTTTTTTGGGCTTGTTCCAATAGTGCAGTCGCTCATTTGGGCTTGTTGTGCCCCCAAACCATCAATATAAACCCAATTCAGAAGCAATTAAAATTATTTTAACCCACACGAACACAAATTTAAAATTACGGTAAAAGGTGTTTCCACTTAAAATAAATCCATAAAGCCAGATTTAAATTTATTTCTTATGTAGCTACTACTGTTTTTGCCATAATAAAGCTGTAGAGGATTAAGATAAAACTTAGATAAACCCTGACATGTCTGTTTGGTTACAAAAATCAAAGTTAGACAGACTGTTTAGCAATAACAGAGTTATAAATAACAGCAGCCCCTCCCTTCACTTCTGTATAAAGAAAAGGATGTTCCACCTCCAAACAAAAGGATGTTTAATAAGTCAATTAAGAGACAAAAAAGAAGAAATATGACTTTGAAATTGAAATGTAACGTGGATAAAAATTAAAACACGCTTCATGTAGGTTTCTTTCTTTAAAAATGCTTATTTCAATCACAAAATCTGGCAACATGGCTACCTCCGGCAATGGTGAGTCTGGAGCATCTGTGGAGTTAAAACTGGAGTTTTCAGGATGGAAGTAAAAGAAGTAAAAGTCAAGAACACACATGTGAAGTGTCCATTATGTCCTGAAGCAAAGTGTTTGTCTGTTGTTAGTAAATCTAAAATCTAGAGACCAAAAACAGCATGAACTCCGCTGATGATGTCAGAGCTGCTGCAGCAGGTAACAACAAGGAAGGACACAGAGACGGAGACACACAGTTCAAGAGGAAAAGATTTTTCAAATAAGTAATGCATCAGTGACATCAGAGTAATTCTATTAGTCATTCAATAACCTTTTTGAGAAAGTAACTAGTAAGTATAACAGCAGTGTGATTTGCTTAAGTTTGATCAAAATATACAACAAAGCTAAATACATTTCCTCCACCGTTTAAAGTCCAAGCTGTAATGTTGTTATCAAAAGCACACAATGTAGTTTGAATGTATGGGTTTGCATAAAGTAAATTGATACTGCACTTTTGTTCTCGAACAAAAAATCATAAATCATTAACTTATAACTCACATAATGCTGCTTAATCTCATAAACATAACAAATACAAAACTAAACCATGACAAGTGTACAAATGTCAGGCATCTTAGCAAAAACTTTGTAAGTTTTTATATTTTGAATGTTGGAAGCAAAATGATTGGAGAGCTACACGAGAAAATAATCCAACTTCCAATTTGAAATCTTCCACCATGTAAGATCTAAAAGAGCCAATTTGGCTGATGTTTTATCCTGGCCTTTAGACTTCCAAGCATCTCCTAAAATGTTTCTGGGAGAGAGGGGTGACAGCTGTCGTCGATTATGTCTTCACATCACTGTTTTATACTGTAGTGAGAAAAACAAGCTGCAGACGACCAAGAACCGACACGTTACATCTGCTCGCTGAGATATTACTTGTGTATGTCCTCATTCATATTTTACTAAGTGGCCAAACAAGGACAAAAAAAATCCAATCCTCTTTTTTTAAATTAAAAAGCAGACGTGACTTCCAACCCATCTTATGTCTCCTATCTTCAGTGTTGAAATAATTTCAGTGGAAATAACTGCTGCTTATAATTTACCAGCTTTATGCTCTGGAAACATTTCACTCTGTTTCAGTCACCACGGCTCTCTATTAATAGAATAAGTGGGAAAAAAGGCATGGTTGGAAAACAATTCATACTGACAAAGAGAATTTTGTCATAGTGTTTCAGAGCAACATGGAGGCACTAATGCATGTGCACAAATACATACAACACAAGTGTTTACCCTGCTCATACGTGAAGCAACTGATCCTTTGTCTTACTCTCCACTAGGGCTGAACGATTTGAGAAAATAATCTAATTGTGTTTTTTTCCCCAATATTGCAATTTACTCTGCAATTGTTTTAATGTTCCTCATCTTATGTATTCTTAAACAAACATAAGCAGTAGATCTTTTTATCGTAAAACCAATGTGACATTAAATTAATCTAAGGATAAAAGATTTGAGAAAAAGTGGAGAAGTGAAGAACAGAAGCAAAATAGGTATGAAATTATAAAAACTGGAAAAATGGTATGAAAGCAGAAAAAGGTTAATTAATAGGTGCAAGACTGGTATAAAATTGCAACAAAAAAGGGGAAAAATTGGCAAAAAAAATCCAAAAGTGGCTTAGGAAAATTGATTATGGCAGCAAAATTGGGAATTAAATTTGAAATTAAATTTCAAAAACCATGTAAAAATTCCAAAAGGTGGTTCTGACAGTTGCCAAAAAGGATGAATGGGGGCAAAATAGGCATAAAGTTGTAAAAACGGGGTTAAAAAAAGGTCCAAAAGTTGGAAAAAAGTGTATGAATAGAGGTAAAAAAATAGGCATGAAATTGCAAAAACCTACATCACAATGCCAAAATGTTCAACTCATTTTGGGCTAAAAATATTGAACCTTCTGCGATTTGAAAATTGCAACAAGCCATGTTTCGATTTAATCTACTTTGCAATTAATTGTTCAGCCCTACTCTCCACATGGCAACAGGGTAAAGTGTAAAGTCTGCAAAACATCGTTGTATCACACTGTGAAAAAAGCTTGTGTTATCCTAAAAGAAACTTAGAAAACTGACTGAACCAGGCACAGGTTTGTTGCCTTGTCCCTTCTGTCCCTTCGGCTAAAGACGTAGACTAGGCCTACAAAAGATTTAGGCTAGCCCTGACCAAGTGTCATTCCACAGACACATGGCTTTTATGCAATAGTCATACTTATAGCTTGAAAATTAGACTTTTCTGATGATGTATTGAGTTGAAAATGCTTTTTAAACAACATTCAATTGAATACAATACAAAGACAAAATACAATCCAACTCATCATTATTGGCACCCATGAAGTTCAAGTACACAATGTGACAAACAATTTCTTTACAAACCTCTCTAACTTTGCTCTGCATCACTTTATCAGACTCAAACTTGGCAGAAGTAATGTTCACATATTAAGGTTTGTAAATTATACTTCATTAGCTAATATGATCCTGCAGTCATATTTAGAATAGGCAGTTTTAATTGCAACCACTTGAAGCCTACAAAGAAAAGAACACCCTACCAACAATTAAGCATGGTGGAGGTTCCATAATGGTTTGGGGCTGCTTTGCTGCATCGGGTACTGGAGGCCTTGACCGTATCACAGGAATCATGAAATCAGAGAATTATCAAGAAATTTAAGAGCATAATGTCCAACCCAGTGTAAGAACACTTGGTTTGAGTCGAAGATCGTGGGCCCTCCAGCAAGACAAAGACCCAAAGCACACATCCAAAAGCACACAGGAATAGTTGAAAAGGAAAAAAATGGCCTGTTTTAAAATGGCCAGCAATGAGTCCTGATCTCAATCCAATTGAAAATCTTTGGTATGGCTGAAATCTGCCATTGGGGAAAAGAAACCTGCAAATGTTCAAGAGCTTGAAGAGTTTGCAAAAGAAGAGTGGGAGAAAATACCAGCTAAGAAGAGCAAGAAGCTTATAGATGGCTACAAGAAACATTTGGAGGCTGTCATCAGTGCCAAAGGGTGTGCAACAAAATACTGAAGAGGGGTGCCATTATAGCTGCACGTGCTTTTTTTCAGTTCTCTCTTTGAAATTACAATGTGTAACATGTAAAAATTTTTTTTTTTTTGTTTAAGTATTTTGGATCTTCAATTAAAAGATCCTGATGACATGAATTTAGTACATTTCAATTTATTTCTAAAGATATTGTTAAAGTAATGAAAATAATGAAGGGTGCCGATAATACTGAGCAGGACTGTATTTAATGTTCAAACCGATAAACTTGCAATACGTTCAGTGTTCTTGGACAGAGACGTGTTTACCACTGTGTTAAATCACACTTGCAGAGAAGATTTGCAAATCATCATATTCATTTTAATTTACATTTTAGAACAATGTCACAACTTAATTGGAATTGGGGTTTGTATATGAAAGCAGGAAATTTTGTGGAAGCTGAGTTGTTTTTTGGTCCAATTCAACAGATAGAGAAAAGACAAAATGACGCATCATCTAACAAGAAAACAAACACGTTTAGTCGAATGTATGACTGGTTGGATGAAGTACAGCTCATCTAAATTCTAAAAGGTTTCTAAAAGGCATCTTTAAATTAGAGAAGAAAATATTAGCTTTAGCAGTATATGTGTGATTGCATTAAAACATTTTTACTCTCAAATCAATCTCCGTATCCCCTTTGAAGACTTAACTATACAAATTGTCATTTAGATTTGTTAGTAGTCACTTAAATTCATTTCAGTCTTGAATACCTCCTAAGTCTTGATCGACATGAGTGGTAATTACAGCACATGTCCTCAGTGCTGTCAGCTGCTTCTTTAGAACAAACCAGGCGCAGAAGACTGTCATC
This sequence comes from Scarus forsteni, assembly GCA_036419115.1. Lineage (NCBI taxonomy): Eukaryota > Metazoa > Chordata > Actinopteri > Labriformes > Labridae > Scarus > Scarus forsteni. Next base: position 1,507,715 of record JAZDUH010000374.1, on the reverse strand, counting down.
TGTCTCCACCTCTTTGCTCTAAACTTGGCAGCTTTATTCTAAAATGATAACGGGCCATTTCTGAGAAACTAAGCTGACAGCTCAGTCTGTCTCTTCTGCCTCTTTTCTGTCCTGTTATTTCAGTCACACTCTTCAGTCTGATTAATGCTCCTCCTTCAATCCTAGTCTTTACCTAATGATAGTGGGTTACTCAAAAGGGCAGATAAAATATGGTAGATAGTGTAATTGAGCCAAAACTGGGCCAACTTTTAAGCTAAGTGTGTAAAACAGTTTGGCAGAAAAAGTTATAAGTCTTAGATACAACTTAATTTGGCACTATGGAACTTTAAAGACCTGCAGACCCCTGCATGCTCCAGTTTCTACAGTTTGCTTTTAAAGGTTTGAAGACTATTAGCATCCTTTGTTACTTTAACTTGATTTACACAAGATCATTGTTCACTAAGTTATCTGGATCACCACCAAAATCGAATAATTTCTAGGTAGGGCTGTTGTCAACAACCCTAGAAAATTCAGCAAAATCCATCCAGTAGTTTTTGTGGAATCTTGCCAACAAACTAAAAACAAAACAAGTGAAAAAGTAATCAAACATAGGCTGGTTAAAGGTGTAGTGTGTAGAAGCTGGCAGCATTTGGCCAAACAGAAATGGTGAATAAAGTATATGACATTCTATTTGTATGTTAAGTCTGTCGAAATAGGTGTATCATCCCCATGAAACTTTTGTTTTCTTTTTATGAAGTTAAAAAAAGGTTTTTGTATTTATGTACTGTGGATCTCCCCTCTGTTGAGGCTGACATAATGATCTGTCATGTTGGGGACAAGAAGAGTGAAAAGTGATTTTTAATACGAGTCTACAAAGTTTGCAAAACCTACAATCACCATCTTAAAGATGCTATGAGGAGTTTCTAAGTAATTACAAAAAGTTTCACTTTTATATGCCTGATGGAAATACACACTTTAAAGGATAAGTTTGGTTTCTACAGCTTTCACATTGTTTATAGAATGAAGCAGAACAATATACTCACCCAGAAGGCTTTCCTGATCCAAACAGTGCTTCAGGAGATATTTAGATCCAAAATCGGGCGGCGGACATCCGTATAATGGTAGCACACGGGGCATGTATAGCGCCGCTCCTAAAACTGCATTAATCGTCCAAAAACTCATTAGTTTCACCAATATTTCATCATGGTCCGCTCACGCTACTCCTCCAAGACAGTCCGGGGTCGCTCCACCCATGTTTTGTGACTGTGCTGACCTCTGAACTGGAAACTTTCTTTACGTCTGCCGCGCATGCGCAGTACGCCTCATTGTTTCAGGGGCGACCGCCGGCTACTCAACGACTTTCTTCTTCCAGTTTTGTGTAAAATGGACGAATATCTATCGGATGAAGATGTTGTGGAGGAGAACTTTGAATATGATGGGTGTCCTTACAGTTTCAAGCCAGAGTTTACAGATGAGGAGCTCATCGAAAGGAGGACGTGGAGGCAAAGAGAAGAACAGCTGACCAGAGAGCAGTCTTCAGTTCAGAGGTCAGCACAGTCACAAAAACATGGGTGGAGCGACCCTGGACTGTCTTGGAGGAGTAGCGTGGGTGGACCATGATGAAATATTGGTGAAACTAATGAGTTTTTGGAAGATTAATGCAGTTTTAGGAGCGGCGCTATACATGCCCCGTGTGCTACCATTATACGGATGTCCGCCGCCCGATTTTGGATCTAAATATCTCCTGAAGCACTGTTTGGATCAGGAAAGCCTTCTGGGTGAGTATATTGTTCTACTTCATTCTATAAACAATGTGAAAGCTGCAGAAACCAAACTTATCCATTAAGATGAGTTTTATAGCATCAAAATAGGTTATCTATAAATGGTATTACTTAGCCCTCCGGTCAGGTTGGACAGGGCTGGACTGGGCTGGATACTCAACTTCGGGAACAAGACAAATAAAACTAGAGCAAATTTATATTATTCAGACACTTCCTAGAGCACCAGTCTGTAAGTAGCCATATATAGCCGGCTACAAAACTACGATACTGAGTTTTCCAAAAATTGCTTGTTGTCACACATCAAAAACTACCGCTACGTAACTAGAAAGAGATACATTACCTCGTGGCTTTGCATCCTGTAAGTTGTTGAAAAAAGAAGTTGTAAAGCAATGCAGAGTTCTGAGGAAGGTCAGAGCTGCATTCATTAGCATCACAACAAACACACGCTCTGGCTTGGGTCACGTCTTTACGACAGTCGCCACGTGTGCTCATGGGTAGCAGAGTCTTTATGTGGAAATAGATTCTCCTCATAGCACCTTTAACTGACCTATGATCTATAAAAATAGAGCTTACATATATGAATGAAAAAACTCTCTCCTCGTAACTGTTGTAAATGACGCCCTGTTCACGATCCTTTTTGGTCTTCACCGGCTCTGGTCACTTAGTGATGTGATGTTTTAATAATGGACGGGCTCATTCTAAAATCTGAACAGTAGATGTCGCTAAAATGCCAATTTCTACACACTGCACCTTTAAAACACAACCTCCTTGGAGGAGGTAATGAAAATATCAGACATGTTAGAAATGACAATATGTTTCTCTAGTCCAGCCCATGGGCCACATACGGCCTAAAAGGAACCCTCTAGTGGCCGAAAATCAAGGTAATTGGGACTTTGGGTCCAGTCAGAAAAACAGGAAAAACTTTTACAAACACCGGCAAGGTCTTACAAAAATTCCAACATTATAACATTACATTTTTATGTTCATACTCACCTAAATATGTGCTTGTATTTACCTGTCAAAACATGTTGAAGTTATCTGTTTGAAGTGGTAAACTTAAAGAAACAGTATTTCAGCAGAAGATTAGTTTAAGTGCTGCTCTTGATTGAGTTTATGCCCTTTTGGGTATGGCAATAAATCAATAAACATCCAGTGTGTTTGGTATCTATTTGTGTTTCTTTTACGTGGTTAAATTTTTTTTTTTTTTTTTTTTTTTTTTTTTTTTTTTTTTTTTTTTTTATTTATATTTTTTTTTTTTTTTTTTTTTTTTTTTTTTTTTTTTTTTTTTTTTTTTTTTTTTTTATTTTTTTATTTTTTTTTTTTTTTTTTTTTTTTTTTTTTTTTTTTTTTTTTTTTTTTTTTTTTTTTTTTTTTTTTTTTTTTTTTTTTTTTTTTTTTTTTTTTTTTTTTTGTCTGCCAAAAATGTCCGGCCCAGCTCATGTCCTAAGTCTGAAAATCTGGCCCGTCTGAAATTCTAATTGAACAGCCCTGCTCTCGTCCATATAGGAAAGAGTCTATAAAAGGAGATTGGACCTTTTTTACTGTCAATGACGGACTTCCTGAACCGCCAGCTAAACATAGGGCCACATGGAATGATAGACAACTATTAACACTCACACTGTACCTAAAAGCAATAAATACTCAACAAATAACCCAACAAACATGTTACCATGCACACTCCTGGGTGACACAGGGAGTTGAGCCAACAGTCTTTTTGTGGTTAGACATGCGCACTAACCCACACTTCTTAAACACGGATCATAAACCAGCATTATCAGACGAAGAACACATTGTTAATTCAGTTTCCCAATCTTCATTATGGTTTAAGATTCATTACTCCAGCTTTAAGGGAAGGTAATTAAATCCCTCACTGCTGAATTAAACCTGCACAGGATTGGTAATACGTTTTAGAACCACTTGTCACTTTTTGTTAGTCAGAATTTATTTCTGGTGAGAACTAATAAAGTTACAAGCAAAGTCTTGGAGAGCACACATCCATTAAATGTTAAAAATATCCTTCACATGCAGGTATTGTGGACAATATCCATAAAAACACCAGTAAAGAGGTTTGCAAAAAAAGGGTGATTGTGTTTGTGTGACCCACAAATGCATTCTGTCCTTAATAAACACAGATCTGTTCAGTAAGTTTGTGGACTCAGTGCAGGAGAAATATCAAGCACAAGAAGAAAAGCAGCTATCCTCATGCAGCATGAATTATAAAAGAAAAATCATTGAATCATTGCTGGGGTTTTGAATCTGTTACCTGGAAAGCATCTCAATTTCTTGCAAACTATTAAACAGAAAAATAAGCTGTGCTCTCTTGCTGGAGGAAATGTAACACCTTTTTTACTGAAAATGGAAGCTCCTAGACTACCTCTCCACCACAAAAACCCTCTCCGTTTTGTTCATCCACCCACACACCACCAGAGAGCTGACCATGAAGCAGGCTACATTAAAGAGCAGTCAGCGAAGACTTAAAGTAAAAGGAAAAAAAACCCTCCTCCCACTCACCTTAATAACCTGTTCATCTGTTGACTTGCACTCTACAGACTCTGTTACATCGGAGACGGCTCCATCTGTTCCCACAGTGACCACCTTCACCGGCACGGCTACAGTTCGACCGTTCAGGATGGCTGTGTTTAGGATCTCTGTGTCCTGAAGAGGAAACAAAGTATACCAATGTAATAATGATAATAAATTATAATGATGATAATAATTACGATGATAATAATTATATAAAAATAATAACAATAATAATAATGACGATAATAATAATGATAATAATAATAATAATAATAATAATAATAATGATAATAAGGATCTCTGTGTCCTGAAGAGAAAACAAAGTATACCAATGTAGTAAAAATAATAATAATAACAAAAATAATGATGATAATAATTGATAATAAAAATAATAATGATGATAATAATTATGATGATGATAATAATAATAATAATAATAATAATAATAATAATATAAAAAAATAACAATAATAATAATAATGACGATAATAATAATAATTAAAGCTGCAAGCAGCGTTGGACGGGTCCTCGCTGTCTCGCAGGTCCCTCATTCCCCGTTGACCTCCATTTTGAGGGTTTCATCAGCTCAGTGGTCATGGATGTCAGCCTGAGATTTGTGGGTCTTGATGAGACGAACATTTTGATGTTGGTTTCATCTCTCTACTACATTCCCGGAGGAAGTTACAGCCATTTTAGTGTTTTTTGACCATAGGGGACGCTAGAGAGCACATTTTGGCATGTTTGGGGTTATTTTTATCATTGTATGAGTTCATTTACATCATTTGACATGTGTGTATGTTTTGGTCTGGCTGTGAGATTTATTGGGGTGTCAAATCATTGTGCAAAGTGGGGATTATCGAGTGAGCTTTTATTTTGAAGGGCATATTGCCAACTTCCTGTTCGAGGGAGGTCAGTAATGTCAGCGCGTGACTTTTCTGTCTTGAAGTGTCCTTGCCCTTCGGGCAAGGACCTCTTGTCATTTTGGTATTTTTGGGGTTCAGTTTGATCACAGATAGACCCTGCTTTAGTTTTTCTGTTTCATAAAACAGCTGCAGTGAACCTGTCAATCAGTGAGTGACATCATCAGCTGTGAACATCAAGGCCAGATTTGAATTCCATCACTCTGAGGAGCTTCGCTCCAAGTGTAAACTTTTTTAAACAACCCCTCATAGTGGCCACAATTTTGACCTAATCTCTCTAAAAATAAAATCTTTTTGTGTGAAATTTGGTCAGGAATCCAACCGTGTCATTTTTAAATCCATAGGAGTTATTGTTTTCCTTGTATATGCCCAACTGTCACAGGATGTCCGATTCTGAGATTTCTGCTCCTATTCATTTGATAGAGGAGGCAGGGAGGGCTTCTCTGGGGTTCACAAAGTTTGAGGGCTTGTCATTCGGAAACCGTTTGAGAAACAACAAATCCTTTCAAAACTTTTGTTCATCAATGTCTCCTCTCTCATCTCTCCGCATTTCAAGCTGATACCATTTACGGTGTCGGAGAAGATAATTTTTCCGTGGGACCTATTTTTCACCTGAAATTTTACTTTGAAGGGCAAACTGCCGACTTCCTGTTTGAGATAGGTCAGGGGTATCAGCGCGAGATTTGTGGGTCTTGATGAGACGAACATTTTGATGTTGGTTTCATCTCTCTACTACATTCCTAGTGGCCGTGAGTTCCATTTTAGTATTTCCAGGTGGCGCTAGAGAGCACAATTTGGCATGTTAGGGGTTAATTTTTCTATTTTATAGAATTTTTTGCTGATTCTGAGGTGATTGCCAAATTTGGTGAGTTTTCGATTATGTTTAGGGGGTCAAATTAAGGTTTATTTGCCCCCTAGGTTAATAATAATAATAATAAGAAAAAAGAAACGAAGCAGGAACAATAGGGTCCTTGCCCTTCGGGCAAGGACCTCTCTTGCTCTAGCAAGAGAGGTCCTTCCCTTTGGGCGAGGACCCTAATAATAAGGATCTCTGTGTCCTGAAGAGAAAACAAAGTATACCAATGTAGTAAAAATAATAATACTAATGATAATAATAATGATAACAATAATAACAACAATAATTACAATAATAATAATGATAATAACAATAATAATAATAATAATAATATTATTGTAATAGTAATAATAATAATAATAATAATAATAATAATAATAGTACAATATTAATAATGAAAATAATAACGATAAAATTAAAATATTATTAATATTATTATTATTATTATTATTATTATTATTAATAATAATAATAATAATGATAATAACAATCATAATGTAAAAATAATAATAATAACAACAATAATTACAATAATAATAATACAATAATAATAACAATAATAATGATAATAATAATAATAATAATGATAATAATAACAATAATAACAACAATAATAATAATATTAATATTATTATTATTGTAATTATAATAATAATAAAAAACAATAATAATAACAATGATAATAATAACAATGATAATAATAACGATAATAAAAATCAAAATATTATTAATAATAATGATAATAATAATAATAATAATAATAATAATAATGATAACAATAACTCTATTTATATAGCAGCTTTAAAAATAGAAGTTTACGAAGTGCTTTAACAGACAAAACAAAGGCAGAAAAAGGCAGAATAAAATCAACAATCAGTTCAACAGAGACCACGAGAGTCAGAGGAAAAAGCACAGAGGGCCGTGTTAACTAAAACAACAAAATGAAAGAAAATAGAATAAACTGGTCGGATTGAAACAGCTGGTATAATGCATAATGACAAGGAGACGACAAGACAACAGATAGATAATAGATTTACAGATACATAGATAAATTTAAGACTGTTGATGGTTGATGACAGCACATCAGGAAGTTAGAAAAGAAGAGGGCAGATAGAGGAAAGGTAGAAGAGAAAAAAATGATAAATACATAAAATAAAATAAAATTAAAATAATGATAATAAATATTGAGTATATCAAAAAAGAAAAGATAGTAAAAAGAGGAAAGAGAAACCATGAGGAGGATAAGAACAATAGATCAAAATAGTAAAACACATAAGTAAAAAGGATCATGTAAAAGCAGGTCTAATAAAGTGATTTTTAAGATTTTTAAGATTCTAACTGCCCCCTCTTAATTATCAACAATGCTTCTCCATCTTCACTACAATATTAAAATTCAATGATTTAACTAAGCTCTCGCTGTTTTACTTTCTAACTTTATGAAATCTCATTAATCAGTGCACTACAAAATCAAATGACTCAGTGCACCAGTCTGATAATGCTCTCCTGTCGTGCGTGCAGCATCCTCTGCTGTCAGATCGACCGTATCTTACCCGGATACAGCAGAGCTATTTTCTGATTGGTTGATATGTCAAGCTCCCGTTTGGCTCTATGATACTAACAGCATCTTGCTACACGTTTGCATACAGCGGTGGGCACTATACAGTACATTTTTATAGCAGGAGAAATATCAGGTGTGGCATGTGAGGGAGTGAAAAGGTTTAAATGTGAGTGCCATACACTGAATGCATGAGACGTGAGAGCCTGGAAGCTTCAGAACGACGCGCGATTGGGCGGAAACTGAAACTGAAATAAAGGCGTATATTAAAGATGACGATGTTGATCGATGTTTTGTTTCCATCGACTTGATTGGATCATTGCTTAACCAATTGATGGATCATAACACCCCTAGTGGGCACTGACATCAGGTCATGAGGAGGTCAGGGGGAGGGGCTTTGTTTCAATGTTGTGTTTATAAACAGTAACAAAAATCCTGCAGACCCTACCTTTAATGGAAATTTGCAAAGGTCATATCAGCAACATCTTGACATGACATATGTTGTATTTGTAATGTATTCAATAGATTAGAAATCAAAAAGTTTTTTGGTTTACATCCCCCCGCTGAGAAATCTGCTGTTTCTTGCCATTCATGGCAGAGAAATCCCCCAATGATTCTCTGAGAACACTCTCATTGTACTTTAATCAAATGAAAGAAGAGAAAAAGCTGCTGTCTCGCCCTGGAGAATAAAAATTGAAAGAATGTTTGCGTTGAGCAGCCGCAGGCACAGAGCTGTCGTCTGTCTGCAGCGCCCTGCCTAAAGTCTTTATGTTGGCTTGTCATTAATTTCCATGGCATCATTGCAACAAAAAAATAAGAGACAAATGAAAAACATGCCACTCCACATCTCCATGTAGGTCAGGAATTATTACTGCAGACCCACTTTGGCCCAAGAGTCGCCATTTTCTGACCTGGTGTTTTTTCTCAAAGCCCTGAACACAGTCTGCGGCGAATAGTCACCTCCTAAGTCCTTTCCTATCTACTTTTCCTTAACCCTGATGGAAAACGTCATGAGGTTAAGGAAAGGAGAAAGGAGAATTCAGAAGGACTTAGGAAAGGAAAACTGGCGTGCAGAGAGAATCTGACTACACTTTCACTATGCTACGTCATCATGTGACGGCGGATGTTACTGCTGTGGAGAAACTACAATCTTCAGAAGGTGGACTACAAAAGACGCATCTTAGAAGAGCTCATGTATCATGACAATGTTGTTCCTTTCAGACAACATTGGACATAATAACCTGGTAAAAATGACATCTGCGTAACCGATGTTGAAGTGAGGATTTAAATAAATCTGTCCTCTCATTATCAACATGAACACCAATCAGTGCATGAAAATAAATGAACTGATTAAAGAAAGGCAGAAACTGTTAAGACCACAATCTAATAGAGAACAAATGATTCATATTGAATGAAGTTTTAAACATAATCAACATCAAATGTCTCATATCCTGCTCTCTTCAGAGAATCAGACTGCTGGAAAGTTAAGGCAGGTTTTGATAAACTTTAGAAAGGATGAACAGCAGAGGGAACTCACATGGTCTGTGGGATTTTTTCATCATTATTCTGTTGAATTCAGAAGCAGTCAGATAACATGCTGTTAATAAAAGCTGTTGCCGCAGAGAATTGTGGGACAGAATATTCTCCTCTCCTTTTATGAAGGATGGTCCGGTGTATCCTATGCTAAAGGAGATAATAAAGGAAGCAGTGGGCCACCTTTCCTAAGCATTTAGGGCGTTTTCACATTAGGTCCACTTGTTTCCAACCGAGGCACAGTTCGCCATGGGTTCGCCATGGGTTCGCCCCCCTCCCCCTCCCCCGCTGGCTTGCATTCACACTTCCAACATTGAACCGTACCCGGGCTCACTTGTGTATTTACTCAGTTTGAAACAGCAGGGGGCGATATGCACGTAACTGGTTACCAAACCTGCTACGGAGGAGAATGAAGAAGAGGCTACCATGGTAACAGACAGCCAATGTTTACGTTTTGCTCTCTTCTACTTTTTCCCTCAAATGTGTTTTTTTATCGTGTTTGAGACGGCATCAGCGACCTTCTGGACCCTCGTAAATCATCGTAATCCTCAACCAGAATAAACAAATCGACAAATTGAGTAAGCAAAAGATTCAACCGCGGGATAAACGGGAAGTAATGCATCAAAAGTAGATCGGTTCGGACCACTTTATTTCACACCAGTGAAACCGCACCAAATGTAGGGAGATGGAGCTGATCCAGACCACCCCTTCATGGAGGTCTCAGACCGGCTGATTTGGTGCACACCAAAGTGCGGTGGTTGCATTCACATTGATACTAACGTACCAAACCCTGGGCCAAAACTTCTTTGGTGCGCACTAAATATGGTTGGTGTGAAAAAGCCCTAATAGTGTACACATTATTAATATTGAACCAAGTTTAAAACATAATCAACATCAGATGTCTCATATCCTGCTCTCTTCAGAGAATCAGACTGCTGGAAAGTTAAGGCAGGTTTTGGTAAACTTTAGAAAGGATGACCAGCAGTGGGAACTCACATGGGCTGTGGGATTTGTTGTTATTATTCGGTTGAATTTGGAAGCAGTCGATAACACGCTTTTTATAAAAGCTGTTGCCACAGAGAATTGTGGGACAAAATAATCTCCTCTCCTTTCCTAAAGAATGTCCGGTGTATCCTATGCTAAAGGAGATAATAAAGGAAGAATCGAGCCACCTTTCCTAAGCATTTAAACTATTCCAACAGCTCTAATCACGAACTGCTTCTGGTTCATTTCACTCCGTTTGGAACCTGCCTCAGCATATTTGACCGCAGTCACAGTCTCATATCATTTAAAAGGTATTTTTAAAGATACGTTTACATGGGCCTTACTGAGGATTTTTATGTTTTTACGAGTTTCCACATGCTACACTTGGGAACAGCAGACCAGAGGAGCAGGAAGATTATAATAAGATCAATTAAGATGTTGTCTGGTAATTCATGAGCTCACTGCGTCGGCTCTTAAGAGGAAATGTTCTTTCAGTGGATCCTGCTCATCACAGCTCAGTTCAATAAAAGACAGAGAGCCCTGAACATTTGAAGACAAAGGAGAACTAGTCTCCAGGCAGCTCTTTGTTCATCACAACTGGTGTGTCTCTGTTTGCTTTGTTCCATCACCCTGTTGCTCCTCTTTTGAAAAAAAGGGCACCAAGAAGCTCAAAAGTACATGAGGAATTCAAAGCCTTGAAACAGCAGGTCTCTTCTGTCTTGTTTCTGCCTCTCCTACACGTTACATTTCTCTGTTTTCTGAGATCAGCCTTCAGCATCTCCTAGGAAGTTATTTTGCCAAGAACATCAGTGTAATATTCTTTTGAAAATACAAAAATAGACGGCAGTGTTTTTTTTTCTAGCTGACATCCAACAGACAGACTGAAATAAGACTGATGGAGAAAATTAAAAATCTTTTGACTTTTCTCCGTGCACAAAAATGTTACAAGACACGTGCTTCCAATAACTAGGGCTGGGTTTAAAAAATCAAGTTAATCGATTTTAACTGATTTCCCTTTAAATGGTTCATAATCGATCCATAAAATCCAAAGATCGATCTTTTAACTTGGGTAGTTTTTTCTTCATTGGACGTAAAGAGAAGCAGCCTGTGGTATAACCCCGCTAGTATTGCGTGATCTGCATTTGGCGTTGCTTTCTACTGAACAAAATCTCGTGAGATGTTACTGCAAGTAATCAAACAAACACGGCAGAAGCAAATAGCACTATATGGGCACCACCGGCGAGTTTAAAGGATGACGTATGGATGTATTTCGGATTTTACAAGCACGAAGGAAAAGAGGAGTTGGACATAAAACAAGTAATATGCAGAATATGCATTAATGTATATAATTAATATAAGATGAATGTAACTGATTTGGGTTCATTTCTTAATGTAAAAACAATGAAAAAAGGGCACCAGGTCAAAAGTCACTTTTTAAGTTTACAGTATTATTTTAACTGAGATATCCAAGACTGAATAAATATCTTATTGTATCGTGAATTGAATCGATTTGAGACCTGGTAATTTCGAATCGAATTGATCCAGAAAATTTGAATCGATACCCAGCCCTACCAATAACATCAAGCAATTTTTGCCAAACCTTCAAGTTTCTAAACAAACACAAAAAAGGTTGGAAATGCAAGAGTGGTGCAGGGATGAGCTTCTTTTGAGGGCAAAGCAGAAGTTCACTTCGCACTGACTTCCTTGATTAATAGCCTTTAAGAGTTTACCCTGTTTTCTAGGGTCACTGCTGATGATGAAGACTATATTAAACAAAAACTCATTAAGCTTAGGCCTTTCACGATAAGCAATAAATTAGTTAACCAAACGACAAATAGAAACGTCCTCGGTAAGTTTGCCGGCCTCGATAAATTTTCGTGCATGCATGTTTGTTTCTCTCCTCTCTTTCTACCAAACAGGCTGGATGAAAAGATGGTTCACTCCGTCCATCTTAATGCATGGGCGTGTTGGTTCTTTAGCTGAATGATTGAGGTTAGGGTTAGTGATCCATCTGTCATTCATTCAATCTTTGTGGGGGAGGCGGGGCCGCTCATGCGCACACACAGAGAGCTGAAGTTAGCGTCAGAAGGAGCAACAAGGAAACAAACACTAACATGAAAGATGGCATGAAAGCTATGGTTCCTAAGCCGGCTGCCACAGCCCCAGTGTGGGAATATTTTGCTCATAAACAGAATGAACAAGGTGTGAGCTCATGAACACAGACGAGCTGATATGTCCTATTTGTCTGAAAGTAGTGACGAAAGAGAGGGGGAGGTGCAGCGGAGCCTTTGTCCTGACAGTCAGCGCTTACTGAGGCGTTTGGTCGGCAAAGTAAATATAAATAAAACAGAGCAAAATGGTGCTCTCACAGACAGTGTTGTTCGCTACATTGCAAAAGAAATGCAACCCTTCAATACGGTTAAACAGCTAGCAATGTTACAAACATTTGACAGTCAGTAAGAAATCACTGGGGAAATTTACATGCCACAAACAATTCAGGAACTGTATAAACTCCATTTTATTTATTTCAATTATTGTGTGTTTGTGTTTTTATTGTAGTTTTGTTTTCTTCTTTACAGCCGACAGGGTATTTTTTTTCTTGTTTTGATTATTATGATTTCTTTTATGCAGTTTTCCCAAAAGAGAGGCCATTTAATTTTCATTGTTTTTTTTCTCCTTTTTTTGCTTGTTTAATTTATTATATTGTTTAATTTATTTTATTTAAAAGCTCTTGACCTTCCAATAACAGTTAAATACTCTTAAGAAATTAAAGTTCATTGCTTTTGATATGGTTTACTCACTGTATTACGACATATAATTATGTTAATGGAAAAATGATGTTTCAAAACAATATGGACAATAATATTGTGTATTGGCAATAATTTTTGGGCAATTATCAGCCAGCAAAATTTGTTATCGTGACAGGCCTAATTAAGCTAAAGCCCCAATAACACATTCCTGTTTGTCATGGTGATTGTGCACGATTGTCATAATCCTGATTAAACATGCCATGGTTGTGGTGCATGCACTACTTGATCTGGATCAGCATTGTATAGTTGTGGATGAACACTTGGGAACGGGGAGGGTTCCCGACAGTTTTGAACTGTTCAAAACTGTATTGGAGAATGGCTGCTCTCAGTATCGTGGGGTGGAGGCTTAATGCAGTCCTAAGGCGAACGGTATTAGTGTGGCTTGAACTGGGCTCAATCCTGAAGGCTTTTTGAGGATGATCGGGGCTTAAATGACACAAACTGACACAAAATTCATGGAATCCTCATCCTATCATTGTAGTGACGTAACTGAAGTAGGACAAATGCCCCTAAAGCACAGTAGAAGTGTAACTGTCGGGGTATTTACAGGATGAGTCCGGTAGAGACAGTCATTTCTTCTCGCATCATGCCGATCACACCAGCCTTGCTAATAGTGTACAGTTGTGCACAACCATCAAATTATACCAAATAAACATATCAATCAACATGAAGAAATGTACATAAAAATAAACAGGGATCAACTAAAAAGTCAAAATATCAGAAACACTCAGCACCACAGACTTTAGACCCAGTAGAAGGAAGATTAAGGTGCAGCTAATTTATGCATCATCAAGTTAGAAACATGCCAGGAATCTGCTGACCACCCTCTATTTTCTGACAAACACCCTTGGGTGAAACAGGAGCACGATTTATTAGACAGTGCAAGGTTTATAACACAGCCACCCTAAACACAGATTTGGTAATAAAGTCATTATTTTTGTTTCTGTAATGGTTTGTTGAAGCTATCTGACAGAAATCAAATTTTAAGGCTAAAATATACATACTGTGTTCCAAGAGTTTCGAAATGTACAGTTTAACAAAGAAAGAGAAAAAAATAAAACATTTTTATTTCTTGATGCTTAACAAAAACTTGTTTCAGTGGTTCAATGTTTTGCTTGATTTATTTATGGCTTCTTAGGGAAGCCCAGTGAAATTTGGGTCTTGAAGGTGAATTCAGTTTGAAGATCCACATTCATGTTTAAATTGTTTGTACACCACTAAAGTAAAATATTTTCCCTTTCTTTTTTCAAATTATTTTATTTCATTTTCAATGAAATCATCTGGTAACAATGGCTTTCAGCATTCACACCAATACAGCTCTATGAATTGAAATTAAACTGTAATTCAAAAGAGAGAACAAACAGAAAGTATATCACTGAAATCATATTTCCAGGTTGAAGCTTTTCATTTTTAAGGAGTTTGTTCTCTTTTTCAGAGCTTCTCGTTGAGCTAGGGTAGCCAAAACTGCTTAACTGTTTCATGAGGCTGGCAGAAATATGGAGGCATACATTTACCACAACTTGTGGTAACTTACATTCATTTAAAATGAAATGGTTTCATGATTTATTCGCGCAGCAAGAAACATAGAAACAGGAAGAATATATAATAAATAATGCAGGAAAAGCTCACAGAATGTTTTAAAATAGTATTTAAAAACAAACCAATAATTACAATGACACTAAGACCATGAAATAAAACATGGTTTTGAATACCTGCATGTGAGTATGTGTATGTGCAGTGGTTATCATTACAGTAATATCATTACTATGAAAATACTAATTAGTAAATAAGGCCATTTACAAAAATTAAGATAAAATGAGATGGCACTAAGAACAATACAACATGAGTGGATGCCAGCACTTAAACTTTTCTTTAAGCAACTTCTGCAACACTTAGGAGAAATCATTTTTTTAGTTGGATGGGATGAGTACTCCATAAACTCGTGTCCCTGTGTAAAACAGAAAATGGTCAAACATTTAGGGGGATGAAGATCTAAAGCTTGACATAAGTAAGTTTGCTTGAAAATAAGACTTAAAGTGCTCTGAAATACTTTTGGTGCCTTACACATGAAAACACAATGTTACAAATAAAGGGCAACAAGAAGAGGTGCTGCTTGGTCAGTGTGTGTGTGCCACATTGTTTCAGAAGGAAACATGCAGAAGGCAGAAATGCTGATTAAACTTTTATACCTGAGATGGCTGCATCTTTAAAAGTCACCATAGAGAGCAGGAGGTGAGGGAGGGGATGGTGGCGTTGTGTGTTTGCTGCTTCCCCACCCAAGCCTTTGCCACTTTTTTTTGTGTGTGTGTGTCTTAAAAAGTGTTTTTAAATCCTGTTCACTATTACTCTGTGCCTGTTGCTGCTGCTCTCCAACCTCCTCTGTCATGCTGTGGACCATCTTTGCTAACAAAGCTAATTCCACCTTGCATCAAGATGAAATATTCCTTCTCACGGCTGCTGGAACTAAATAACACTCTTTCATGGTGTAACTCCGTGATAAAACAACTCCTTGTTCTCAAAAAAGTTTTTATCCATAATACATTGAAATAGACTCTGCTCACACAACAAGTATCTGGCTGGAGTTGCCCAGTATTGGCTGCTTTTAAAAAGGGCTCTCTGATTCTGATTGGTTGATCAGTTAACCAATCAGAAAGCCAACAAAGTGTCAGTTTTGCAAGTTTGTAAATTGTTCACACTGATGTTAGCTATGGACATAATTCAGCAATAGGCTTTTTGTTTTAGCAGCAATAATGTTTCGTGAACAGTAAAAAAAGGCTGTAGCTGTCTTAGTGTTAAAGTCCATACCCTCTATGTTATCAGTCTTTCCATGTAAAAGAACAGCTAGATCTTCCTCTTAGCTGCTGAATTACTGTGCTAAAATCCAAATAATTTGTCAAAAAGGTTATGCAACTATGTATTGAATTCTTGTTTTATGTGTTTGAGTAAAACTGTTGAATGTGCTGCCGTCTTGGCCAGGACACTGCAAAAGAGACTTTTACACTCAATGAGGTTTTCCTGGTTAAATAAAGTTAAATAAAATAAAAAAGTAAAATAAAATAAGAGATGGAGGCATCAAAAGTAACAAACATGCTAGATAGAGACAAACCCCAATCCAAATGAAGTTGCAACATTGTATAAAAAAGAAAAAGGACAAAAGCAGAACAAAATGACTTGAAAATCTTATTTTCTGACCTAAATTCAATTGGACCTAAAACGGTAAGATATTTAAAGTTCAAGCTGATGAACATGAGTGTGTTATGGCAAATGTTCACTCATTTTGAGCTCCATCTGCTCGAGGCTTACTAAGCAGAGCCTCTGCAGGCTGAGCTCAATCCCACCAGTTCAGAGACTTTCAAAATGAATCTGATTACAGACAATTAATCAGGTGGATCCAGCTGCACTACAGGGTTACACTAAACGCTTAAGTGTTGAGAGAGTTCATTAACTGCTAATGCAGTTCTTGTTTACAGGGAGCAGACAAGTGGTGAAGGAGGTTTCTGGGGTAAACTTGGTTTGGTTGAAGAGCCAAACTCCTAACACTGGCCATTAAAAACTCAATGACCGAACGGCTGCCTGGGAGCCTCAGAGAAGCTCAAATATTGAACCAAGTTTCACTGCAGCACTTTCAGCTTTTAAATTTGTATCACTTATCAATAAAGCCTTTCCCCCTCCTCTGGCATCTGTGCAGGCTCACCCTGTCACTCAAAAATACCACCATCCAGAGCTTGAGAAGAAAACAAGCAAAGGCTGGGGAATCAGCTCCAACTGTGTCCTTCATAAAAAGATTTCTAAAGCAGCAGAAGAGAGCCATGTTCATAATGCAATCTTTTCATTTACAAGGCTGGAAAAACAAGAAAAGAAGGCCCATTACTCGAAACTGTGGAGAGAAATAAGGACATTAGAGCAAAAGAAATATAAGAAATGAAGAGAAAAAATGGTAGAATATACTTTTTATCCCATGACAGAGAGAAATATCAGTTGGTTTGGAAAGTAGAAGCTTTTTTTATAAACAATATTAAAGTAAAATGGGTTTATCAGTGGCACCCTGCCAACAGGAGGAAAAAGAACTATTATTGATTATTAAGTCAGAGCATGCAGTGATTTATACTTTTATTATTAGTTAGTTTTGTGTTTTTGACCTGGTGGCTTTGTGTTTTATGTTTTGCGTTTGTGACTCCAGTCCTAGAAAACTTTAAGAAAAATATATGGCCTACTCAAATTGTGCAAAACACTGAATCAAAAATGCGGCATTCAAAGTCATTTGGAATATATAAACTTCATTTTGCTCAAAATCCAGTCAAAGAACCAAGGCAAGGCAAGGCAAGTTTATTTACCTAGCACTTTTCCTACAACATATGTAACTCAAAGTGTTCACAGCAGAGAAACAATAGGAAAGGGAGGAGTAACAAAAATAATTCCAAACTAGGCACCTATGTCACAACACATGAGACAACAAACACAGAGACGAGCGCATGTGGTAGGGGGGGAGCCAGCAGGGACGTTGATTCGAAAAGGGGTGCAGTGACCTTGTCCTAGCTCAAACTTCACAAAGTCTCTATTGTCTGGTAAGATGACTGTACGGCCTTAAGAGAGAGAGTTTCTGATCCAGAGCAAAGTTCACAGGATGAGGGAGTGGAGGGGGGATCGAGCCTCTGTTAGCAAAATATTCCAGGAGAGTAGATATGCCTGCTCAAGGACAGACGGGAAGCCAAAACAGATAGAGATAAGGGATAGTTTGGGTCAGGCCAACTGTAATTTTCTATCAGCCTTTCTAGTCTTTTGGTCTCACACGATGACGTTCCGAATCCGTGGGCCCATTCAACCGAGCCGAGCTGTCAACTTCTCCAAGGTGTTGTCCTGCTTGCGAACGAGTTCGAGAATCACATCAAGCTTACGATTGAGCTCACAAATCGCTTGAGTCTGAGTGTTGACAGCCCTGCACATTCCTTCAGTCATGACGGCAGCTTCTCAAGAGCCAAAAGTGCTGCCATCGTCTTCTTAACATTGTGATAAATTCGGAAACTGCGAACTCCAAACAGCAGGAAACCTGTTATCATAAATCATAAATATTTAGGCATCTTCATCGTCCTCTACGAACAGAATCAACAGGCACACGATCCTCCACTTCTTCCAGGAGTCCATCGTGTACTCAGCCGGGAAAGTACCATCAGGGCAGGCGGGGGTTCTCCTTTACCCGCTCTTCTTGTCGAGAATATTTGGTCGATGGCGTTGAGAGACCAGCTGATTAATTCCATGATTTTAGATTTTGGAAAGAAATGCAGAGAGAGGCTGCAGTAGACACAGACAGCACAGCAGGGCAGATAAGGAGCAAAAAGTAAAGCGTTCACCCCCGTTGAGAAGCAGAAGAGAAAGCCAAACACAGACCTGAAAAGTTAGATGAAGTGTTTGATTGTACGTGTTTGTCTTTAGGACATTATATGAAGAAAAGTAATCAGAGTGTTAAAGAGCCGAGATCGTGCTTATTTGATCTCAGCCAAGGTGGCTTTGTTTCTACTCCATTTGTAATTGTTTTGTTTGGTGAACTGGATAACTTGGAATGCAATGAACTGATTTTGATTACATTTTCAAGGAATGTTGGCCATAGCAAAAGAAAGAACTGAAAAGATTTTAGTGTTGATCCAAATCTGGATGTGGATCCAAAAAGTTTTCCAAGAATGTCAGAGTGAGAGAGAACGGTTTTTCACATTTTTGACTATAATTCACAGGGCAATGTTGGAACTGCCTTGGTGGGAGTTTTTGCTTTTGGAGCACTTCTTGTTTGAGTTTTAAATGACCTTATTGTGTTTAGCATGTCTCCTCCATGTGACAGAGAACTTGTATAAACAAAAACTCTTCAACATTAATGCTACGGCCACACCGGACGCGAATTGGCGAATTTAAACGCGCGTAAAGCCTGTGACGGGCCGCGCTTAACGCCCGAGGTTGGACGCTGGACCATTTTGACAAGCTGAGGGGCGACGCGCGTCAATGCGCATGCGCAGTAGAGAGCCAGAGCTTGTCGGACTCAGTGATGACCCATGCAGGCAAATCCAGCTGGAAACGAATATTTACAGAACTTACCTTCAAAACCTGTCTCCTCAGACACTTTCACCCAAGCCTGCTCCTTTTTTTTCCGGTCTCCGTAGAGTACACACATCGAATCGAATAGCTCCGGAGGATGGCAAACAGCCCAGATCAACCTCTCCTCCATCTTGCAGAGGGGTTTGAGCAGGAGCAGGTGGCTGGAGCGTCACACGTTATCAAACCAATGACGTTGGGGGGGAATGTCATCGCTGATTGGCTGCTGCGCCACAGCGTCACGCGAATATGCGGCGAAAGTTCAATATTTTCAACTCGAGCATCGAGGCATTTGACGCCCAAAACGCTCCAAACGCGGCGCGCCAAACGCGTCCAACGCTCGAGACGCGCCGTGTCCAACGCCTTCAACGCGCCACCCGAGGCGTTTGACGCCCCAAACGCGTCTTTGCATTGACTTTGTATGTAATCTCGACGGTGTCTTGGCAAATTTGCGTCCGGTGTGGCCGTAGCATAAGACTTCTCCCTCTCAATGCTTCTCTATCTACTGCCTCATATGTTTTGTTACTCCAAACCCATGAAAAGACCTACCAGTGTGACCTCACCATCAGTTTAAGCCCATTGTCTTGTGGCAGCAGGCCCATTACAGAATGTGGAGGTTAGAATGAATGCAGAGCTGCTGACAACAAGACCAAGAGCAACCTCAAACTGATCAGAGTTGACCTGTCAATCAATCAGTGTGGACTGGGCCCACCTGGGGAAGGGACCGTTAAAGAGGCGGGAGGTCTGACAGAGCATCTTTGACACATTGAGCATAAAGCACCATCACGAGCTGTCTGATATATATGCATATTTTTTGGAGCATTAGTGAAAGTAAAAAAAAACTGAACATGACTTAAAGAAAAATATGACCTCTGTCATCTTCCCCTTTGTGAGCCAGATGTTGTTTGATGGTAATTGTTTAATTAAGGGCAAACTTTAGCTGACTCTTTAAGCCTTTCTCCTGCGTCACAAGCGTCGTCACATAATGAACATTTTTATGATATTTTTGCCTAAATAATTCCCATCACATTCGAACCAATCAACTGTGAACATTTCACCATTGGACAAAAAGAACTTGTACGTAAGTTATATTTGCTTTTATTTGGGTTCACATAATTAGTTTTTAAACACTGCCAAAGTATGTTTACAATACAGATGTTCAAAAAACAAACCAGTTGTCATTTACTGATGTAGTACAGTCTGTGTTAGACCTGCCCCTTTAACCCCGACAAAGGAATATTTTTTAAAAATGTTTGATTTTGCTTTCAAGCAAGTAAAATATCATGGTCAGTTTTTTCAGTCTTATACTTTGAGGGAGTTATGAATCTGTCCACTTCATCACACATTAAGTGTATAAATAGTGATTTAGTGTAGCTAAGTAAAGATCCAGAAACACATGTTTTTGACAAACATTTATTAAGAGTAGATAAAAGAAACAGAAAAATCTGAAGTAAATGTATCGATGCTATTTAATCAAACTATTCACTTGAGAATTAAACCAAATTTCAAATAAAAAAATATATAAAATCGTGTAAAATCTGAATACAGGCACATTACCCAATTTGCCCATTGTCAATTTTTTGGATTTATGATACAATAACTTAACTTAATATGGTAAAAATGGGAGAAGATAATATTTTAAAAAAATATGACAAGGATTTGGGAATTTTCCACTTTGCTGTCGGACATGGTGCTGCAACCTAAAGGGTGTAAAATTTATTCCAAACATCTGTCTACTGTAGTGGACACCATGCATGAAAGGGTTAAGGCCCTCTTCCAACGTCGGCCCTGTCCACTCTGATTGGTTGACCGTTCTTCTCTATGATGATTGGTCAGCTCAACACCGCTCTGTATCATGTTGTCAATGACTCTGCATACATCATTTGGTCTATGCTCTGCTCGACTAAGATGCTACTTAAACAGATTTAATCATGGTCGTTTTAGGCCTCCACAGTTGTTGTGGACTTTGTAATTCACTGTGGTGCTTCATCATCCTGAGGAGAAATATTTAATTCACTAAAGGGCAAACAAAGCTAAAAAAGCACAACATGGCCTCTGAAGACAAACACACCTCTGGGCAACAACAGAAGCCTAAGTTCATTTGTTATTCTGTTGAAAAAAGCTGAATGTCTGGCTTTAAAAGTGAAAAAATGTGTCAGGTTTAATGTAGGAAAGATACCAGCACAGTAAGGTGAAAAGTTTTGCTCAAAGTGCATGAAAGGGCAACAAATATCAAACTCCTGTTTTCCAGTCCTTGTACTTTCATTCCAGTTAATAACTCGTGTGTAAATGTCAAAGTCAGCAGTCTGCTGATAAAAACCAGTTCGTACTCTGGGGCACCGCTCCTGTTCAGGAGGTTTCTTGATTAGACTGTCGGTGGACCTGCTGGACTTGGGCTCAGGCCTGGAGTGGTTAATCTGGACCATCAGGACTATGCCTGTTAGGCTGGGCTGATTGTAGGGCTGTGAGGGCTGGAGCACATTAAAAACATACCCCAATCTGTCCAATTAAAAATGACTGGTACAACAGTAATTTTAATAGGACACGGTAATGATTACCGTGGGAAATTTAACCGCGGTTTACCATTTTACCAGTAACCATTACATCCCTCCAGTGGAGCAGGCATAGTGGAGGTGGTCTGACAGTAGAGGGCTGAAGACCCCCCTTAGTCCAGCTGTGACTGGATTAAACAGGAATATGGTACCAAACAGAACAAAGAAAACACAGTAAAGAAAAAGGCAGCAGAGCCACAGCGACTCATAGCCAGCTGTGGCTCTGCAGCGGAGGCTGTGGCTCTGTAGCGGAGGCCGTTTTATGGCGCTATGAGAACTAGAGCCTTATTTAGCGGTGTTTTTGTGTGAAAGTAACGCGCTGAAAATTCTCTAAATAAAGCGTGAATGCAGACCGATATCAGACTTTTTTGGTGGGAGTCCGTTTATTTGTGTTTTTGGGTAAAGTAAAATATGGCCCCGTCTGAGTGCAGAGGAAATCCGGAAGCGAGCAGGCCCGGAGCAGGGAGGGGGGGTTTGGTGCGAGCGCCCTGGGCTTCTGCTGCACAGAAACACTGCTGTAGGGGTAATTTCTGCCCTAAACCTTGTGATAGGACCCAACTTGTTCCATCCTGGAATATCACTTTAAAGCTACAAGGGCGTTACGGCCTCATGATGCAGATGGTTAATTCTGCCTTCAGGACACGTGTCGTGCTCGTGAATATCTCTGCAGCTTATTAACTCTGCCAGGCCATTCTCCAAACACAGCTACTGACACTGTGACTGATGTCAGCCTGCTTGGTTACAGCCTGCCAGTCCTGATGCTGAATTAGCTTTGTGTGTAAATAACAGATATGAGGAGAGCACTCTCTCTGACTTTTCTGTTTCTCATGCCTGCAGCAGACAAATGTCTGAATAATTCTGCTGAATGTTCCCTCAGTCTATCACTGTCTGTCAAATACCCAGTGTTAACGTAGAGTCGGAATAGAAAAGGAGCTTTAGGCTTTAACATTAATTATTCAGGACAGAGGCACTCTACTGTGACAAAAATAAATAAGATATAAAAGCAAAAACAAGCTAACATTGAGCTTCCTGCTAATGGCCCTGATTAGAATCTCCTGGGACTGTGAGAAGTTAATGATAGAGCCTAAAATAAGCACAGTTTCAGAGGATATGAAGAAAATGCTAATGATAGTATTAGTGATGTGCTGTAAAAATGTGTGGAAGCCACACTGGCTGCCTCTTTAATGAGCAAACAGAGAAAAAAGGCCCGACAAGAGAGAAACGAGAAATTCAAGGGGAGATTAAATAAAGCAGCACACTCAGTTATCATGCCCTCTGTATGTTTCTGTCTTCAAAACTCAGAAACGAAACAGTTTCGCTGTCTCTCCTTTGCCTGCCTTGCTTGTTCCAGGTTGTTCTCTCTTATATTTCTTCATGGTCTACAGTAGTATCATCACATTAATCTGAACTTCATACACACAAGTACTGATGCACAAGGCCTCCACGCAGTAAGAAGAAACACCAGGGTTTCAGAAAGCCTCTTTATCTTGAACAATCTTAAAATAACCCAACTATGAGTATTTATTAAACTTTCTTCACTAGCATTTACACAGAATGTGTAATTTGCAAAAGAAACAACTTCAAATTCAGAGGCTAAACACAACCCACACAAAAGTCAGAATAAAGTTTATGAAGTGCTTGAAGACATTAAAATCCATTTTAAGGAGGATGGATCTGCACACATAATGAAGTCACTTTAAAGGATAAGTTCAGTTTCTACAGCTTTCACATTGTTTATTGCTTTGGGAGATATTTAGATCCAAAATCGAGTGGCGGACATCCGTATAATGGTAGCACACGGGGCATGTATAGGGCCGCTCCTAAAACTGCATCAATCGTCCAAAAACTCATTAGTTTCACCAATATTTCATCATGGTCCATTCGGGCTGCTCCTCCACGACAGTCTGTGTCGCCCCAGACATGTTTTTGTAACTGTGCCGACCTCTGAACTGAAGAAGAACGCTTGCCTCCGCGCATGCGCAGTACTCTCTGGAGCGCTGTTCTTCTCTTTGCCCCCGTGTCCTCCTTTCGATGAGCTCCTCATCTGTAAACTCTGGCTCGAAACTGTAAGGACACCCATCCTATTCAAAGTTCTCCTCCACAACATCTTCATCCAATAGATATTCGTCCATTTTGCACAAAACTGGAAGAAGAAAGTTGTTGTGTAGCCGGCTGTCTTCCCCTGAAACAATGAGCCGTACAGCACATGCGCGGAGGCAAACCTTATTCTTCTTCAGTTCAGAGGTCCGCACAGCCACAAAAACATGTCTGGAGCAACACAGACTGTAATGGAGGAGTAGCCCGAATGGACAATGATGGAATATTGGTAAAACGAATGACTTTTTGAAAGATTAATGCAGTTTTAGGAGCGGCGCTGTATGCCCTTTGTGCTACCATTATACGGATGTCCGCCGCTCGATTTTGGATCTAAATATCTCCTGAAGCACTGTTTGGATCAGGAAAGCCTTCTGGGTGAGTATATTGTTCTACTTCATTCTATAAACAATGTGAAAGCTGTAGAAACTGAACTTATCCTTTAATTCTGTTCAATAATGCACATAGTATTTGCAATACAATGCAATTAAACACATAAAGCCTCTTTACAATGAATCCATATTTGGACTGTCCAAATTCAAATTCAATTTTCCCAATCAATGAGCTTACAGACAGATTAAGACAGATTATTGATTACTACACAAATGTCAAAATTAGGTTATATTTGGGCATTGCTTTGTCTCAGAGGAAAGGATAAACTGTTCTTTTGTTGTTGTTTTTTTGCAATACAAAACCAACCAATATAATTACACCAGGCCCTTTTGTCTGATGAATGCTCGGTCCAGTTCAGTCAAGAGTTTTGTGAGGCCACCAGACTATTTCAGAATGCTGCAGCAGAGACTTGCAAGTGTGTGACTTGTGCAGTTTGAACTTAAAAAGCGGTGATGGTGTTCCCTGATTAAGTTCATCAATTGCCTAAGTGCTTTAAAATTAACATGCAGCATGTGTTTAGTGCCTCAAAGCCAAAGGAAAACTGGGTAAAAAGGAATAACCTGCACAAAGTGAACATGAAGTAACTATCAATGATTGTTGCAACATTATCATCTGCATTTCTTTCAGTTAAATGCTGTCTCATCTTAAGTGTTTTTCAACGGAGGCAGTACATATTCCTTAAATGTAAAAATGCACTGAAGAAAACCAGTCGAAATACTAAAAATAAAGGAATATTTCCAGCTTAAACTCACTGCATCAGATGACGGAGCATCTGGTTCATTCTGCTAAAACACACATGCAAACAAATCCAAAATCTAGATTCTTTAGAGTTATGTGTTCTTCCAAATGCAGTGTGCAGTATGAATATACAGTGGATGCTGTGTTCCAGTAGTATTGTGATAAAGCAGGGAGTTTAAAGAAGAGCCTTAGTTACAACTTTGGCCCTTGTTTGGAAAATTAAGACCCTCTGATGCCCTCTGATGACAGTGGAAAAATGTTTGGAGTGTTTGGCTCCTTTGTTTGTAGTGGAGAAGGATATTTGATGACACAGTGGTGTAGTGGTGTAGGTTTCTTGGACGGGTTAAACTGTAAAGCAAATTGTGTTGCTCTGTACTCGAGACATGTGAAATGACAAAGTCTCATTCTGAGTGGCCACCACCACTATAGATAGTGAGAAAAGTGATGTATCTCACTCGTCAGCAAACTCTGCATCATAAAACTTTATCAGGGCTGTGCATAACAAACAAATGCAATAAAGTTTTAATACTTTAAACCAACATTAAGTAGGTTAGAGGATGCCAAGAAATTTTGTACAGAACATATGTGGTGAACTGGTAGACTGCGATTTTTTTTACTTTACTTGGTTTTTTTAACATATTTTTATTGATATAGCTTTGCAAATAATACAAATACAAGAAGGAAAAACCGACAAGTACAACTTGAAAAAAAACAAAACAATACACTGGCAGCAATAAGTTATTGACTATGACCAATCTACAGATTTCATATTCATTCAGCTTTGTTGGGAATTGAGTTTGGATCCGATGTGATCCATAAATGGCTTCCATATTCTTTTAAATTTATCAGAAGAGTCAATCAGTATAGACCTGAGTTTTTCAAGCCTAAGGCCCCATCCACACAAAGCCAAACCGAGGTCTAAACGCAGACGTTTTTTGCTGAATCTGCCTATCATCCATACAAAGATGGCTTTTTGGGGGTCTGTGAACGATCATTTTTGAAACCAGGTTCCAGAGTGGAAAGATTTTGAAATGCCGTATACGCAGCTCTGTGATTACTGGCTCTCTGCAACTTTTCAGATACGCTTACGTCATAGTTTCATATCTTCATTGACACGCATAAGCCACACACGGCAATGACAACAACAATGGCGGCGTACGTGTAGCACATGTGCTGATGAGGCTAGTGACCCTACTATCCCTGTTGCAGCAAAATCTCCTTCTTCTCAATCACCACCAAGTTGAACAAACAATAATCGAGGTCACTTTACGGCACTTTATGATCACTTTATCACAATCTCTGTTTACAACTTTTGCCACAAGTGCGCATGCCCACTGTTTTTTCATCTGTTTCCGCTTGTTTTCCGTCATATCATTACAGCGCCCCTAGAGGTCTGACATGTGTTTTACAGCATTTTCATGCGTATTGAGAGCATTCATGTAGACGCACACATTTTCTGAGACACCTTTGTCTTTATGACGATCGTTTTTGAAACTGTTTAGCGTTTTGTCTTCATGTGGATGGTTTATAAGTTGCTACATCACATCTCTTATCCAATGGGTCCAGCTGGGTGCATGTGGGGACTTCCGATTGAGAAGGATCAGCCTGCGAGCTAAAAAGGTGGTAAATTTTGTTGTTTGTTTTTTAAAATCTGGGGTTTTATATTTCCACTTTTTTCTGTGAATTTCATTGAAGTGTTTGGGCAGCATACTTTGATGTAAGATATGACGAAACTTCTAGAAATCAACAAACATTTGAGAATTTTTTGTGTCTCTATCATGGCTTAATCTTGCCTCACCTTAACAGTTAAAGACTGTAGCACAGTGAAACTGAAACACAGATCCCTGCACAGGTGTGCTTCCTCTTACCATGGCCAACGGCACGATGCCACCCAGGTCCTGAGGTGCCAGGTGGATAAGTGTCGGCACCTCACTCGTCACGGACCTGGTGAGTGGATACTCCACCTGCCACGTCACCTCTCGTCCTCCCTGGTTCATCATCAACCCATTCACCTCAAGATCCACCTGCAGCACCCGCTGATATCCTGCTGCCTCCATCCTGCAGAGACAGAGAGGGAGACGTGTGTCAGGAGAAGATTTATACACAAGGGAAAGAAAAGAAATGAAGAGGAACCTGTGAGGCAAAAGCATTAAATATGAGGACAGGCTAGATTTACAGGATAAGGAAAAACAAGAAAATTGGAAAAACAAGACGCATAGGCGCTAATGAAAGACACCTGCTCAGTGAGGAAACCCTTCAGTGCTCTACTGATCAATTGTGTAACCTGCCATGAGGCCTTTAGGTGCTGATGAAACCCAAACAGCATTTCAGCTTCAACAGATCCTGGACCTGCACATGTGAGCTTGCTGTCAGTACTGAACACCTTATGCAGTGGTTCCTGATCTTTTTTTAACATCCTCCTCTTTGTCAGATGGAATTATTTTGAATTAACTATACAGATAAGATTTAAACACTTGGATCATTAAAAACGGCAAAAACCTTGGTGACATTTTGGGCCATAGATGATAAAACCTCTATATTCAGTGTAATTGCATGCTGAGAAAACTCTCCTGAAACTGTCAGATGACACCCATCTGTTAACCAGAGAAATGTGTCAAACAGGTGTTTTTATCCTTTTCCTCAACTTTCCAAGTCTTTTGTTGCCCCTTTCCCAGCTGTTTTCATCATGTTGGAATCATCAGATTCAACATAATTAAATATTTGCAATAAAAAACAATGATGTTCATCAGTTTGAACATTAAATATGTTGTATGTGTAATATAGGCAAAAATGGATTTGCAAGTCCTCACATTCTCTTTTTATTTACATTCACACAATATTCTAACTTCATTGGAACTGGGTTTTGTAAGTGAATGCAGGACATTATGTAGAAGTTGAGTTACTTAAAGCCGGGCATCCACTGTGTGATTTTTGGCCCTTTTTGACACGATTTTTCACCCATGCAACCATTTTGGGGATCGGGCCAAGTTTTGGCTAAATCGTGCGTCTCACATCGTGTAGTATACGAGAGGAAACGAGAAGCGATCAACACCTCACAACCACCTCCCAATCGATCGGATGAAAATGCTATGTCACACTACACATGCACAAACATAGATATGGAAGAGAAAAGAAATGCGTAAGATGGAGCAGCATGGCATCACAGTGGACCTGGACCCAAACAATACAGGGTCGACTTGTTGAGCTGTGGCAGGCACAGCGGAGCCTATTCGGGCGATGCGTTTTTGTTTGTTATTCATTTGCATCTGACCACTTCCTACTTTTTCTTCTTCTACTACTACTTTTTACGTTGCATTTCCGGACACAAGAGTCCGACGTGTGGTACATGGACGTACAGTGTGAGCAGTCAGATCGCATCCAGGCATCAGGTCGTATAGTGTGACGAGAAGAATCATGGGCTGTGAACTGTTAACCCTGCGATTCACTTGTACAGTATGAGCAGCAGCTGAACACCACGATCGAAAAAGTCATACAGTGGATGCCCGGCTTTGCCTGATTCTTAAATCCTGCATATCCAGTCTTGTCCACTCGGCTAAATGCTTGACGGCCCAATCAGGGAAGAGAGGCGGGAGCAGGGTACGTGACGACAACAGGAAGTGACTGCATGTAAGAAAACAATGGTGGCTTCTGAAGCTGTCTCAATAACTGCCTTTTTTTTTTTTTAAAATCAGAAATTGACTCTTTTTTTCTTTGAAAGAGGAGGAAAGAAATACTCTTGAAGCTTTTCTTATTGGAAATCATGTTTTTGTTTTTCTCTTGACCAAGGATCACTGCTGTGAAACGTGCTGGTTAGCCTGTGGTCGTCATGGTTACTCAGTGATACTTGGCAAAATCTGCTCTCCTCAGAAGTTTACCGGTAGAGTTTGTCTTTGACACGGTTCATGTCACATATAAGTGTTAAATGATACATCTGTTAGAGCTGGGCAAAAAAATCAATTAAACTGATTGATTCAAATTATTTTCTGCAGAAGATTTAAAAAATTAAAAATCAAGATTTTTTTTCTTGCCTTAGTCCAATTTTAAGTAGTTGCAATTTAAAAAAAAAATACAATTTTCATTATGGTTGGCCTTGTAGGGTTTGCACAAGCACTTTTATAGGCTTGTATTTGTTATTTAAGTAGATTAAATATTGATCAGGGAGTTTCATGCTAATACTGTAAAAATACCTCAGCCTTTATAGTGTTCATGTAGACAAACCTGCCTACGTTTATACTACATAATCAACCTTTTATGACCCAGACTTTGACTTTAAGAGGGAAACATTTAGACAACATAAAGGCAAAACTTGATTTGTTTCATTTTTATGTCACTGGGAGTTTTGTTTCCTTTAGGGAGGGAAAAATTGATTAAAATCAAACATTGAGTGTTGTGAAAAAAAATTGGGGATTTTTTTTCTAGGCCATATCGTCCAGCCCTAACATCTGTGTGGCATAATTCAATGTCAAACGGTTGTCTTAAGGTAGTTTAAGCTATTGGCTAACGGCTGTTAACTGTTGTTAGCCGTTGTTAGCCGTTAGCCGCAACATGTAGCCGCTACATATGCTAAACACGTGGACAAAATTGTTGGTGCCCTTCATTTAATGAAAGAAAAACCCACATGGTCACTGAAATAACTTGAAAATAACAAAAGTAACAATAAATAAAAATTTACTGAAAACCAGCTAATGAAAACCAGACACTGATTTTAAATTTTGGTTCAGCAGAAATATTTTAAAAAACAGAATAATGAAACTGGCGTGGACAAAAATGATGGTACCCCTACAAAGGATCGAAAATGGTGTGACCATAGGGACATGTTAACCTAAGATGTGTCCTGTAATTATCATCACAGGTGTCCTCAAGCTTGTAATCAGTCAGTCTGCCTATTTGAAGGCTGAAAAGTGGTCACTGTGCTGTTTGGTATCATGGTGTGTACCACACTGAACAAGAAAGCTAAGGAGAGATCTGTCTCAGGAGATTAGAAATAAAATTATAGACAAGCATGTTAAAGGTAAAGGCTATAAGACCATCTCCAAGCAGCTTGATGTTCCTGTGACTACAGCTGCACAGATTATTCAGAAGTTTAAGGTCCACAGGACTGTAGCCAACCTCCCTGGACGTGGCTGCAGGAGGAAAACTGATGACAAACTGAAGAGACGGAGAATACGAATGGAAACCAAAGAGCCCAGAACAACTTCAAAGAGATTAGAGGAGAACTCCAAGGTCAAGGTACATCAGAGTCAGATCACACCATCCATCACTGTTTGAGCCAAAGTGGACTGAATGGAGGACATCACTGTTGAAAGCAAATCATAAAAAAGTGAGACTGGAATTTGCCAAAATGCATACTGACAAGCCACAAAGCTTCTGGGAGAATGTCCTTTGGACAGATGAGACAAAACTGGAGCTTTTTGGTAAGTCACATCAGCTCTATGTTCACAGACACAAAAATGAAGCATACAAAGAAAAGAGCACTGTACCTACTGTGAAACATGGAGGAGGCTCTGTTATGTTCTGGGGCTGCTTTGCTGCATCTGACACAGGGTGTCTTGAATCTGTGCAGGTACAATGAAATCTCAAGACTATCAAGACATTCTGGAGTGAAATGTGCTGCCCAGTGTCAGAAAGCTTGGTCTCAGTCACAGGTCATGGGTCCTCCAACAGGATAATGAGCCAAAACACACAGCTAAAAACACCCAAGAATGACTCAGAACAAAACACTGGACTATTCTGAAGTGGCCTTCTATGATCCCTGATCTAAATCCTGTTGAACATTTGTGGAAGGAGCTGAAACATGCAGTCTGGAGAAGACAGCCTTCAAACCTGAAACAGCTGGAGCAGTTTGCTCATGAGTGGGCCAAAATACCTGTGGACAGGTGCAGAAGTCTCACTGAGAGTTACAGAGATCACCTGATTACAGTGATTGACACAAAAGGTTGTGCAACAACACATTAAGTTAAGGGTACCATCATTTTTGTCCAGGCCAGTTTCATTAGTTTGTTTTTTAAAATAATTCTATTGGACTACAATTCAAAAGCAAAGTCTGATTTTCATTAGTTGATTTTCAGTAATTTTTTATTTATCATTACTTTTGTCAGTTTTAGCTTATTTCAGTGACCATGTGGGTTTTTCTCTTTTGAATGGAAGGGTACCAACAATTTTGTCCACGTCTGTACATCATACTACTCGTATGCTACGTCATATGTATCAGCTTTGCTTGATATGATTGTTCTGTGATGAGTGTGACAAGCCAAACGATTGTCCAATCACAAGCTGCTGTTATTTCTGAAGGTTCTGCCCCCGAAAACATTTTCAAACGGCTCCTTCCCAGATAGAACAGTGAAATATTTCCAACATGGAGCTGTCCATCTGGCGTGTCAGGCTAGTGTTAGTTTGGTCCAACTCAAAAGATGGAGAAGAGAAAAAAAGCTGCATCATCCAACAAGATTATAAAATTACTTTATCTAATTTATGACTGGATTCAAGTAATAGAATTTTATTTTCATTGATGTTTAACACAACTTCCCAGATTTATTGGATGGTGGACTGTCAATCAGCTGACTGGTTGTATACAGCTCTTTGGTAGTGAGGCTAGAGTGCATAGAAAGTTAAAACAGGATAGAAGGAAAAAGTGTGAACATATCCAGTCTCTGACTCCTTCATTACGCCATCTTACATATTCAAATAAACAACCATAATACTGCAAAGCTTAATAGTTGTTTTTCAGGACCTACGGGTGGTGATCTGAGGAGGCCTAATGGAAATGGGACAGGACATTCTTCCAGACTGCACGAAAGTCTAACAAGTCCCCCACACATAGTCCCTAATTACCTTCAGAAACCAACACAACTGTTCCAACTGCCAACATCACAAATAAAACAAACAGCAAGGTCGCTACAAAAAGGGATAGAGGATGGAGAAAGTCTTCTGAGAGCACTTGGAAAGATACGATGAAGATGATCGGTAGCCCCTCTCTTTTAAGCCTTTGCTCCACCTTCCTCTACGATCTCATTTCCATGAGAGAAGAACGAGGAGAAGAAAGGAAGAGACGTTAAAGGTGATGCTCCAGTAAATAAAGGGACCAGAAACAGCAACTGAAATAACAACTGTATAGAAAAGACAAACAAATATTGGTATTGGATGCTGAATCACATGCAGATTTTTTAAACACCACATCCCTCATCTCACAATCTGATATAAAACTAATCACAGCACAATTGAAATTCAATCCCACATCCACACTGAAACACCAAGTTAGCTGAAAAAGCAATTTATTTTTCCCAATGCAATACGGGGCTCGTCTTGCTGAGGCTGTCGGGGCCGAGCAAATGATTTTCTCTCAGCTGATGGAGATGCAAACAAAGCAGAAAAAACAATGAATGCAGAATAAAACCCTCCAACACATTAGATTTGCTGAAGCGCCGTGGTGTGATCAAGCTGCTGCCTCTCCCTCAGGTGTTCTTTGTCACAGTCGGAACACCTTTTGCAGGAACCGTGAATAGACACACGCACACGGCTCTGGAGAATACAGCTAACAGTCAGGATGTTGAAGAAACCACATAATGTGCAGCATATGTGTGGGAGAAATCGAACAGAGCGAGCAGCATCTTAGATTGGCATAGATATTTGTAGAGGGCTTTAATTTAAAGTTCTTTTGTGCCATGTTTACTCTTTTTATTCAGTTTGTTTTTCAGTCATCACACAATTAAAGTGAGTCTGGAAAGAGCCCAAACTGAGCATGAGGAGGAAGTGTTTAGGGGGAAGATCCAAGGCTTTCCTTGAACATATTTTGGCCAAGTTTATATTTGAAACTCCCCCTCTTTAAATGTTCTCACTTCAGAGGCCAGCTCTACATGAAAGCTCCGATTTGAAGATCCTCTCTGGCAGAAAAGCATAAAGGAGAACAGTTTAGAGGATGAAAATCAGCAAGGATAAAACAGATTTAAGAAAAGTTCTGGCTCGGTCAAAAAGCTTCTCTGTTTGTAATGTTCTGAATAATTCCTTCTGTGCTTCAAATGCCTCTGAGAGACTTGGCTCGGGGTAATCACAGGTGAGTATTGATGTGAAGTTTGACTCACAGTGACCACTTTGTGTTTGAGGTGGTCACTTTAATACCACACATGCCCTTTGGAGCAGATCGATGTTGAGCCCTCCTGAGCAGCTCCAGGGTCTCTGTGAAATCCAACAGCAGCATCTGGTGGTTCAATTAACAGCTACGCACTCCATCACCCGTCAGCCTCACTCCAGAATGGACTGATGAGTCCGTCATCTTTGAACGCCAAAGGCTGGATTAAGAAAACATGGTCACCTCTGCTGTCTACATTGACTAGGCCTGTCACAATAAGTAATTTTGCTGGACGATAATTGTCCAAAAAATTATTGCAGATAAACGATATTATTGCCAATACTATTTTGAAACATAATTTTTTCATTTATGTAATAGGCAAGGCAAGGCAAGTTTATTTGTAGAGCACAATTCATACACAAGGCAATTCAAAGTGCCTTACAGAACCAGAAAAATGCATTAAAATCACAGTACAAAATAAAATCAGCATTAGTCATTATAAAATAAATGTAAAGAGAAGAGTGCAGATAAGATCCTTTCAGTCATATGCACAGTTAAACAGCTGTTTTGAGCCTAGATATGAACAATGTCAGAGTAGAGGCCTGTCTCACATCTTCAGAAAGACTGTTCCAGATTTTAAATGCATAAAACTGGAACCCTGACACCCCATGTTTAGTCCGGACTCTGGGCAATAATAATGATAATAATAATAATATATATCTACTAATAAAGTGAGTACACTGTATAAAAAGCGATAAAGTTCAATTTATTAAAAGTATTTAACTATAATTGGAAGGTCAAGAGCTTTTAAGTAAAATAAATTGAACAATATAATACATTTAACAAACAAAAAAAAGACTAAAAAAAGACCCAATGAAAATGAAATAGACTCTCTTTTGGAAAAATGCATGTAACTAAAAATCATTATTCTAATCAAAATCATTAAAAAAAATCCAATAAAAACACACAACAATAAAAACATTAAATAAAATGGAGTTTATACAGTTCCTGAATTGTTTGTGACATGTTTGTCTCCCAGTCAATTCCTACTGTCTGTCAAATGTCTACTATAAAACCAATGCACCCCTGTGTTGAAACAGTTGCACTGAGTGACCCATCTTCTCATCCAGTTTGCGTGGTAGAGAGAGGAGGAAAACAAACATACATGCACTTGTCAATTTATTGAGGCCTGCAAACTTGCAGAGGTAATTTGTGGTAATTTCACCCCTGTTGCAGATGCTAGCCTTACACCTCAAAGGTCCCACGACCTGCAAAATCTATTTTCTTTGCGTTTAACATTGTCAGAGTTTGGGGTGCATTACAACATTTACTACATTCTCAGTCCACAGTAGTGTTGTGCTCAAGACCAAGACTTGCCCGAGACCAAAATGCACCTTTGGGAGTCGAGACCGAGTCAAGACCAAGACCGAGACAAGACCAAGACCATCAGAATTAATTTAAAAAACTATGACAAGGTTGAACAGTTAAGAGGGCTGTCCCTCAGTCACACCAGAAAAGTTGCAGTCATCACAGGGGAAATAACACATGAATTTAAGCTTTTTGTTGTTTTACCAGGTGTTCCTCCTTATTCACATTAATGAAGCTGAAAAACAGCAGATCAGTGCTGGTCTTGATCAGTCTTGATGAAAAATCCTGATTCCAGCCAGTCCAAGAACGAGACAAGACCGAGTAAAAATGCTCTCAAGTCCGAGACAAGACTAAGGCCTTCAAACAAGAACACTAGTCCACAGAGAAATGTGCCATGCATCTTCAAAAAAAATAACCTAACACACTAGATGGACAGATCCATGACATTGGACATGTAAAAGCATGTCCAATACCATGTTTTACATGCAAATGGTAAATGGACTTGAGCTTATACCGCACTTTTCTTGTCTTTTGACTACTCAAAGCTGCTTTACACCGCAGGTCACTCTTACCCATTCACTCTCACATTCACTGATGGTTCAGAGTTTCTATGTTCGTTGTCCATCAGTGTCTCTAACACATTCACTAGGGCTGGGTATTTCCAGCAACTTCATGATACGATACGTACCCCGATACACGTAAATTGTGAACATTGACTATGCTTTAAGCAAAATTCTTGACAAGTTTAGTTTTTTCTTATAAGAAGAAAAAGAATAAGGATGAGTTTTAAGTGGTTCTACAACTTGAGAGACATAAATTCAGATCCTCAAAGATGGTAGACCTAAGATCAAATTTAGAACATATGCTTCATTATGTAGCTCGTCTTCTACCTTGAACTGTGCCCCTGTTAATATTAGCCAAAGTTTATTTACAACAACTGTCAAAATAATTAGGCCGTATCGATTTTGTAGAATCCGTAACAATACACGTATCCCGAAGGAGTGCGATACGATATTTTGCCGTATCGATATTTTGAGCACAGGCCGAACATTCACACCCTTTCATGCCCATTTCCACACCACTAACGCAGCAGTGGGAGCAACTTGGGGTTAAGTGTCTTGCTCCAGGTTGCATCACCATCATGGATGTATTATAAGAACTGGATGGCGTGGCTTCGCCTTCTACCATGTAACGGATTTGAAGCCAGAATATCCCCCGTCAGGGCGCCGCCATTGTGCAGCCAGTAGAGAATTTGGGCCATAATCCAGATGCAGCTGTCGTAAACGGTCGCCACTCTCCGCAGCATACACCGTACACAATCATTGGGAAGCTGCCGTAAACCGCGGTTATTTTTAAACTCTAATAACTTATAAAAAAGAAACTTTTCAGAAAAAAGAGGACTTGGAAAACACGCAGCCCAATAATACTTACATATCACCACAGCATACAGATGGGAGAAATAATTCTACGAGGTGTATTCATTTTTTGAAGTTTCACTACGGCCGTTCAGATGAATGGCGGAGACGGATATTTGACCTATACTGCAGCCAGTCACCAGGGGGAGCAGTTTTCTTGGAGGCTTCAATTTGAGCCCAGCGACATGGCGTCCATGTTTTTTACAGTCTATGATCACCATGTGTTGCCGGAGCTGGGCTTGAACCTGCAATCTCCCTATCACCGACCAAGCACACTATCCAACTGCGCCACCGACACCCCAAATGTCTCCATGTCCAAAGTCATGTTTTATGTGCAGTAGTCGAGGAGCATAACTAGTTCAGTAGCTTCTGGGGCACGAAGAAAACATTGCATTGGCCTATGAGATCTATATTCATTAAGATGTGGCTCTGTGTGAAAGAAACACCCACATGACAAAAATGTTTGCAGAGACACCAACATTAGTCTCTGTGTTGACAGCCCCAAAGTCTAATGCAGTTTATGTGCTTCAATTACACAGCTGTAGTCAGCAATTAATAGCAGCAGGCTCATAAGCACCAAACAGGAGCCTGCAGCCTGTAAACAGGAAGTTGAGGGAGCGACTGCTCTGACTTTAAAGGGTAGTTGGATTTGTGGAGGGCTTTACTCTCTTCTTGTAGGTTTCTGTGATTTGTACAAAAAAAATGAAGCCATAGTGCCGTGATTAGGGTTGCAAAGGAGTTGAACATTTCTGGTTCTTTTCAAAATATAACAAGAAACAGATTGCTTAGCTGAGGAAATATAAGAGGAAAATTGCTTGCATTTTGCAACCCTAGCCTTGATCATAACTCTGACGTCTTTGTCACTGTTCAGCTGAAAGCCTCACTGAAGGAGCATGAAGTCCTTACTCTGCAGGAGAACTGTTAAGCATAAAGACAAATAATAACTCCTTGGTGACGTAAAAAAGGTTGCAGACTGCTGCTTCAGAACAATTAAAAAAAAGATTTACAGCTTCTCCATTTAGTAAACTTAGAATGAAAAAGCCCCATAACCAAAACCTGCACCATTCAGTAACAGACACTGCATCACATTGCTGTTTTGGTTTAGTCTGAGACAATTTGGAAAAAAAAAACATTGCTCCAAGGGTCACATTGCAAAGTTAATTAGAAATCAACAACAGAGAAATAACAGAAAGCAATAAAGAGGAAGCAAAATGAAGTTATTAGGAAATGAATAGGATTAGGCTGCTATCTACACTTCTCCCAGCTGCCGCTACTTTGCATTAATGCTTGAATTATAAATAGTTCTCCTTTACTCTTCAGAGACATGGCACTGTAGAAACAGTCCAAAAAGTTATCTGGGATTTGAAAAACAAACAAAACAGTATCACAGAAAATCTGATGGTTATATGGACCCAGAAACATCCACTGCAGCTGATGAGTTCAAAGCACCCTGTCTGCACTTTTCAACCGTTTTTCTATTTTTTATTTTGGGTCAATTTAAATAAACAGTAGCTCATTTTCTCTCTTATATTTAATTTCTCTTCATCAAAGCAAAGGTTGAAAACCAAAATGGAGGAACAGGCGTAGGGATGTATAACGGTCCCTAATTGGGTTGGCACCCGAATACCGTTAAGAATCTGGAAAAACGGTACTGCTATTGGTACTTGAACATCTCTTCAGCTGTCACGTAGTTATGATACCACCGCCATCGACAGGTGATGACGCAGCTGGCTCGAGCATGTCAGTGAAGGCTAAGCGCTCTAAGGTTTGGGCTCACTTTATCAAAGTGTGAAAACTCAGCCCGATGCAATCTTTGTCAGAGAGAAGTTGCATCCAAGGGGGGAAATACTAAACCTGACAAGCCAGATGGACAGCTCCATATATCTGCCACAGAAATATTTCACTAGTCCATCTGGGTAGGAGCCCTTTGAATTTGTTTTCAGGGGCAGAACATTCAAAAGAAACACAAGCTTGTGATTGGACAATCATTTGACTCGTCACATTCATCACAGACCAATCCACATCAAGCAGGGTTGCCTCCTATAATGTAGCATACATAGTGGCCAATGTAGCAGCGAATGGCTAACAACAGTTAAAAACAGTTCATGGACATTAGCCATAGCGGCTAACTTAGCCGCTAACAGCTAACGGCCTTACACTATCGTCTTACACTAAATTGTACACAGACGATTCATTTAACACTTATATGTGACATGAACCTCGTCAAAGACAATCCCTACAAGTAAACTTCTGAGGGCAGATTTCACCAAGTTTCACTGGGTAGCCATGAGGACAGTAGGCTAATCTGCATGTCCGTTCTCAACTTCCCGTTGTCATCACATCCGCAGCTCCCTCCTCTCTTCCCTGATTGGGCCTTTAAGAATGAATTTAAGAGTGAATTGATTGGACAACGGAGGCTGGCAAGACGGACCTGCAGGATTTCAGAATCAGGCAGGTCTGTCTGCTCTGCAAGGCTATGAAATACTAGCAACATCACCAAACACTTGGAGCGCGCGCGCATAGTATAAAGCTAAAGGAGTGCGTCTGTTTGATTGCTATAACAACACGAGTACAGTTAGCAGCCTGGCTAACAATAAATTCTGCAGCACTGTGGCGGCGGCACTCGGTTTAGTTTCTGCTATGTCAAGTCACGATAAGTTTTTGGTCTAGTTTATAGTCATCATTACAGCATCAATTTTAGCAGAAGTGCCTCCTCTACACTGTTTGCTCTGTTCTGTTTGATATATGGGTCTGTCTGTACATGCAGTCTGTTGGGCGGCATGAAGGGGTTTAGCCATCTCCTTAGCTTTCTTTTTGCCTCTGAGAAGCATTTGTAATGCATTACTTCTATTCTGTTGAAGCTTTATTATTACCTTGTGGTAATTTAAAAAAAAGGTTGAATCTTTTAATGTCTTGTAAAGTCTTTATTTTTCACACAAAATTACGTGTTGTAGTATTGATAACAGTATCGATAAGTATCGATACCAATAAGGAGTATCGCTATCTGTATTGATAAAATCATGACGATATACATCCCTGTCATCCCTAACTTTAAACAATACCTGGAGTTAATTTTTACTGATGTCTCATGTCAGGCCCATTCATCGCCTCCTTTCATTTCTCAGAGTTTTCCTCAGAGCAGCAGGGTGGTATCTCCTCCTCTGACCACATGCTGTGTTCAGGGTTAAAGGCAGCGGCCATTTTTGTGCTTTAAGCTCCTGCTGAACAGTTACAGTCAAATCAACTGAAGCTGCAAACAATCAGAGCTTTAGTGCTGAACACTTCACTCCCTTAATCAGTCTGTTTCTCTTTATTCTCTTTACCCTCATCCTCTGGTTCACCTGCAGTGATGCTCCAGTAGGGGGCGCTCCTCTCTGTCACCCAGTGTGTTTGAGATGATAAATGTCTGCAGCCCAGAGGTCAGAGAGGTCAAACCACTTCCTGTATTTCCCATCAGAATCATAACTGCATGTCTAAGAGGACAATCACCCTTTACTGTCCAGGTGAGATGATACAGAGTAGGGATGTAACCGTATGAAAATTTCATATCACAGTTATTGTGACTAAAATTATCACGGTTATCATTATTATCGCGGTATTGTTGCAGTGTGCTCAAAATGTTCAAAAGTACTTTAACACAGTCTTGAAATCATTTAACCCCTTTAATATTATAATTTTAACAGT
The DNA here is from genome assembly GCA_036419115.1 of Scarus forsteni. NCBI lineage: Eukaryota > Metazoa > Chordata > Actinopteri > Labriformes > Labridae > Scarus > Scarus forsteni. The sequence continues at coordinate 1,468,387 of JAZDUH010000374.1, read as the reverse complement.
TCTTTTGTCTTTTTTGTCAATAACTGTGTCAGGAAATGTCCTATAAGTAAATTTATTTAAACTTTTATCATTAGAAATAAAAGTAAACAACTCTGACAAGTATTTGTCATTTTTATGTAATAAATGCTTAAACTGTGTGTGATTACAAGAAAAGAAAAAACTGATATGAACTTTAAACAGGATTCTTTTCATAAACAATTGTAAGTTAACATGTTCAAAGTTTTGAGACAACCAAAAATAAATTTAACCTATTTTATACATGCTCACACATTTTAGTTTACCTGCAGCATTAGTGTTCATGTTACAGCTCGTTATATTAGACCATGTCCAGGCCTTTTTATTTATTTATTTTTTGTTTTAATAATGATATTCCCTGAAGCAGTTAGCCCCCTTCATGACTCTTTTCTGTTCTCCCCTCTCCATGGCAGATCTCCTCCACTTCTCCTTGAATATTTACAAATTACGATTGATTAAATCCATAAAACACAAACTACGACAGAAAAAGACGATCTATTATGTCGAAATACGGTGAATAAACAGCAAAGAACGACAAGAACTCACTCCAGACTGATACTAATGTTGTTATTTACAACCTTTATACATTATTTACACAGAAAATCCTGATAAACCTCCTATAATTCTCTCAGGTATGGCTCACTGAATCCTCTCTCTCTCTCTCTGCTCGTTTACTCGAGGAGTTACAGCAGTTTTAATCACGCACATTTTTTGTCTTTTACCACAGCTTGGCATTTTAGACAGGGTTTAGACGTCCTTGTAAAATCTAAACTTCAACCAGATTTTAGACTTTGTCCATTTCAAGTGGGAAAACCTGTTAAGAGTCTGAGCGAGGCTCCAATTGCTGTCCAGCACTTCTCAGAGGCCAAACATTACAAGCTGCGCATGCCAGCCTCTGTCTGTGAGAGACGGCTGCCTCACCGAGGAGCAGACACACATAGTTCAGGCTTTTCCAGTCAAAGAGCAGCATCACTGTGCGCTATTGACACAGTGTGGTGATCAAACACGGTTTAACAGTAATCTTAATAGGACATACCGCGGTTTACCATTTCACCGGTAACCGTTCCATCCCTAATGCAGAGTCAGACAAATCAAGGGGGCAAACAGCATCTCAGCTTCATGAAAGTCAGAAATAACAATGATACTGTTTGGCAGTTTGATGTAGAAAATCAGTCACCTCACTTTGAGGAGGCTTTGCTTTTTGTCAGTGCTAATGTTGTGAAAACACAAAGAGAATAAGGTAAAACAAATCTCAGAGAGGAACTCCTGTACTTTAAGGGTGTTTTCACACCAACCATATTTAGTGCGCACCAAAGAAGTTTTGGCCCAGGGTTTGGTACGTTAGTGTCAATGTGAATGCAACCACCGCACTTTGGTGCACACCAAATCAGCCGGTCTGAGACCTCCATGAAGGGGTGGTCTCGATCCGCTCCATCTCCCGACATTTGGTGCGGTTTCACTGGTGAGAAACAAAGTGGTCCGAACCGATCTACTTTTGATGCATTACTTCCTGTGAATCCTGCAGTTGAATCTTTTGCTGACTCAGTTTGTCGATTTGTTTATTCTGGTTGAGGATTACGATGATTTACGAGGGTCAAAAAGGTCACTGATGTCGTCTCAAACACGATAAAAAAACACACTTGAAGGAAAATGTAGAAGAGAGCGAAACGTAAACATTGGTTGTTTGGTGTAGGAAATGGTTACCATGGTAGCCTTTTCTTCGTTCTCCTCCGTAGCAGGTTTGGTAACCAGTTACGTGCATATCGCCCCCTGCTGTTTCAAACTGAGTAAATACACAAGTGGGCCCGGGCATGGTTCGATGTTGACAGTGTGAATGCAAGCCAGCGGGGGAGGGGGAGGGGGGCGACCCGCGCCGCAGCACGGTTCGAAACAAGTGGACCTAATGTGAAAACGCCCTAATTCTGCAAGCTCCATTTCAAACACAAACCTTGAAGTGACAAAGCTGATCTTGGCAGCAATATGGAACAATAACAAAATAAAAACGAGAAAGGAATAATTCATGTTAAAAAAGAGGAGTAAAAGTTGCTTCAAGGAACGGGAAAGCAGTGCTAAACGTGCAGCTGGGGTTTCTTCTCCACCTCTGTGGATATCTGCTCTGAGAGAGGTGGAGAATGAAAAGTGTGCCGTCTCTTTCTGGAGAGCTGAGGGGTTCCTTTCATGCTCAGCAGTGATTTGGTTAGCGCTGACAACAATGATGAATCAAAGAGCTGAATGTGTTTCAACAGAGAGAGACAGAGAGCCCAACAACAGAGGGAGGGAGTTTGTGTGTCTCTGTACACTTTGTGTTTAGATGATCCAAGACAGGGCTCTCGAGTGCAAGCATGTTGGGCGCACATGCACCCAAAATTTGTGAGAGTGAGCCTAACAGTTTTTCTTGGGCACACTGGTGCACCAAGAAAAACTCTCAATAATTGAAGTTGACAAAAGCCACTGATGACCTGTCTGTCAGACCCTGACTGAACATAAAGCTGAAAAGAAAAGAAAAGCCACAAAAGGAGAAAAAAATACAGAGAAATCATGAAATCTTCTGTGATATATATGCTGGTTTTTTATAATAAGTTTGGGATTTTTTTATTATTTACTTTAGTTTCAGTTTTGTAAATACTGACTATAGTGTGTAAAGTCTTATTCTAGGTTTAAATTTATTGGAGAATAAGACCATCCAAGTAAATGTTATGCTTTTTTTTGTTAAAATCTGGATTTTTATTTCATTTTTCAGTTCAGTATAGCACCTTAAACATTAGCTCTTTTATTTTGAAATATTATATTTGAGATGTTTGAGTTTGAAATGTTAAATTTCATTCAGTGAAGCACTTTAAATGCTCTGTTTTTCTTTAAATATATAATTTTGCTTCAAATCAAGACAACTGTTTCTTTACATATATTCTTGTTTAAAAATCATTTACATTATTTTAAAGTTACGGGAAGTGATAAAATGATGACCTTATGGCGTTTAAAGGGACACTATGAAAAATTTGGGTGCACCTAATTTTATGCTGGTACACCTTATGTTTTTTTAGGTGCACCGTTGCAACCAATGCAAAAAGTTAGTCTAAAGCCCTGCAAGATGAACACCCTAAAATCTTCTTATTTCAGGTAAAAGCATTTTTATTTCTGATAAAGCAAACAATGCAGTTTACTCAAATTAAGTACAGCAATTCTCCACCAATGTGTGACGACAGGGGAAGTACTTTTCCAAGTTTTGGCCTTATTGAAATCTTTCATTTTAGCATTTAGATGCTAAATTTGTTTTATGAGTATGTCACCATTCTTTGCATGGACAAAATGCCCTTGGAGACAGCCTGTAATCAGAATTCACCTGTCAGCCTCTCACGCAGACAGCCCATAAATCACATTCATGACTCTCAGACTAACCTGTGTTTATTTACATCTTTCCAGCCTTGCAGGGATTCACGCAGTGATGGTGTGTTTAATCTTGGAAGTCCAATTCTACAGGTCGTATATTGGACGTGTCACTGGGGATACACCTCTTCCTCACATACCTACTTCTACTGAGTTTATCTTAATAGTTACAGACAGCTGAGCCGAGTTGGGCGAATACCAAGAATGGAAAAGCACCGTTAGTTTGACATGCAGGGTCTTAAAGGTGTCAAACCCAAACTCTTAGATTGGAGTGGCTCAGGCCTGGACTTCTGCAAAGGTGGCCTGAAGCTTGTATAGCTCTAATTTATTGAAAAAATACAAATAAATACCAATTACAACAAAATCATACAAACAAAAAAACGGCAAAAAAGTCAAAACTAGGTGGAACCAAGTAGTAACGTTATTTCTGATGCTGTTACTCCCAACACTGCTGATCTCTAATCAAATATCTGAAATGGTGTCAGAGGTGCTTTGCAGCCTGGAGACCAGCTCTCATTACTGAGCCAAATGATCCGGATCTCCACAGACTTCTGAAGACCTCTTCCAGAAAGAAAAAGTCTAAGATGTAAATTTTCTCAACAGACAGTGACTGAGGTGAAACCATCAGTCTCTCAGGTTTAAAATCCCATAACTCTTCAATAATTGACATTATAGATGTCTTAAAGACTTCACTGTAAGAGAAAGCATGTAAAAGAAGGTAAATTATAGGCTCAGGCTGATAAAACAGTGTGGTGTGAAGCTCTCTGCACACTTGCTAAGCTAATGTCTGAATCGTGACATGGTAGAGGAACAGAATTCAGCATGTCAGCTGTGACAGCAGGAGGGATGAGAAACTCCTGCTGGCCGTCTGGCTTCACATGAAGATCCATCTCCTGCTTTCATCTCTTCTGGGCTTCATTTCCTTTTTAGATTTAAGATTAAGGTTGATGTAATGTAAGGTAAAAAGTTGTAAGACTCCAATATTAGGAATATTTAAAGTCCAAATAAGGACGACAAATCAGAGGCCTTGAATCTTGAATTTGCACAAATATTTGATTGTCTCACTACATATCCCAAAGGTTTTGACCAGCATCAGTTTGATCCTGTCTTCCCTTATCTTCCTTTCTGATCCAAGGCAAATGAGCCTGCTTCAACAATCATCATTTCCCAGAATAAAATGCCATCCAAGAGTGAAATTCAAGATGATTTAATGTCTGTTTGTGCTCCCAAAGTTCTCGTTTTCTCCTCTTTTGTGCTGATGATTGTCTTTTTTTTATATGATTGCCTTTATCTCCAGCTGTTTGTCTCATGTCTGCAGTTTCAGGCCATTTTTTGCTGCTTCTGTAACAGCAGTGGTTAAGACATAAATGGAGACCAGCACAGGAATAGTTTTCTAGGATTTATTTGGTCTGAAGAAGACACAAAGCACACCATTTGCCCTCTGCACATCAGCTCCCTCAGCAATGCAGAGTAGCACTGTCAGAGCTAAGTTGTCTGTTAGCAATTTTAACAGAGAACATTAAAAAAGGCATCCAGCATTGTGGGTGATGATGATCAGAGGCACCCACTTGCCCCTTCATTTACACTGTTGCCCTCTAGGTGGCGTTAATGTGCTCCTCTGTTCACCAAAAACAGATCCAAGTTTTCCTTTGTCCCACAAGCGATTAAATTTTTAAATGAGCAATAAGGAACAGTTAAAATTGGTCTAGCCGGTCTAGACACAGCCTGCCTGTCATAACCACATGGCTTCCTTTGCTTTTCTCCTCCTTTTTGTGAATGCATTGTTGTTTTTCATGTTTTTCTATTGATTTTGTTGCCAAATGTCTGTGATCCCTGCCACACCCTAATTTCCCTATGGGGACAAATAAACTAAACTAACATATACAATAAATGCACCAAAATTGCATATAAGTATGTAATTAATATAACATATGAATTGCTTATAGAGTTGTTTACCAAATCCTACCAGATCTTACTGAAAAACATACCTTTTAGCATTCATTATTTTAACAAATCAACCAAAAAAAATGTTAAACACAGTAAGTTAGTGAAACAGTAACACCTTGTTGACAAAGTAAAAAAAAAAGCACCATGGAAGGGAAACTAAATGGATGTACCAGAAAATATGAGCAATCAAACAAAAACCATTCCTGCAGAAGACACAAAGCCACTATTTGCCCTCTGCACCTCGCTCTGCACATCAGCTCCTAAACAACAGAAGTCAAACAGTAAATAAGATGGAAATCTCCTGCTCTACGTGAAGACATAACTTCCTGTGGGGTGCGGTATTGGGAATCGCGCCTACAATATTCCATAAAATCATTGTCTAAACTCCAAACAAAACTGTTCAAAACAACAGGATACTGTTATATTGTAAACAGCACCACACACCAAGAGTTACGCTTTATATAGCTCATTCTATAACATAAACAGCAGAATGATATCAGAGCATTTTCACACTTACCCTCAGCACTGCAGAGTAGCACTGTGAGGGGCAGAGTGGAGGAGCTACGGAAGCCAAGGAGGTACATAAAGCATGAAGGGCAAAAGTGGCCGTTTCTGCAGGAGAATTAAAATAACCCCAAATAAAAATAACTGATTGATAAAATTCACACATACTCAAATATTCAAATAAATTATAACAAATTCTCAAAAATAAATTGGAAATATATATTGAAAATAAAATGCATTTTTAATACCGTTACACTTCCAGTCTGCCTGAGTTTTATAATAATGAAAATAAAATCTCAACTCCTTCAGCAGGACCAAGAGACAGACCAGGACAACCTGAGCTATCAGGAAATTTAGAGTCTGACGGTTCCAGATTGGTTTGTAAAACATTGTACAACTATAGATACAAAAAAAGTCAAAATGAAAATTTTTTCGCACAAAAAATGTCTTCATACCTTTGAAACTGTACTTTTAACTGCTTTAAGAAGTGCCTAAATCAAGTCTCAAAACCAGAGGACAGCATGTGGCTCATCCCAGGCTTTGGAAACCCGCTCTGTCCCTCATCACTCTGTGATACTCAGGTAGATGAATCAGGTGAGGCTTATGCAAATGAAAATATACTGTTATGTATAGGGCTGTAAAGTCCAAGTCAACTGGTCGACTTATTGGTCGATGCGTGCTCAGTCGACCAAAATTCTGATTGGTCGACCAAATGTATCAATTTATATTTTCCCCTGCAGTATATGGTTCATTTTATCAGGAGAAATGTATCAAGTGAACCGTTTCACAGGTAACAGCCTGTCTTTTAATGTATTTATCATTCATTTCAATATCAATATTATATTAAGAAATTTTCAATATTCTAGTCCAATAATCCTTTATTCATTTTATAGCTGCATGCCGCTGCTGCATGCGCTCTGCCCACTGCAGCTGCGGCAACCCTCACCGCGCTGGATTGTATGCCTCATATAAATATCCAAATGCAAAAACGACAACACAGATGGAATTGTCAATTTTATTTCTGAGGGTATGAGGCCCATTGGTGTCATGGAAGGCAAAGAAAAACATTGGAACCTGGATATTCAGTGCCAGCGCGCCACACAATTACGCACGCACATACGGCAAAATACGAGGGAGTAAAAAAGAGAAAGTTTCTGAGTTAATAGATAAAGATAACAGATGTGGACGTCTCTTCGAATGGAGTCCTATATGACAGTGACTGCCCATTTCATTGATGAAGACTGGAAAGCAAAGAGTCTTCTGCTTGAGAGAGGTAAAAAAGGAGAGGCGGACACGGGAAGAAACATCTCTGCGGATTATATGAACTTGCCGATGCCTCAAAGGTCAAGCAGAAAAAAAAGTGTCTGTTGTAGTGAACAACGTGGCTAATATGGAATTCTGTATGGAAACACTTAAGGAGTCCCATGAATGGTTTAAAATGCAGGGCATTTGGAGGTGCGCCGTGGCTGCAGCGCCGGGCACACTCCCGCCGTGGCTGCAGCGCGTCATGTTCTGGCGCATTTTAATAAGGGGCACAAAGCCAAAACTGGGCGAAAACAGAAGCAGAAGCAGGTGCTGATATAAGTTTAATCCAGCAGCAGCACGTCATTTTGTGGCGCATTTTAAAAAGGGACACAAAGCAGAAAAGCTAAGAACACTACCCCCCCCCCCCCCCCGGCGATTGGTCGATTTTTGGTGACAATTGCTGTGTTTTGGTCGACCAACAATTTCTTTGGTTGATTACAGCCCTAGTTATGTAACAATATTTCCACAGACTCAACAGCTTGCCAAATACCATGAGTTTACATTTATGCAGCCTGCTTAATATACATTTTGTTTGCTACTCTCACATTTTGTAGGCCGGGAGGAAGACCAAATATCCAAAAATGTGTTCAAAAGCCTTAAAAAAGTGGTTGCTGCATATGGTAAAGGTGCAGTGTGTAGAATTTGGCATTTTAGCGACGTCTAGCGTTCAAATTCTAGAATGAACCTATCCGAAGCCAAGACGTCACGTCGCTGAGCAACGGAATCCTGTGAGAACCAAAAAGGATCCTGAACATGACCTCATTTACTAAAGTGACAAGGTTTGTAGCCATTATTTTTATAGATTATAGGTCAGTTGTTAGCTGCTGATTGTAGGTTTTGTAAACCTGTAGTAACACAAGCAAACATTAGCGCATTAAAGCTGATCAGATCAAGCCTGATGTGGATTCGGTGAAATAAGGTGAAGGACAGAGAGATAGAGAACAATGCGGCGGAAAGCTGGGCCAGACAAATTAGAGTTTTGTAATATGATTAATGGAGTATTTATTTTCCTCCGTTTATGGGCGTTATTTACAATACCAACACAATATGGGAGTTGTGTAGCAGCTCAGTGGTTTACAGTCTGTGTTGATCCAATAAACAATGCAATTTAAACATAATAAATAGTTACAAAACGTCATAAAACTGCATATTGCACCCTTACCTGTCCAGCAGAGAACAAGCAACTTCAGCGTCAGTCTTCAGACATAACTTTGTAAACAAGGCTCTCCACCTTGTAAAAGCAACACCAATGTTTATACTTGTTTTCTGACGTTTTCTGTCACGATTCAGCTTCATTTTGTCGTGCTTTCTTTTTTTCGAAAGAAGTTGCTCGGAGTCTCGACTCTCGAGTGATTTCAAATAAATGTGGTCCTCCATTTCCAAAGCTGTAACTGTAAAATGCACACAGTTTAAATCCCTAGCGCAGAGTAACAACTGTCTATTCATCCACCGCCGTCCTCTTTCCTCTTCTTCGCCTGCATTCCAGGTAGATTTCAGAACCGGCGGATTGATTCGCGTTTGTTCTTTTTGTCCCTAAAATCCACCCGTAGACAACATGGCAGATCGTTATGTCAGCCTACATTAAAGCGGCCCACCGTAATGTAATTGTTTAAAGCTTTTTCTAACTAAGTAAAAATAAAAGAAACGTTTGATGGTGATGATTGTACTCCTATTTTGACAGACTTTACATACAAATAGAAACATTATAACCTTTATTCAACGTTTATGTTCGCCGAAATGCTGCCAAATTCTACACATTCTACACACTGCACCTTTAAGACCAATTTCTTCTTAATGGCTTTCAATTAAACTAACCCCAAGCCTTTCTGTTTAATTCTATTTCAGCACCTTTAAGATAGTATATAGTAGATAACGGTTTGTCTCTTGATGTCCTGATTGGACACTATCACCAAATAACAGAATAAGATTTTGCACAGCTGAGAGTTTAAAGCTGTGGATATGCTTGTTAACACATCCAAGGCTTCATCATATGGCATCACCAAGGGTTATATAGAGACATGAACATCAGCATTTGTAGGAGTCCAAGCGGGAACATCATGAGTGATTTCAGGACATATTTTGATGAAATATGACAAAAGTGGGTTTTTTTTCTCAAGAGAAGTGGACAATTGCTGTTGACATGCTTCCAGAAGAGAGAATAAACCTGCAAATATTGGCAATTATGACAGAGGAAATGCTCCCATTAAGCTTTGTGGAATGAAATCTCTTCAGTGAGTGGATGGTGTTTTTTGAGTGGGATTAAAGGCCAGTAGCAATCAAGGGCGAGCAGAAGAGATGGAGAGAGAGCAGCAGAATTTAGAGCTCATTTGTTGAGTGTTAGTGAAGTGGCTGTAACACTCATGGAGGGATCTCTCTGAGGAGTCATAACAGTGTGGTTTCGTTAGCCTCTGTTGTCCAAGAGGGCCGAGTGGTTTAAAGGTCTGGGAGTTTAAGTTCAGCTCTTGTAAACGGTCTTTTCATTTGAGAGGTTCAAACAAAAACTTTGTGCTTTTGTTCTGCTGAAGATTTCACAGTGCTGGTAGTGTAGTCTCATTCTAACTCTGGGGCTGAATCCATGTTCTCTTTGTTCAGAAATACTTCAATCCCCTATTATACTGCTGTCTAATTAATTGATGGAATTCTCAGCACTGGTGAATTCAGGCAGGGTATTTCCAGCCAGAGTAGGGGTGGGCGATATGGCAAAAATATCATATCATGATTTTTTAAAAATAAAATCACGATCACGATTTTATATGACGTTGATTTTTGTAGACTAATTTGCATGTTTGACCATTTTTTCCCTGTGTTTAACATATAAAACCCTAAAAGAAAAAAGAGACAATTTAAGCCAAAGAAACCTTAATTTAAATAGTGCAGTTTTTATAAAAATGTGCAATAAATGTAAACATGAAAGGTAATGAACAACAATAAAGTGCACTTTTGTAGCATAAAAACTAAACACACCACATAGCTTATTTAAAAGGGTCAAATATAAATGCAAACTTAAGTAACTGTTTATCTCTTAAAGGGCAACACTTTAGAACAAATGTTATCTAACTGCAATGTCTATAATCTGAGTGAATAATACAGCTGCTTTAGAACAAATTTTTGTTCAGACATCTTCAGGCTTTTATCTCCTTTTTTCTTTCTGCTAGCGGCTTCACGCTACATAACCAAACAAGGAGATCCCACCATATCCTGCTAGGCGATCCAAATTCTTTTTTAACGTATTATTTATCGATTCCTGCAGATTTTAAGTAGTGGGCAAATGTTATGTGCAGTGGCAAATAATGTCTCTCGCGCCACAGCATATATATTGCTTCTGCAAGTTTGCTGGTGTTTCCCAATCTTTAATGCAGTCAGTAGTAGGTGCAATGAAATTGCTTACAATTCTGGCGCTTCTGAACCCTGTCAATTGAATGGAATCCTGATAGCGAATTGATAATATAAGATCATATCGTGATACCATTCTTTTGATGGAGCCAGTTAACGATTCTCAACTGAATTGGCCCTTTTCCATTAGCCCTATACTCTCTACTCTCTACTCAGCTCTAATTCAGCTCTACTCTACTCCACTTTGTGCTGTTTTCTTTTTCCCATTAGCCACTCTGTGGCTTTTTTGTCTAAACCTATAAAGAGAAAGCAGAAGAAGGCTGCAGGTGGTAAGAAGAAATACCCCTTGAGAAGCACGGGAGAGTTTTGGAAGCTATACAACAGAATGAAGCCAAGGACAAGAGCAATCCAGCTGCAAAGAAAAGACAGATGAGGGTAAGCTAATGGTAGCTACCGCTAGCATGCTAGGTCATAGCGCTCATGACTCATCGATGATGACATTGTCTGACCAATCAATAACCGGCAGTCGGTGACGTCATCTTTTAGTATGGACTCAGCTCGATTGGAACCAGAGCGGAGTAGGTACTAAAACTAGCTTGTTTTAGGAGGTACCAGGCTAGTGGAAACACGCTGCTGATCCAGTAGAGCCGAGTAGAGTAGGGCCAAGGCGTGCTGGTGGAAAAGGGCCATATGTATCTGGACACTGAGGTCACAACAGGAAAAGTATCATGATCTGCGTGAATTGTGGTAATTGAACTTTTCCTTTTTTTGATTAGCCCTTTTTCATTTATAGCTTCAGAAACTGCATTAGTCATTAAACAATACAAGATCATTTGCATTTGTCACACAGCTATTGCTGCATCTCAATGCATTAGAATTATTCAACCATATAAAGTGTCTGCAAATCAATGAGTAATCGTGACAAATAATCATGATATATGTGTCAATCAAAGTAAATGTGACTACTGTATATTTTCTTCATGATGGAGTAGTCTTACATAGAGTGTCTAATCACTGTAAGATGATCAAAAACATGTTTAATTTACGTCTGCTTGGACAAACTGTTAATCTGATTTGATTTAGGGCCCAGAAACAACTTTTAGGTCACTCTATATTATGACCGTCAGTGGAATTTAAAATAAAAAAAAGAACATTTTTGACAATTTAACGTTGGTTTTCATGTTTCAAATATAGAGCCTTAGAAATTCCAATAGTCCATTATCTACCCTGCCTAGCCCTTTCAGGGTCGAAGGGGGTGGAGCCTATCCCAGCTAACACTACGTGAGAGGTGGGCTACACCACCCCCGGTGCTACTACAGGGCCCCGCGTTTTAGGCATGGGCCCACCCGTGTTGAACCAGTGTGAAACCCCAAGCCCCAACAAAATTTTAATTCAGTTATATGCATGTGTGATTATTTATCAGCTGGAATTGTTATGTGGTTGTTTTTATGGTTACTTCATCCAGGAGGTTATGTTATTGCCGGTATCTGTTTGGTTTTTTTGTTAGTTAGTTTCTCTTTCAGCAACATAACTCAAAAATATATGGACGGAATTCAATGAAATTTTCAGGAAATGTCCAGATTGGGACAAGGAACAAATGATTAGATTTTGGGACTGATCCAGATCATTGTCTGGATCCGCCATGATGAAAAATTAGATTTTCATGAATAACTACTGAACTAAAACAGATATCATTATGAATCTAGTTGCTAATGGTATGTTTTCATGGTCAATGAATCTAAATATTTAGATGAAATAAAGGTAGGACTAATATCTATGGTGAAAATCACAATATGGGTGAGGACTGTGGCGCTGGTGGAAGTCTGTGCTCTCCGAGTGCTTTTCTAGTCAGACATGTTATTCATTTAATTATTCTGAAGAAATAAGCTACAGCAGAAAAATACTAATTTTGGATTGTTTTTCTGCAGTTTTTGTTTGTGTCAGATTTTGCTATTGCGTCATGTCAATACAGTTTTCAGTCATTCTGAATGTTCAAGAAAATTAATACTGCTGAATTAACTGCCTGCCAGGCTGGATAAATAAATGGAGAGAGAAACAAACCCTCCAAAGATATAATCCTGTTTCAGTTGTTTTATGTATTGGAGATGCTAGGATAATGGAGATAAAGGGGAAGCTTTTTTTTCTTTAGGCTTTTTTTTTTTTAACCGGCCTATCCAGTTTTTAGGGAGCCCAGCCACAATCAAAATCCTGACCTAGTCGCCATTGCAGGGCCACATAGACAGACGGACAACCATTCACTCACTCACCAAAATCTAAGGGCAACTTCAAGTTACCTTTTATCCTAACATACATGTTTTTGGGCTGTGAGAAGAAGTATGGAGTTAGACCAGTCTCATATGATGAGACTATAGTCTCATATAGCGTTCATATGATAGGCTGAAAAGTACATCCCACCCCATGTGGGGTGCATTCTTGTGATTGGCTGAAAGGAGGGAGACATCTGATTGGCTGCAGATACTTCCCTGTTGAAAAAAATGCATTTGTGGATCGAGACCATAGACTGTAAACAGGCCGTAGTGAAACTACAAAAAATTAATACACCTTAATTAATTAATGAATACACCTGGTAGAAATATTTCTCCCATCTGTATGCTGTGGTGATATGAAAGTATTATTGGGCTGCGTTTTTTCCAAGTCCTCTTTTTTCTGAAAAGTTTCTTTTTCATCAGTTATTAGAGTTTACAAAATAAACTGCAATTAATGTGCGATTAATGCGCAATCCTCAATCTTCTAACAATGTGCAATTACAGTGTGGAAGTACACCCATGTACAATCACTTATCCCACGTGCAATTACTCAGTAAATGTGTATTCAATCTTTATAGGATTTGCTTCTAGTTTTGTTTCCAAGGCCTTTGTATATTTTTACATTTTTATATTTTATATCTTATATAGGTAGAGTAAATGTACATGCTGCTATTTTTATACCTAAGTCTATTTTTTATTCTATTAATGTTGTCCACTTTGCTGCTGTAACACTGTTAATTTCCCTGCGTGGAACGAATAAAAGTTTATTCTATTCTATTCTATTCTATGTAAAGGTCCTGACTGACACAGGGCTCAAACCAGCAACCTTCTAGTTGTGAAGAATATGCACTACCTGCTGCACTACTGTGCAACCCACCTTAGATAATATTATTTTGATATCACCAAAGACTTCACTTTCTATATCCTAATAAACTTCTAATAACCATTTTGTCCTATCCTTGAGCTGTCTGGTGGAAATGGGGCGTGAGAATTCTTTCCCCTGCCTCCTGTTTCATCTGTGCAAAATGGATGTGCAATAGAGCCATAAACACTGACACATGACAGACAGATAATGAAAGAGATCATAAAATGAACCCATGTCAAGAGGCTGATGAAACATAAAATAACCAATTTATGTTTGCTGGAGATTTCCCCCAGGATCCATCAAACCCAGCATGTCAGGCCTGTCCCTGTCACTACGTATTAATCTGTGTTAACAGAGGCACTGCACAGAGCAAAGGAGCGCTATGAACAAAATACACTGCAGTTTTCTGTCTTAATTTACCTCATGGATGGTATCCTCCAGATTTCTAAAAGTCCCTGTTGTTTTTCTTCTGCAGATTGTCTCTAAACTTTAAAATAATTCATTAGTGTCTTTGCTTTAGTACCATGTTTCTACCTCATCCATCTCAAACAGTGAGTAAAATCAGAGGATTTATTCCTCCTACATGAAACAGCTCATCAGTCAATCTAAGGCCTGGACCACACGTGTATGGATATTCTTTTGACCGGATATCTTTGTCTTCGTTTAAAAAAAAAATCTCTGCCCACACCACAGAAATATCTCTGTCCATACGAACAGGCAAAACTGAAAATGATCACTTCTGAAACCTGCAACGTCATGCCTGGCCGATAAGTGACAGGTTAGCAAAATGTGAAAACCATGGAAGAAGAACGTTATGAGCATGCGCAGTCAAAAATAGGAAGAAGAAGCAGTAAGCAATCAAGTAAGAAGACGGTGAAAAAAACAAATAAAGTTGAGCCATTTGTTTGGATGGACGAAATTGTCCCACCACTTGCTGGTCCAGCAAAAAACAGTGTTTCTTGTGGTATATAAACTGTGGACGCTTGAGACAATCTCATAATACTGCGTGCAGCAGGTGCCAACGTTGGGCAGCAGTGGAGTGCCTTTGGTGCAACAACACTACATTCATTTATAGAGCTGTAATGAGGGCAAAAAGTGCAAAGAACACAGAGATAGCGTGGTAAAACATTGTTTTTTCATTGATGTAATTCCAATATATGTCATAATAAAGTGAGTATACCATGTCAAAAGCAATAAACGTTAATTTTTTAAGAGTATTTAACTGTAATTGGAAGGTTAAGGGCTTTAACTGTCTGTGACGTGCATCATTTTGTGCTGTTTTATTTATATTTACTTTGCAGACCAAATGTCTCAGTAAGCACGGATTGTCAGGACAAAGGCTCTGCTGCACCTCCTCTTCTTTTTCTTCTTCATCACCGCTACTTTCAAACAAACGTGACATATCAGCTCGTCTGTGTTCCTGAGCTCACACCTTGTTCATTCTGTTTAAAACCAAAATATTCCCACACTGGGGCTGTGACATTTGACTCAGGAACAGTTGCTTTCATGCCATCATTCATATTAAAGTTTGTTTTCTCGTTACTCCTCATGACGCTCGCTTCAGCTCTGTGTGTGTAACCCTAACCCCACTCATACCTCTATAGAATCAACGTGCCCAGGCGTTAAGATGGACGTAGTGAGCCATCTTCTCATCAAGCCTGTTTGGTAGAAAGAGAGGAGGGAAACAAGCACTCATGCATGTCAATTTATCGGGGCCAGCAAACGTACCGAGGACTTTTTCATTTATCACACTGTTAGTTGATTTATTGATAATTGCGACAGGCCTATCCTTCAGCATATACTTTTCTTGAGTATTTGTTCTCATCACACAGCAACACATTGCTTGTACATAAGTGGATCTCATGAAAATGGTTTCATGGGTTGTTTGTGCTATCAACATGTTCAAATAAGTGACAATGACAAAACCTTAAAAAGGTCAAATTGAGCAGCTATGACTTTTTTTCCCATAGACTGGAGGAACCAAAAGAGTTCCAGCAGCACTTACACTTCAGGGAACATCTATATCGGATCGACACGTTTCAGCCCATGGCCTTCTTCACAGTTTTCGCCTGATCATCGTAGACTGTGGAAAGAATTGGTTGAAGCCATGTGACATCAGTAATTTAATTATTAATTATCACAGACGCCTTTGGTTTGCTGTTGATGTGTCGTGTTAACTTTTTACTCGACCTAATCCCACACACAGATCTTATTTACCCTCAAAACTCCAAGCCTTTCACATTTGAACATCATTCCCTAGAGCACGTGTCAAACTCAAGGCCCGGGGGCCACATCCGGCCCGATGGACAATTATAAATGGCCCGCGAGATTGTTTTATATAGTTTTTGTTTTTGTTATTAATGGCCTGGTAGTACGAAGTGCTGATAACACACAAACTTCAGATCCCATAATGCAGTGCAACAGCTGGACAACTGGGAACAGAAGCAAAATGTTTATATAATATTTTCATTTTTTTTGTTGCATGTTCATATATAGTTTCAGTTTCTTGATTCTGTAATAATAGTATTTGTGTCCATTTATTCATATTAATTTAAAAAATAAAAAAAGGTTAGTTTAAATGTGTTCAATAAATATTTTTCCTTTTTGGCCCTTGACCTAAAGTATGTTTTGAGTTTTGGCGCCATGTGCAATTGAGTTTGACACCCCTGCCCTACAGCCTTGGCTATTTTGACATTTTCTCTCCATAGAAGTATAAGTGCTACTCTTGAACGCAATTCCTGTCTTAAATGTTTCAGATGGCTGCATAGTATTACTCAAACCTGCATTTTAATCATTATGGCCTGTGATAGGCTACTATCCTTCTATTATTGACCTCTGGATGCTCCAGATTGGATACTACTGTCAAGAAACCAGGAAAAAGTCCAATAGATCCAGAAGACTGGCAGGAAGCTGTCAGTTTCTCTGAGGGAGAAGACAGACTACTGCACACTGTCTAACCTGCTCTAATTTATCTGCAATGTTTCAGCCTCAGACCTTCACCCGGTTTTTGCCTGCAGGAGTCTATCTTATCATTTAAATTGATTATTTTTCTCCTATGTACCTGTCTCTTGAATTAGAAATGCCAAGTACTTCCATATTGAATTTCTCTAAAGGTGAAAATGGAGGTCTAATAGCAAAACTGCTACATTTTTTATCATGAAAATATGGCAAGAAAATGACCATTTGTTAAAATACTTTTTGCTTTGGATCCATGAATACAAAAGTTCTGAAATAAAACACTACATGTCAGTGTTACTGCTAAGGGGAACCGTTGATCCCAGGGGGTTGGGAGGGTTAAGGTGGGATTTAAGGCTGTCTGACTCTAAGCATATTCTATAGACTTGTCGCCATGTCAATCACATCCCTCATTTCCAAAACCAGGAATCCTTAATGAAAGAAAAACAAGCGTGAAATAAAAAAGTACCACCATTCAGTAAGAGCACTTAAATGTCTCATAGTTTAGATGGTAACCAGGCTGCAAAGAAGTTTACTTAGGCTTTAAAAAAATGTACATAATCGTGTTACCTCCCTGGTTCCAGCAGCCTCTGGTGCACACTAAAGCTAGGGTCATTAATTTTGGAAAACTAGCATGAATTTGAATGTAGCATTTCCTCGGGGCTCCGTCTCGCCCCTCCTCCAAAAAAACGACCCCACCTCACATGTACGAGCGCCGCTAATTCACAACCAGAAGACTGATTCAGCAGTAAGAAAACACCAGAACATTATCAAAGCAAAGTTGAAAAACAAACACGTAAAGTTAGTTAGTGCTCACAGCCGATGTTGATCGGGGTATAGGTAGTTCCTCTGCCATTCTCCACATAGCTGTCAAATCTCCTGTTTTGGCCATGAAACTACCGTATTTTACGTATATTATCCTCTTTCCTGACGTCCTCCTGTATCAGCATTCTCCTGTAAATCTCCCGTGTGATGATATAATAATAAAAACATTCCTCTGCCTCTCCAAACTGAACTCTGTCTCTAGCCTGAAGGGGGCGGTAATGCTCCAAAATGATGGATGCCAACCGCCGTAAAACCAAAGAAGAAGAAAAAGCCTGGTGAGAACGTCCACCTGCCGTAGCCTGGGTGGCAGCTGTTGTGAGATTAGAGCAGCAGAACAAACTTAGAAAAACAAAGAGTTTATTTTAGATTTCTTGTCTTAAAATGTGAGGGATACTGGAGCTTGGTTGGGGTTGTGGGACGGCTCACAGCGAGCTTCCCTTATTTTTAAGACCTAAACTTGACAGGTTAGCATAACAATCATTTTAACCAGTAGAACAAAGTGTATCTAAGTCAAATTACCAACCCTCGCTTTAAGGAACTTCAGATTTAGGCAATTTCACCCTTTTTTCAGGTTGCTGCTTGGGAGTTATATGATGCTAACATGTCTCTTACACGCGATAGATTAGCTGTATGCTTAAGACAACCAATTCTCCAGCATTTTCACCTCTCTTGCACTCTTTTCAACACCTTTTTGTCACTTAACGTGCTCTCAATGGCTGCTACTTGGTTGCCATTCTCACACAGTATCAAATGACAAAACTCAAATTCTATTAACACCAGGCTCCTTCCACTTATTGATTCCTGTGAGCCGCCTGAGTGTCAGTGGAAGTCTCCAGAGGGCTCTGCTGCTCATCCTCTTATCCTGGACAATAAGATCATCGCAGTGTGACTAATCTCCCTCAGAGTGAAACTCTCCAGCACAAATCACTCCGCTTCCTTTCTTTGTTACTCACACACTTACACACAGATTACATAGGGTCAGATTAAGTGATTCATTTTATTATTAGCTTGTCTGTTCATGCCCACTACTCTCAGTACTCAGGCCAGGAGCTGAGTGGTTTAAGTTTGTAGTTAGATCAAACTATTTTTGGTTCAGATAGATAGATTGGCTCAGCTGGAGTTAACCTCCCTATCAATATGCCTCAAAATTCAAGTAACATCGGAAACTTGTAGTATGTAGTATGACTGTTTTATTTGGTTTATTTTGTAGCATGCTACGCTAGTTTCCAGTTTAACTTGGAAAACTTAATTTTAATTGTACTAAACAAACAATGATGAAGCTGGAGCAATGAAGCTGATGCTTCCTGCAGGAAAACAATCGCTTCAGTTGTCTGTTTGCAGCTGGAAACATCTGCTTTGCTGATTCTTAATCATTTAGATAGCATGATAGTAATCATTAAAACTGATACCAGGTTAAAGTAAGAGGCAGTTTCTATTTTAAGATGTCTTTTTGTTCTTTGCTGCTCCTCACTGTTGTATGTACATTGAAACACAGACATTGAAATCCAGCTATGTGAGTTATTTGTTTATCAGTGGCCTCATAGAGACGTCTCCCTGATGTGATCCAGGGAGACTTTTTCTTTCTTCCCCGTTTTCATAACGACTATTTCAGTCTTTTTAAATGAGACACTTCAGTGTCTGCTTTCATTGAGTGTCTTGTAATCCGGCAAAAATCTAAATTAGATATGAATATATTTTTAATTGGCTCCTCAGGGGGGTTAATAGTGAAGCAATGATTAATGCTGATGAAGGATCAGGCAAAATATACAAAAATACAGATTGACAGGCAGCAACAGCTCTGAGCGCTCGAGATCCCCAGGCCACAGCCATCAAACTGTGATCTCCTCTGTGTTAAAGTTTAAGTGGTATTATGGCTTCAGAATTGAACCATTAATTATTTAAACTGCATCTTTGTAGATCTATCTGGATTCACTTAGTGGTGCCTTTCTTGCCCTCTCTATCTCTATGGATCTATGGTGCAGATATAACACATTTTGTAGGTCAGCGTCGAGTTAAGCAACATGCTGCTTCTCTTGACTAAAAGCCCACAAGATGATTCACTGGATCACTGCTGAAAATAAGGTCTGTGGGATCAAACAATTATCAAATAAACAGGTTTTCTTCAATGTGATAATCTTGAGAAGGGAACTTAACCTGTTCAGCCCCTTTTTTAAGCCTTCAGCTTGAAAAAGACATACTGATAAAGCAAAGAGTATATCTTTGAAACCACAAAGTCTATTTGAATAATTTTGGTGTCATAATAAAAGTAACACTTGAGAGATTTGTCCAGATGTGAATTATCAGTATATGTGTTTGTGGAACAGAACAAATTTTCATCCTCGCCTAAAATAAACAAGATTTTATTGTGAATATCTCTTTGTAATGATGCAGCTGCAGCTTTAGAACTCTATGAATGAATGGGAAAATATGTGAACATTACTTCTGTCAAGTTTGAGTCTGATAAAGTGATGCAGAGCAAAGTTAGAGAGGTTTAACTACAGAGTGGTCAGGCCCAATCTTGGCACAGTTTGGCTCCATTAGTCCCATTTGACATTTCTGATATACCAAACTTTAGATTTCACTTTTGTGCCACTTTTGGTGTTTATTACACTCAATTACAACAGTTTTTATCTTCCTTTTGGGAAAAAATTAAGCAGAACTCTCCATATTTTCTCTTTTAAAGGAATCCATGCAAATCAACCCAATCATTTATTATATATATATCATTTATTTAACTTCAGAGTAGGGGTGGGCGATATGGCAAAAATATCATATCACAATTTTTTAAAAATAAAATCACAATCACGATTTTATCATGATTGTTTTTTACTTTGATTTTTTCTGTACTCATTTGCATGTTTGACCATTTTTCCCGAGGTGTTTAACATACAAAACATGTAAAGCACTAAAATAAAAAAAAGACAATTAAAGCCAAAGAAACTTTCTGAACAGGTTTTAATTTAAATAGTGCAGTTTTTATAAAAATGTACAATAAATGTAAACATAAAAGGTAATGAACAACAATATCAATATCTCTTAAAGGGCAACACTTTAGAACAAATGTTATCTAACTGTAATGTCTATAATCTGAGTGAATAATACAGCTGCTTTAGAACAGATTTTTGTTCAGACATCTTCAAGCTTTTATCTCCTTTTTTCTTTCCACCATGGCTTCACGCTACATAACCAAACAGGAGATCCCACCATGCACTGCGCATAATGTGCTACGATTGGCTAGTCGGGTGCGCGTCAAAGTCTCTGCGCCCACACAGACGATCTGACGATCTTTCTGCTTTATGAAATCATCCCCATGTTATAATCCTAAACGATTTAATATCGTCATATCGCACACCCCTACTTCAGAGCCTTGCAGCCTTAATCTTCTCTGCTGTTTCTGCTCAGTGAGCTGTTCAGTTATTTTCCACATGGGCCACAACAGGAGTAAACATTAACGACACTTCTTTCTCTTCGACATATTGTTTCATGAAGCCTTTAAAGATTCCAAACAGCATTTGAAAAACCCACACAAATGTCCAGCCCTATCTGCCTGTCAGATCATAACTGTCAACACCAGAATTAAGATGTGCACAAGGCCATGTGTTTACCTCAGAGCCCTCCACAAGACTGTAGTCACACACCTCTGCTCCCCACAGGAATGGACGCTTGTGTTGGATTTTCAATCACAATCAAAGCTCCACTACGCTATGGTGTACTATGTGGGGGGTATTTATTAACAAGTATGATTGGGAATATGACAACACCATGATGAGTGCTAATAAATCATTGTGTGTTACATGCTAATGTAATAAGCCCTCTGGCTTTAATGTAAATGAAGAGACTGTGGGAAGCAGGGCACTGAGGGAGTCTGATTTTCATATTGAGTAGCAATGTTCAAACTGTGAGGCTCTGTGACACATTTAATGTTTTTGTGTCAATATTTACATGTGAACTTGTGGCAGAGGTTTAGCCAGTGCTTGTATTTTGATAAAATACTTGAGTAAAGACAATTCAAATGTATGGCAGTATTTTTATATTTATATTTATCCTCATTTAGTAACAGATACATTAAACAATTACATTGTCCATGAGATTTTACCTGCAATATATTGATATGCTGATGGACAATATTTGACTCAATGATCAATCCATCAATAACATTTATCATATCCAACCTTTTGGTTGCACAATGCAGGTTGATCTCATCACATCAATATTTTATCCCACCATACAGAACAGAATCAAAAATATATTGATATTTATTGATTGATAATCCCGGACGAGCCCCCAATTTGTCATATCCTGGCTCAGGGCCATGACAAATACAGGAAGAACATGTTGTTTTGCAGTAAATAATGTGATTTATTAACAATCAAAAGAAAACAACCAAGGTTATTAAACTGCAAATATGAGTGTGATAAGCCAGTGGTGTGAATGTTGGGTCTGTGTCATGAAGTATGGGGTGTTGATAAGAAGAACAAACTAAATCAAAAGGTGCATCCAATGGCTGAGATGAGTCCAGGCGAAATGAGAGAGAGCGAGAGCAGCAAATGGGTTGGGCTTTTACACCCAGCGGGCACCAGGCGATCCAATCATAGCTCATTCAGATAACTCTTAGAGAGAGAAGCAATTAGTCAGGTCTTTGCACCAGGAACTAAGGAAGAGACCGTCACATCATCTGTATGTTTAAAATTAGAGACAAGGCTGAAAGATGCTGGCAAAACAAAACTCCCGAGTTTCCATTTCAGAGTTAAACTGAGCTTTTGGGAATTCTCCCAGACTGAGCTTTTTTTTTTGTTTCCAGCTCCAATTTTCATAAATTTGAACCTTTTCACAGAATTTGGGTTTTAAAAAATCCCAGTGCCTCAGAAGTTTGGGCCTTATTTAAAGAAGTAAAAACAATGCAATGATTTACAATGATTGTGCTTTATAATGTGTGACTCATTTTTAATGGGACACAGGTCTGGACTGCAGGAAGGCCAGTCTGATACTGTGCTCTTTTACTATGAAGTCAGGCTGTTGTTACACATGCAGAATAAGGTTTGGCATTGAGGAGTTTGTGGTTAAATCAGCTTGGCCAGTAATTGCATGGTTGTAGGATTGAGCCCAGCTCCAGGCTTACATGGCAATGTGTCCTTGGGCACATTACACTTAACACCAAGTTGCTCCCACATGTAAATGGGCATGAAAAGGCATTAATGTGTTTGCTGATACTGATGGATAACTAACGCAGAAACTCAGAACCACCAATGTGACAGTGATTGGGCGTGGATTAGAGGATGACATTTTTCGGGAATTTCCGTGGGTCACATGATTCCCGCGGGAATCCCACGGGATGGGAGTCATTTTTTAATTAATCCCGTGATCAGGACGGGACGGAAAAAAAAAAACAACGGGAGCGGGAGTGACATTAATAAATAATCATTTTCAGCCATGTTAAACAATCAGATGAACAGATGCATCTATTTTTGTAGTCATCTCTCAGTGAGAGCCAACACTCTTTACCGCGCTAGGAACACAATAGAACTACAAAAGTGGTTTGACTTCCTGTCACCATCGGAGGTCGACTCGGAGCGGCTGCCAGCGACACACATAACAAAACAACATGGAGGGAGAAGACAACACGTCAAAAAAGAGAGCTGCAGCACAAAGTTAAAAAACTTAAAGGCAATGCCTTTTATTTTCACTGCACTTTTACCTAAAATAAAAAATGCAACATTTTTTCATCATGTTTGGTTTTATTCAAACGGGAACAGGACAGGAGCGGGAGTAATTTTGAGTGGGACCCGGATGGGAGTGGGAGTCACTCTACGGGTGTGGGACAGGACAGGATTGATTTTTTTTTACTCCAGCCCAGGATTGGGATGGGACAGGATTTTTTCTCTGGGAGTGGGATGGGACAGGAGTGAAAATCCGCTCCCGTGTCATGCTCTAGTGTGAATGTGTAAGTGTGACCTGCTGTGTAAAGCTGCCTTGGGTAGTCAAAGACTAGAAATATGCTTTATAAGCTCAAGTCTTGCTGAAAAAAGCAGGCATGTCCCTGGAACAAACATCACTTGGATTGCAACATATGTTGCTGTGAAATCTATATTCACCATATAGCATTAATGTGCCTTTACAGGTGTGGAAGTTACCCATGCCATGGGCACGACACACCACCATAGCATCACAGATGCTGGCTTAGACCTTTCCTTTTCTCTTCTCATTCTCCTCTTCTTTCCTGTTCTCCCCAGAGGACCTGATGTCCGTGATCCCATCTAAAATGAGGACTCGTCAGACCACTGCACACTTCTAACTTTGTATCCGTCCATCTTGGATGAGCCAAGACCCAGAGAAACAGGCAGCATTAATAGTGTTGAAGAATTTCTTTTAGTTTAGTGGGCATTAAACTTGCTTTTGTAGATGGAGCAATGAACTGAGTTAAGTGATCATAGTTTTCCAAAGAGTTCCTGAGCTCACATGTTAATATCCTTTACAGAGTGATCATAATTCAGTGCTGCCTGGGGGATGGAAGGTCATGTTTTCAATTAACTTGTTCACCTTATGAAATGATCCAAAACTTTGGTTTTTGAGCTTTCCTCAACTTTGCCATTCTTTTGTTGATCCCAGCAGTTTTGAACATGTTGCAATTGAAAACGATTGAATAAACAAGCAAACAAACAAACAAACAACCAAAAAGGTAAAAAGGGAGTCAACCTGTGGTAATTGAGTCTTTGCACAGATTCCATTCACAAACCTCCTTCTTTCTCTCTCTGTTTCATAAACACAGGACGAGGCAGGGAGCCTGCATACATGCACATGCCCCTAAACAGCCCAACACAAACACTGGTTTGGTTTATTACATCTGAGTTTGTGGACAGGGTTAATAAGAAAGCTGACCCTACCATGACCCTTCGCTGGTCTGGGCCCACACTCCCGTTCCCTCGCCTCATTAATCTGTCAAGCAAACAGACCCCTCTCCCTCCCTTACCTGCAGGATGTGATAAGAGAAAGACATGCACAAGCTCTGACTCTTACATTTGCTCTTTCTACAATTTAGGACAACACTTTGGCTAAAACTTCCTGAGAGCTTGCTTTGGAGATTTGTTTCTTCCCTTAAGATAAACTTACAGAAGACTTTTAACTCATTCTTAAAGTGCAAAAGAAAACCTGCTACAGTTACTTCCATCACCTTAAGTAAAACATACATTCTAGGTGAGCTATAGTGGTTTATTGGATGATAAAGAGGATCAGAGGGTCTGAGAGCAGGGACCCAAAGCTAATATGCTCGCCTTATCAACAGCAGCAGACTGCATGGAAGATCTCCAACGTGTCTGTGGGCGACTCCACCAGAGCTTTGTCTTCCAAAAGTCAGATTAAAAAACTACAGATATGGTGGGAGGACATAAGACTTTGATGTCTCCTTTAAAGGAAATTATTTATCCGTTTAGTTCCTGAAAACGTGGTTAAAAAAACTCTTAAAACAAAGTATAACAATAACTTTATGATGTATACAAACAGGGGGACTTTGGACTTCTACGGCACAGATTATGTGTCTGATTAACTCCTAAATATATTTGTGAATTTCTAAGGAGAAAATGATGGGGAACTCAAGTTTCTGTCACTCTGTCCCTTCCATCATAAAATCAACGCAAAAACAGATCTGACAGGTTAGAGGGCCGAGCTCTCCTCCGGTCTGGAGTGATTAAATGGGCCGATTTATAGCCCTTTCGAAAGTATTCAACATCGGCCAGAGTTCTGGCGATGTGACAGATTCAAGCCGCGCAGAATGATGACGTTGTTGAAGCGGCTCTCTGCTGATGCTGACTGTATAGACGACTTGCCTACTCTCACACAGAGTTGTTCTTTTAAGTCTGAAGGTCCGACATGACGAGCAACTTTCAGCGGTGCACAATGTCCCGCTGCTGTTGGACACAGAGAGACCACCGGGCTCTCTGCTCAGCAAGAGATCAGCCTCACAGACAGACCGGGCCCCGCCAAACAGTTTTCTGACCAACACCACCTCTGTCCTGTCAATACTGATGAACTGGACCTTCTGATGGCAGCGGATCAGTTTAGCCGTGGCTGTTTTATTGAGATTATCATGGAAATCTGGCTTTACCCGCTTGTTCCTGACACGGCAGCTAAGCTAACTAGCTAGCAAGCTAACTATGCTAGCGTTAGCGTAGCTCCTCGGAGCCCTACATCATCATCAGTAGACTCATCCAGGGGAGACTTCAGCATAGCTGTGAACTTTAATCAGCCTCTTTAAATAAGTTTGTGAAATATGTGCAGTGGCCCACAAAATATTTTGATTTCCTCACGCACATTACCTCATGTTTAAAATAAAAAAGTGGTTCTACTTGAACTAAAACCTGCTTCTGATAAACTAATTATGACTGAAAGATAGATGTGACAAAGAGTTCATAAATTATCTATATATTTACATTTTAAAAGGTTGTTTTATTTTGCAGTAATGTGTTTCAGTTTTGCACACCATTTTATTTTGTGCTTGAAAGCTGCAAAAAAAATAAAAATGCCTGTGAAAATTTTTTTACCTTCGTGCTTTTGGTGCTTTCCTCTCCTCTTTTTTAAAAGTTGTTCTACCTTTACTATAACCTACCTTTAGTTTTCATCAACAAGAAGTACAACATACAGAGTGACTTTTATAAGGTTATAATTAATGTCCCAGATGTTCAATGCTTGTTTGCATGGTATTGTACTTTAAATTTTCTCAGTGGTGTAAAGTTAAACAAATACTAAAGGACCAAAACTGTAAAATGTTCTTCCTGTAATTCATACATTCATTGTTGTGTTTTGGGACCAATTTTTAAAAAATTCATATTATATATATTAGGGCTGAACAATTAATTGCAAATTAGATTAAATCACAATATGGCTTGTTGCAATTTTCAAATCGCAGACAGTGTAATATTTTTAACCCAAAATGTGTTGGACATTTTTGGCATTGTGATGTAGTTTCTTGCAATTTTATGCCTATTTAACCTTTTTTAACCCAGTTTTTTACAACTTTATGCCTATCTTGCTCCCATTCATGGCCATGGCCTTTGTACCAGGATTGTTATAATACTCAGCTTGATTACAGAGCACCCTTAAACACAAAAGTTTGACTTAGTACAAAATGAACGTTGACTCCTGTTTGATCTCTTTGGTCTTGAGTTGTATAAACTTGATTTAGCTCAGAGCTGAGAACAGATTCACAGTTCAAGTTGGGTCAAGTGAGGATTTTTCATTCCACATGCAGATCCTGTTCACTGGTAAAGAATAAGTCAACATAAAATTCCACAAATTTTGTATCTTGATGATTTATTTGTTTCCGTAGAAGGCATGATACAGAAAGATGGTGAGGAGGGTGGTGCCTTAAATCAGTCCTCTGACATTTAATAAATAAAAGCTCCTCTGAGGCATCATGCACATTTGGCTCTTCATGAATGGCCACAGGATTGAGAAACAAATAAGGCTTTAATTTTTTATTTCCCTGAAGTAGTCATATATCCTCTGGAGGCTGTGTCCTCTATGGCGCCTGCATGATTAAAGCGTTTTAATGCTCAATAACAAATAGTGCTCACATGACACTCATGCAGATGAGATGGTATGTGATCAATACCTCCGATCAATCTAACGATTACATCATAACCATAAACTGCTGTTGGAATATATTTTAATCTAAGAGAGGCAGTCAGAGGAGGGCATTTCATAATTGCATTTGAAGCCTGGATGTTAAACTCAAGATAAAACGTCTGCATGATAACCTAAAGATCTGAATTTAACCCTTTCATGCATGGTGTCCACGACAGGAGACAGATGTTTGGAATACATTTTACGCCCTTCAGCATGCAGTACAATGCCCAACTACCAGGTGGTGAATCCCCAAACCCTTCTCTAAAGTTTCATAAAAATAGTTTCATAAATAGTTTTACACACTTTTTTCGTATTGAGATATTGCATCATAAATCCAAAATGGCTGACGGAGGGTAAATAGGGTATTATGTCTTTATTCAGACTTCAAATTTTTTGGTATTTTAAATTTTAAATTTTGGTTTAATTCACAAGTGAATAACACATGTAATTCAGATTTTGCTTTTCTTACTTACTCTCAAAAAATGTTTGCCAAAGACGTGTTTGTGGATCTTAATTAAGTTTCACTAAACTAATATTTATACCAATGCCAGCTGCAGTGGACAGATGAACTCCCCTCAATAAATAAAAAATAATTTACCATGACTTTTATCTTGTTTGAAAGTAAAAACAAACATTTTTAAAAGTATTTCTGTTTTTCAAAACAAATTTTAGAGCAAACAAATCAGCAAGGGGCAAACGTGAGAAGTTTTACTTTTCTGATGGAAAAAAAAGAGATTGAAAATGATCAAGGCAGTTAAAGATTAATATGTGAGGGAGGATTTGGACATTCAAAATCTAGGATTTCTCAGGTGCTGAGATAATAACTGTATTTATTAAAAATGTTCTAATAGCCCTTAAGTTACATTTATTCTGATTTTTCAAGAAATGATGGGAAATTATATTAATGACATCAGTGGTAATTTTTGTTGGGTTCTTAGTAATTATATTATTATTGATATAATTTATATCATTAATAACTAAGCTTCAGAGAAAAATGCACTTTCACAATTAAAAGTCCTGCACTTGACCACAGCAGTACTGTTATCTGCATATTGTTTTCTTATGAGTGAATTGTTGGTAGTTTACTTATATTAGTAAAAAAAAATATCATAAATTAAACTACTTTTCTATTTCAGTTCATTTTTAGGGGAACTTATTTGAAAACTAAAACTAAAACTACAGGGGCTGCCAGTTACTTAGACCCCTGTCCAAATGGAGACCAAAAAAAGAGATTTTTCATGTTTTCAAAAATTATTTAATGGGCACACTTCAGGCGCAGTATCAGAGGCACCTTACAGACAAGGACACCCCTCACAACAGCGACGACATGACAATGCATGTGGTAAAGTGGATAGGTCAGGCTAGGAATGTAACAACTGCACATGTGCACAAGTGTGATGTTAAACTACATTTTCTTCAGCCCTATTCTGAACATCATACAAGCATTTGACATTAGAAAGAAGAAAATCAAACTAAAGTTGAAGACTCATTCATCAGGACAAAACAATTTCATTCTTACAAGCAGAATCGTCTCTTCATTTATCTCTAATACATAAAGTTTAGGAGGCCACTTGTGTTAAAGGGGATGTGAAGTGGCTGAAAGAGCTCTTAGGAGCACTGTACATGAAAGGAGGATGAGCTGAGACTTAAATAATCTATAAGATTTAAAAATCGTGTTGGCAAGTCAAATCGACTCGTTTATCCTGAAACTCGAGTTTAACGTTGTTGTTTTTTTTTAAATTCAACCCATTTATTTCACATTCGCACTTTGCTCATTACTTTATACAAAGTCGTGTTCAGTGTGAACGCAGCTTAAGAAGTAAAAGAAGATAAACTTCTGTGGAATCAATGCAAACACGAGGAAAAAAACATCCAGAGAGGTCCCTGAATTAAAAAGCATTATATTTTTTTGCCTAATTCTACATTGGTACATTGTACACACATAAAACTCACACAATTATGTGAAAAAATGTATCTGCCAGCAGCAGTGAACTTTGTCACTGCAAGGGGCACTTTAAAGGGACTGTGAGGAGTTTCTATATAATTACAAAAAAGTCTCCCTTTTAGATATATGCCTGATGGAAATACACACTTTAAGATGAGTTTTATAGCATCAAAATAGGTTATCTATAAATGCTATTCCTTAGCTTTGTGGTCAGGTCGGACAGGACTGGACTGGCCTGGACACTCAACTTCAGGATCAAGACAATTAAAACTAGAGCAAATTTATATTATTCAGACACGTCTTAGAGCACCAGGCTGTAAGTAGAGATTTATAGCCGGGTACAAAACTATGATACACAGTTTTCCAAAAATTGCTTGTTATCACACATCAAAAACTACCGCTACGTAACTAGAAAGAGATACATTACCTTGTCGCTTCGCATCCTGTACGTTGTTGAAAAAAGAAGTTGTAAAACAATGTAGAGGTCCGAGCTGCATTCATTTAGCATCACAACAAACACACGCTTTGGCTTGTGGTGTGTTCCAGTTGTAGTCAGAAGTTGGAATTTCCGAGTTCCGAGTAGAAAACTGCGACTGAAACGTTCCCCGAAGTCTGAATTTCCTACTGGGAACTTGGTGAAACCTCGCCACCCTCGAGTTGACAATGGAAGATGGATGCCCCCAGTGTGAACAGTTATTTAGCTCCTGTAATAATCCATCTATTTGCACTTCTGACTGGGGTGTGTGGCTCTAGATCAGCTGTATACATAGTATTGTTAGACTTACACTTACAAAAATGCTGCCATAGTGATAATCACATTCTTCATACAACAATGCAGGGCGTGCTAACAACAGCTAACAATAGCCTGGTAGATTGGCATGTTTTTTTCCAACTTCAACTGGAACGCCGATAAGTCGGAGATGATGTCACTCCCATTTCCGAGGTTACTGGAACGCAGCATTATGACAGTCGTCGCGCGTGCTCATGGGTAGCAGAGTCTTTGTGTCACCTGAAATAGATTCTCCTCATAGCACCTTTAAATACTCTTAAGAAATTAAAGTTCATTGCTTTAGACATGGTGTACTCATTTTATTACGACATATAATCACATTGATAATTACACAGATTAAAGTATTCACAGCGAGTTCTTCTTGGAATGGCAACACAAAAATAAATATTGGAACAGTATAAAATGTTGTGATTCTCCTCACAGTCCCTTTAAGATGCTTCACAACTATCATTAAGTACCTCATACAGCCCCACTACAAAAACACTGAAATGTCCTTTTGATAACGAGTCACAGCTGAAGATGTCCTTGAAGTAGAAGCAAACACCTGATGTAGTCTTTTAAAAGTGTGATTGTGAGTCCAGCTTTACGCCCAGAAGATGCACATGCATGGATGCGTGGCTCTTAATGACATGATCTGCCTTGTGTGAGGGGAACTGTGTGTATATGGCACACAATAGGCACCCTACACAAAGAAGCACACACGCACAATCAGCAGGAAGGTGATTAACACTCCAGCACCTCTCTGATGCGTGGGGAGTTCCTCTGCTGGAGGTCGATTGCACTCAGGAGACCTTTGATTTAACCGGGGTTGTAAATGCAGTCCTACTGCTCCTGCTTGGTCTGATCATTGATGATATGTGTTCATTGACTGCTCAGATAAGAATGGTCCAATCAGAGAGAGCGGTTCAAATCTTTCCATCCTCCCCTCTGAACTGAGGAGGACTGAATATTGAGCTCTGTTCTCTTTCAATCTTCTCTCACCATTGTTCTGTCAATGACTTTGACTCACAGACCGACCAGCACACAGTGAAGCCGACATGTAGACACATGACCACAAACTCACTCAATCAACACTTTCTCACAGTTCATGGGGTGCAGCTAAATGTCTACTATACATGGATATATTTTTATTATCTTAAAGGGACTGTGAGGAGTTTCTAAGTAGTTATAAAAGAGTCTCGCTATTAGACATATGCCTGATGGAAATACACACTTTAAGATGAGTTTTATAGCATCAAAATAGGTTATCTATAAATGCTATTCCTTAGCTAAGTGGTCGGGTTGGACAGGGCTGGACTGGCCTGGATACTCAACTTGAGGAACAAGACAATTAAAACTAGAGCAAATTTATATTATTCAGACACGTCTTAGAGCACCGGGCTGTAAGTAGAGATATATAGTTGGCTACAAAACTACGATACTAAGTATTCCAAAAATTGCTTGTTGTCACACATCTAAAACTACCGCTACGTAACTAGAAAGAGATACATTACCTCGTCGCTTTGCATCCTGTAAGTTGTTGAAAAAAGAAGTTGTAAAGCATTGCAGAGTTCTGAGGAAGGTCCAAGCTGCATTCATTAGCATCACAACAAACACACGCTTTGGCTTGGGTCATGTCTTTTGGTGCGTTCCAGTTGTAGTCAGAAGTAGGAATTTCCGAGTTCCGAGTAGAAAACTGCGACTGAAACGTCCCCCGAAGTCTGAATTTCCTACTGGGGACTCAGTGAAAGCAGGCCACCCCCGAGTTGACAATGGAAGATGGATGCCCCCAGTGTGAACAGTTATTTAGCTCCTGTAATAATCAATTTATTTGCACTTCTGACTGGGGTGTGTCGCTCTAGATCAGCTGTATACATAGTATTGTTAGACTTATATTTATAAAAATGCTGCCATAGTGATAATCACAATCTTCGTGTGATATTTGTGACCAACAAAGCAGGGCGTGCTAACAACAGCTAACAATAGCCTGGTAGATCAGCATGTTTTTTTTCCGACTTCAACTGGAAAGCCGATAAGTCGGAGATGATGTCACTCCCAGTTCCGAGGTTACTGGAACGCAGCATTAGGACAGTTGCCGCACATGCTCATGGGTAGCAGAGTCTTATTCTTCTCATAGCACCTTTAAGGGGATGGTTCAGGATTTTCGAGCAGGAGTTTCTGTTCAGAAAAACTCTGGACAGAATCTAAAGTTGGTGCCACCGTCTCAATATAATCTAAAGAACTGCTGGAGAAAACAAGCCAAATAAACCGCATGAGGCCATCACACCCTAAAAACAATTACAAGACACGAGCCGCTTTGATTAGGACTTATTTTGAGACACTCCACAGCTTAAGTGTCCTCCCACCAAGAGCACATGAATAAAACTACGGTCTTACTTGAATTTTGCCAAACACACAAATAACATCCCAAATGAATATTAGCCAAATGAAGGCAAATGTAAATTGGAATATTCGTCATTTAAACAACCCTTAACAACAACCCTTTTGATGAACCAAGGTGCTTTACAATAGATAGTAAATAAAACAGAATCAAAAACAACAAAAAGCAACACAAGCAACAAAAAGTCTAAATACATACAAAGGAACTCACTAGTGGGAATGTTCAAGGATTATACTGCTGACCAAGCAAAGTAATTTGACAAGGACTGTGTTCATAGTAGGCCTGTCAATAAATCAATTAAACTTACAATAAATAAAAACGTCCTCGGTAAGTTTTCCGGCCTCGATAAGTTGACATGTGTATGCATGTTTGCTATCCTCCTCTCTTTCTACCAAACAGGCTGGATGAGAAGAGGGGTCACTCTGTGCAACTCTCTCAACACCTGGGTGTGTTGGTTCTATAGCGGATTTAGTGGATTT
Source organism: Scarus forsteni (assembly GCA_036419115.1). Lineage (NCBI taxonomy): Eukaryota > Metazoa > Chordata > Actinopteri > Labriformes > Labridae > Scarus > Scarus forsteni. Next base: position 1,435,775 of record JAZDUH010000374.1, on the reverse strand, counting down.
ATAGTGGAGTGAGCATCTGTCATTCTTTCAATCTTTGTGGGGGAGGCGGGGCTGCTCGCGCGTACACACACACAAAGCTGAAGTGAGCGTCCCAAGGAGTAACAAGGAAACAGACAGTTAAATGAATGTGGCACGAAAGCTATGGTTCCTAAGCTCAATGTCACAGCCCCAGTGTGGGGATATTTTGGTTTTAATCAGAATGAACAAGGTGCGAGTCCATGAACACCGATGAGCCAATATGTCGCATTTGTTTGAAAGTAGTGGCGAAGGAGAAGGGGAGGTGCAGCAGAGCCTCTTTCCTGACAGTCAAAGCTTACTGAGGCGTTTGGTCTGCAAACGAAATATAAATAAAACAGAGCAAAATGGTGCGCTCACAGACAGTGTCGTTCGCTACACTGCAAAAAAAACGCAACTATCAATACGGTTGAAAAGCCAGAAATGCAACGAATGTTTGACAGACAGTACGAATTGACTGGGAGAACGTACATGTCACAAACAATTCCAGAACTGTATAAACTCCATTTTATTTATTTATTTTTTATTGTTGTGAGTTTTTTTTTTTTTTTTAGAGACAGGGTCTATTTTTCATCGTTTCTGATTAGTATAATGATTTTTATTTACATGCAATTTTCCCAAAAAGATAGTCCATTTAATTTTCATTGTTTTTTTTCTCTCTTTTTTTGTTAAATTTATTATATGTTTGTTTAATTTATTTTCATAAAAAGCTCTTGACCTTCCAATTACAGTTAAAAACTCTTAAGAAATTAAAGTTTACTGCTTTTGATTCGGTGTACTCACTTTATTATGATATACATTCTAATAACATTAATGAAAAAATGATGTTTCAAAACAATATTGACAATAATGTTGGTTACCGGCAATTATTTTTTTGACAATTATCGTCCAGCAAAATTGTTATCGTGATAGGCCTAGTTTATAGCTCAGTTTACCTCCACAACAACAAACATATGGTGTGCTACCATAAAGTAAATTTATCACTGAAACGATGGCTTCTGTCTTTACAAAATAATCAGTATAAACTGAACACTTACTCTAAAGTCTATATTCAGCTCCTCTGTTTTTCCTCAGGGTTTGAAAAACAGTGAATCTGGTTTGCAAGATGATCGTGTGAAAGCTGATATAAACCTCTTATCCAGAAACAACCTGGGGTGTTTTTCCCTAAGTCACACTGTTATTTCATCCAATCAGAGAACATTAGCTCATAATTAATTCACCTGAATTAACAGGTAATGTCTTTCTCTGGTCCTCCAGTTCTTATAGCAGGTTCCAACATCTTAAATTCAGACCTGCTGACTCTTCATCAACAGAGGTTTTCCTGTCTACTCCAGTTCAACCAGTATTCAAAGGCATCCAAAGTAAACAGTGGTCATACTCACTGTGGTCATACTCATACACAAAAATCATCAATTTATCACAATTGGTGGCAGTTGTTTCCTCTTGTGAAGCAAACTAGTCGGCTCTGCTGGTGGAAGGACACGTAGGCTGTGCTATGTTGCAGGATAGTGCTTAATCAAAGCAGCTTGTTAGGGGAAATGTAAGCTGTCGTAAATAAACTGACTGTAGAGTTACCCCATGCTGTTTTTGTGGCTTGTGTTATACAGTGGTTCTTTTAATGACATGGAGACAGTGGCACCATGTACATTTTTTTTCTCTGAACAGAGGGAGATCTGAGCTGTTACACTGTAAGACAGGTTCAGGTCCATGCTATGAACTTCACACAACCCCACGTAAAATTGAAAATACTAACTATCCCTTTATTTAGCCCTACTACTCATCTGCAGAAACCTCAAACTACAAAGAAACATATTATCCATGATCATCGTTTCTTATGATAACGACGGAAAATGATCAGGGCCAAGAAAAAAAAATCAGACATTTCAAAAGATGTTTTTAAGTTTGTGAAAAGTCAGAATTCAGAGAAAAGAGACAGAATTCAAACTTTTTTAATGCTTAGATACAGATGGGGATAGATAGATAGTGAGATATAGTGTGACACTAACATGACCTCCATAGCAGAAGCCATGTTATTAAGGTTTAAACTTTTACATGCTGAGTGAAGACACTGCCAGAGGCTGTCAGAAACACAGGGGGAGGGGCGGTTGTTATTAACATATCAGGAGATCTATCAATCAGGCTAGATTAAACTATTGTGCTGTTTCGGGGCCATTTCAACATGTACAATGAGATGATAAATGAAACATGCCTTTCATATGTAGCTTAGGGCAGAGTTTTTATTACCTTATACCTCAGATAATCTGTAAATGATTGAATATAATCTACAACATAAATGTTCCTTATATGAGGTTATGGTCATATTTTGTGGATAATTTAATCTGCTTCAGATAGAATACATTTCCTATCACATTCCAGATTGGACCTCAGCAACGTGGATACAATGTTCTTATACAAGAATCATTATCTGATATAGCTTTTTATTGCAATATGATATGAGAGAAGAGAAAAAACAAATTAGTCCTTCTCACAGGACTGGGCTGAACAAGGCTCATTGATGCACATCAGGACCCTTCAGAAAAGCAGCTCTTCTTAAAGCACCTATGGCTCTATGCTTTATAAAGATTATTGTTCAAACATGGAAAATTCAATGAGTTTATGAACTCTGGGGCTCCTTAGGGACCGTTATAATAGTCTTCTTGATGACAGGACCATTGAAAATCAATTTCCCTTAAAGACATTCCTCTGTACCAGGAAAAATAAAGGTTTTCACAATAATCACGTCAATTCTGCCATTCATATCTTACAGAAGGAGTCAGCTGGTCTTGACTTTTCAGGTCAATAGCAATTATTAGTGGCCCTTTACCACTGACCAGTACCTAAAACTGATATACATTTATGATAATGAAAACATTTATGTTAAAGTGTGTTAAGGTCTCATAAACTCCAACACAAGACATTTTAAATATATAACAAACACAAACTGAACCTCCTTTATCCATCTCCTACTGTTGTTATATTATTGTAGTTTTTGTGCATATTAACATGTTTGAATATGGACAACAGCAATAAATGAAATTATTCCTAAAATATTTAAACCTTTTCCAGTCCTCTCTCACATTTTTAGTGCAAATATTGTTAACTCTAATACTGTGCATACTTCCACCTCCATGTAGATATACCCAAAAATTGTGGTGTAAATATTGTTATATATTGTTAAATATTGTTAATAGTTAATACCGTGTATACCATTTCAGTCAGTCTTATTTCCACTTAATTTTTACTGCTTTTCCTTCATAAGGAAGTTGATATTGCTGAAAGGCTCATGCTCTTTTCATTTACTTTCATTTAGTTGTATTTATGCTATTTGCTATTTTTATTCTAATTACTTATCGTTTCATTTGTAAATCTCTTTCTGATGTTTCTCTGGTATCCTGCTGCTGCTGTAAATCTGGAATTTCCCCATGTGGGACTAATAAAGGTCTATCTTATCTCATCTTAGTTATGTTATATTTTATCCAGTAGAACAAGTTCTCAGATTTGTCAGAAAAAAATGACAAAAATACTCTTGCTTTCAAAATCTGGCCCGTGTAACAAAGCACCTGCACTAATGTGACAACAGTTAGATCCCTCTTCAAAACATAAGATTACCCAAATGTGGGGGAGATGTCATCTTTCTTATTTTTTAGGCTTCTGGCTCATCGCTGTCTTTACAATTGCCATTTTATGTCATTGCATGAAGTGGTGATTAAAGTCTAGTAAGAAAACTGTAGCACTCCACCAAATTATATGGTATTTATCTTTTTCAAGGAAAACAGCCTTTCTAAAGGCATGTCAAAATCTGAAGACCACTAATGTGTGGCTGAATATGAAACTATATTTACGTTTTTCTTTGATCCCAGGAAAGCTTTTTATGTAAAAATCTGACTGATAAAAATAACGTTGTGATTAAATGTGATAATATGTTTCTCCAATACTACTTAGAACTTCCTGTTCTGTAGTATGCCTGAATATTTATATGATTAATTAAAGTACAGCAGTCACAGACTGTACCATGATAAAAGGTTTAATAAATGTTTGATCCAAAGATATTATTGATTCAGTCTCTGGGTTTAAGCTCATGAAATCAAAAGAACTTGTCCAATTAAAAATCTTAATATATGCATTTATCAAAACCTGTTAGATGTTTAATATGGCCAAAATGTTCATGAAAACTTAATCCAGAATTTACTGTATATTTTAAACTGAAGTGGAGATCATACTACTTCCACATCTTTAATTATCAATGTGGTTGATTTGAAATGTGGCAAGTTGGCTAAAAGTTGAATACATTAGGAAATATGAGATACTTTAATAATTATCCTAATTATGGTTATTTTAAATGATCAGTGATCAAGTTATATGACTTTCAAGGTCAAAATGTTGGATACATTTCTTAACAGAATCTTATTGATGTCCAATCTTTTCTGTTTTCCATCTTTTTGGCTTTTTGTTTGTTTGTGTACTTTTGTTGTATATATGTCAAGTATGTTTGTGATATTTTATGTGTTCAGTCGTGGTTGCAATGATAATTGAATTCATTGAAATACATTAAGAAAAAAAGTTTTGAGGTTAAAAACATGTTTTGCAAAACAGAGCTATGACGGGGCAACCACTTGATTAATTTGGACCACTGTGGTGGGGCCCAAGGCTGTCTGCAACACCTCTGTTTCAGACAATGGAAAAAGACAAATAATGCAAAAAAAAAAAAAACATGTAGAAAGCAAATCATTGTATCAGTGGCGCAGTCTAATAGTGTGCTCTGGTCACATGGTATTGCATCCTTGGGCACAACATTTAACCCCAAGCTGCTCCCACTGCTGTGTCAGTGGCAAAGTCTCACTTATTTAGCATGTGACACACATTTCAACCTTTTCACAAGCTCACACACCTAACCTGGTATTTCTCACGCATGAAAATGTATTGTATAATGCCCACCTAGTTACACCGCTACATATACATTCATGGATTGTCTAGAAAGACACTCTGAGCATCATAGAGCTGAATGGGAGCTTAGCAAGACCCAGCCAAAACGTCAACGACCCATCAGCCAATCCAAAGATAACATACAGCATATATCAGCCAATCAGATAACAGCACTGCTGTATCTGGGGAAGATACAGTTGATCTGGCTGCTGCCACGTTCTGAGATGAGGATATATACTTCACAGTCACGGTTGGAGAGCCTTATCCCATACATACAGTAAGTTATCGATTGACTGCCGAATCATGAACCTAGTGTACAAAAGGAAAACAAGAGCTTATTCTTGTTTTTCCTCCACACCTACCATTAAACAGTAAAGCAAAGTCTAATCACATTGGCATAAAAATAATTATAAAAAAGGATGATCACTGTTTTAACCGGGGACAGGTCATCCAAAACAGGGTCCGTCCCCGGAAATCTGGGACATCCGGCCACCATACTGTTGATGCTAATGTTAGAAGCTAACTAGCTGATTAGCTAACTGAGAAGTAGAGCTGAAACGATTCCTCGAATATTCGCGAGTACTCGATTACAAAATATCCTCGAATTAAATTTTTTGCCTCGAAGCCTCGTTTAATATTTATACATATAAAATATATATCTGGACTACTACACAGTGCACGGTGTTTGACACGGACGGTCATTTCTGTGGCACAACGCGCCTGCTACCTCCGCTGCTGCACGGCTTTTAAAGTAATGAAGGAAGAGAAAAGAGAGGGACAGAAAGGAGAGAGTCCACAGAAGAAATGGCTGAGTGTCTCAAGTGTGTGGTCACTACAAGAAGGGACGAAAAGAAAACAGTGCAGTGTGTCTGATGTCAAACTGAGTGAGCTTAGCACGTAGCTTAGCATGTAGCTTAGCATGATAGCACGTTGTTAGGGCTGCAACTATTACTATTACAGCATTTTAAATATGCTCATCACAGACATGCGTCCTCTCTCCATGGTGGAGGACCCAGGATTTAAGAACATGATCAAGGATTTCAATCCAAACTACACAATGCCCTCCAGAACACACTTCACAAATATAATTGCAGAATTATATTACTGCTTTGTAAATCAGTATTGTATTGGCTTTGTTTTAAGCTAGTACTGGTTTAAACTTTGAAAGTTGTTAAAATAAAAACCCTTTTCTGAGGAATAAACGGCATTTGGCTGCTCAATTTGAAAGCCCTAACATTTTGCATTGTATACAATTGATTTATTTGTTTAAAAACAAAAAAGTATATTTTGTTAGAGTACTCGAGTACTCGAAGAAATAATTGACAGAGTACTCGATTTCAAAAATACTCGATAGTTGCAGCTCTACTGAGAAGACGCCACAATGTGTTTTCTTTTCTGATGCTTGTGCATCGTCGTCGGTCTTGATTTTGCACATTCTTCTCTTCTGTTTTGGTAAAATGCTCCCAAACTTTCGAGCTCTGTTGCTGGACAGCTATGATACTGTTTACCACCTCTTCCAGTGACATCACGGTTGATCCAGATTACCACAACTGCGCATGTGCGTCAGGTGGTGCATTCAAGGGCAATCGTAAAAATGAATGTTAATTGTGACTTCCAGAGCTGTACATGCAGGGGGAGCGCGGGGAGATCTGTATTGTTTATATCGTTGCTTTTTCGATATTAATATCTTGTAGATTTGTTTATTTTTAAAAGAAAGAAATGGGACAGTACATGTTAATGAACACAAAAATGTAAACACGCGAGATTATAGCCATGTGGCTAATTTCCATCTTTAGTCCCATTGGCAGGTTGGTGTTGTACAAAACATTTAAACACAATAAAAACAAAACAAAGACAAAACAAAACAAACAATACGAAACAAAGCAAACTCAGATGTTCATACTTCGATATAGATATGATAACAACTTTCAGCCCAAGTATGAAACAGTGCGATTGTGTTCGCAGATATCGATGGACAACTAAGACAGAACATCAGCATTAACTTCCTCAGCAATTTTAACAGCATAGGATCTGTTGAATCAGACCACACAGGACAGATTTGTTCCCCGTGTGCCTTAATGACCCTTCAGCACTGCTCCTTCCTTGGACCATTTTTGATAGATCTGACCACTCTATCAAAAATGGTTCTGGAGATGCCCTGACCCAGTCATCTCGCCATCACACTTTGGCTCTTGTCAAACTCACTCAAACACTTAAATTTCCTGCTTCCTACAACAACTTTGAGGACAAAATGTTCCCTTGCTGTCTGATATCTCTCCCACTCGCTGGTGACATGATGAAGAGATATTCTTTGTTGTTCACCTCACCTGTCAGTGGTCATAATCACATGCCTAATTAGTCTATTTTACATCTACTAAAACATCTACCTTGACATCTAAGTGCCTTATTATACACCATGGTGAATAAAGTTATTTGGTGAATTGGAGATCTAACAATTTCCAGAGCAGGGAATCATATCCAATTAGAATTATTACAGACTGTTTCTTCTCTTCCTGGCACAGTGCAGTATGTTAATGACTCCAGTCTAAAACAAGCTCGGGGTTTCCACTCCCCTCATCGACGCTAGTTTCCTCAGTGTCACAGGAAGACCCTCAGAGGATGACGCCGACTCCCTCCGCAGATGGCTGGGGCAAACTTGCAATGACAAGCCTCGATTTCACTCATGCTTAAATCATGATTACACCAACTGAGGGAAAACTCTTTGGATCTTCAAACTATTTTCACACACAACAGCCTGTATACTTGGGCTGGGCTAAAAAAAAAATCAATTTAATCAATTTTAATTGATTTCCCTTTAAAGAGACGATGAGGAGTTTCTAAGTAATTACAAAAAAGTCTCACTTTTAGATATATGCCTGATGGAAATTTTCGGGCTGTAAGTAGAATATATAACCCGGCTACAACTGCGATACTAAGTTTTCCAAAAATTGCTTGTTGTCACACATTAAGAAACTACCACCTCGTAACTAGAAAGAATGATACCTCATCCTTTGCATCCTGTAAGTTGTTGAAAAAAAAGTTGTAAAGAAGCAATGCAGAGTTCTGAGGAGTCCGACTGCATTCAGTAGCATCACAACAACCTGCGCTTTGGCTTAGATCACGATCTTTTGGTGCGTTCTGGTTGGCAGTAAGTAAATTTCCGGGTTTGGTAGGAAACTGCAACTGGAACATCCCAGTCCTGAATTTCCTACTGGGGCACAAATTTGAAACTCTCGCCACCCCGAGTTGACAATGGAAGGTGGATGCCCCAGTGTGAACAGTTATTTAGCTCCTGTAATCGATTTATTTCGCGCTTCTGACTGGGGTGTGTCGCTCTAGATCAGCTGTATACATAGTATTGTTAGACTTATATTTACAAAATGCTGCCACAGTGATAATCATTCTTCGCACAACAACACAGGCGTGCTAACTGCTAACAACAGCCCTGGTAGATGGCATGTTTTCAGACTTCAACTGGAAAGCAGATAAGTCGGAGATGATGTCACTCCCAGTTCCGAGGTTACTGGAACGCAGCATTATGACAGTCGCCGCATGCGCTCATGGGTAGCAGAGTCTTTATTTCGCCGGAAATAGATTCTCCTCATAGGATTTGCGTTTAGCGCTGCTTTCTACTGAACAAGATCTCATGAGATGTTACTGCAAGCAGTCAAAAAAAAAAAAACATGGCGGAAGTGAGAAGCACTATAGGGGCACCACCGGGGAGTTTAATGATTAACGTCTGGACATTTGTGACGAAGTGTGTGACAGAAAAGTATCGCAGGTCCTTCCTTCCTGCAGCTGTTAGACTCTACAACAAAAACCTCTCCAGTGTGCAATAATCTGTTTCTTTTTTACTGAAATGCTCCAAATTCAGCCTTCTTTGTTCTAGTTTTTAAGATTCTATGCTTGTCCTCTCTGACATTTTTTAGAGCACTATGTAAAATTGTTAACTGTCATACTGTATATACTGATTTTTTATATATTGTTAATATTGCTGAAAGGCTCATGCTCTTTAATTTGTTCTCATTTAGTTGTATTTATGCTATTTTCTATTTTATTCTAATTACTTATAGTTTCATTTGTAAATCTTTCTGATGTTTCTCTGGTATCCTGCTGTTGCTGTAAATCTGGAATTTCCCCCCGTGGGACCAATAAAGGTATATATCTTATCTTATCTTATTTCAGATTTAACAAGCATGAAAGAAATGGCGAGTAGTACAAAAAACAAGTAACATGGAGAATATGCATTAATGTATATCACTAATATATGATTAATGTAACTGCTTTGGGTTCAACTCTTAAAGTAAAAACAGTTTTTAATTAAATACCAGGTCAAAAAGTCATTTACAGCATTATTTTTACTGAGATAACCCAGATTGAACAAATATCGAGTGGAATCGTGAATCAAATCAGTTTGAGACCTCTTGATATCGAATCGAATCGATACAGAAAATCTAAATCGATACCCAGCCCTACTGCATACTGAGCATGCATTCCTCACCACAGCATACGTAGAAATTCAGACTTTTCATGAAACTTCCCTGCAAGTTTTTCTCTTCAAATTGTGACCCTAAAATAGATTTCACAACAGCTGCAAACATGATGAAACATGAGCCACAAAGAGCACACTGCCGGCTTAGATATCATTATTTAATCCTGGTGTCTTGTTGTGTTGTCACTCAGACTTTGTTTACAGGCTTGCGTCATTGTGTAGGAGTCGCGAGTCTGTCTTGTCAGCCTAATGGAGTGAGCCTTTCTTTTCTCACCCACAGCAGGAGTCCTCGCAGTGGTGGAACACAAACTAAACTGAACGTGGTGACATGTTTCATGATCCTGTAGACTTTGAAGTGGAACGTTGAGTTTTATTTGTCTCTTGCTTGTTTGTTGTGGCGTGTGTTTGTGTCAGACACTGTATGTGCCAGTGTTGCACAGAGACTCTAAAATATTTATACAGGACAGATTTTGTGCACTATTAGTGGCACAGATCCTTTTCAAGAGTACACTTTACCAAACAGAGGGCAACTCTGCCAATGAGTCATGTCTGAAAAGCATCACGACCCTTTAAGTGCAGCAATGGCCCTTTCTCGGTCTGCCTTGTTAAAGCCTGGTGACATGTTTCCACCAAGCAGTCTGGCTCAAATTGGCCTGGTATGAATGTTTTCACTGTCAAATACAGGAAAAATATCCAAATAACTGATGCGTGCCATCCCATTTTATTAGCACCTTTGGTTTGTGTACAGAGCAGAGCCCACAGGGGAAAGCTAACATCATCACAATCTGTTGACTGGTCGCAAGAATCCTCACATCCATGCAACAGCAGCTTGAACAAAAACAACACATGTTAATATCTAGATGGATCAGAGCGAGTGCCTCTCTTGCTTTTACAGTAAAGAACATTCAGACATAACTATGTTGGAGTATTGAAGAGGTGCACACCTTTAATGACGTAGCTGTTGAGGAAATACAGAGCAGGCTGGATGTAACTGGCGTCCTGATATATTTTTGAAAAGGTTTGAAATTATTTTATTCATTTAAACAAAATGAATAGCTGTGATAATACACTGAAAGGTCCATATGATGCTTTTCAAACCACTCAGTATCAAGGGTCAGCTTGTGGACGAGGTTAAGTTTTTTAGGTACCTGGGAACTGAACTGAACAACTGCTTCTCTTTTTCACAGCATGTAGACACCATTTTCAAGAAACATCAACAACACCTCCACCTGCTGAGGAAGCAAAGGAACTAGGGGTGTAACGGTACATGTATCCGTGCTGAACTGCTCAAAACAGACATTCGGCTCAGTACAGTGTTGTACTATACGAGTACAGTAAGTTAACGTTAACTGCACATGGCTCTTTAATATTCACGGGGGTACTCGTCTATGATTGGTGTGGTTAGGGAAGGCATTTTAAAATTCATGAAGAAAGTGGTCTGTGATTCTTGCTCTTGCGATCATGTACATATCATGTGGACGTGACGTCTCAGAGAGCCAATCAGAAGACGAATATCAAAGAACTTCCTCAACCACAAAAACTTGTGTCTGAATTGTGCATCATGGCTACTGCTAGCAACCAACCAGAGCTTGGAGACCCTCCCCCGTCGCTGAAATCTCCTGTTTGGGAACACTTTGGCTTCCTGGTGAAATATTGCAACGGAGAAAGACAGGTGGATAAAACGAAGGCGGTGTGCCGATACTGTTCAACTGAGGTCGGGTATTTTTCCGACAGCACGTCAAACATGCTAACTCACCTGAAACGGCACCACTCAAGTGTAAAGATTTCCACAGTAAGAAAAAAAACACTGTAGTGCAAATTTAACTCCTGTCTGCATTCAAGCAGTCTCTTCCTGACAGCTCAGATCGGGCCAAAGTGATAACAGCATCCATCAGCGTTTTTATAGCATCAGATCTAAGACCATATTCAGTTGTGGATAGCCAGGAATATAAAAAGAAACTCATTATTTTTAATTTCATACATTTGTTGTTTATTTTATTTAACTTATTAGAATTACCAAACAGCACATTGAATATATTTTGGTTTTCAGTTTGTATAATTACAAATTTTTGGTTTAATAAACGTGCTGAACCAGCCAATAGTTTTACGTTGTTCCTATACAGTACCGAAAACGTACCGAACCGTGACCTCAAAAACCGAGGTATGTACTGAACCGTCATTTTTGTGTACCGTTACACCCCTATAAGAAATGTCAATATTATGGGTGTAAATCACCTGTTTCACGATGATACGATACGATATCGATTCTTTGGACAACGATATGATATTTGTTGACATCACAAAGTATGCCACGATTGGATTTCGATTCAGGGACATTTGATTGATTTAAGATATTATGTACTCACTGAACACAATCAGCAACATTTCACCTGAAAAAAGACAGAAATTTAAAGCAATTTTGACAGTTTTATTACTGAAATGTAAAACGATGTGATGACCTTTGGGTATGATAGTTTATAGAGGATTACAACCATCTGATAAATGCTGGAATAACGTTTGTGATGGAGACAGGCACACTTGATTTCATCTCAAATGTTAGAATGCATCTGATAGCGGCTGCTTTTGAAATTGAATGCCTTGTTTATTTAATAAAAAATTAATAATGGAATGGTTAAGGACTATTAAAGGACTACAAAAATGGCCTCAGATTCAACTACAATCATAAACAGTGACTCATGTATTCACTATTGCCAAAGCCACAAGTTCCAACTTTATTAGGTCATTAGATTAGGAATACATTCTGAAACAAGAGGTCCAAACAAGATGTTATACATTGGAATTATTGTAAGTGCTTTTGAGTTGGACCGCCACCAACTTGTCATTCCATAGAAGCTTAATAATAGTTTTTTTCTTTCTGCCTATTACATTCATCAGACGAAGGATGAGGGCCATGTCAAAATAAGTGTTTAAAAAAGAAGTTACGAGAATAAAGTTATTTATGAGAACAAAGTCATACATTTCTGAGAATAAACTCATTATTTTAGTTTGTAGGCGCTCCCAGAAGAGTAGCAGCTGCCTGTTAAAAACATGAGGAATGTCGAGCACCTGGTGAAATAACACTCTGCTCCCCGTCTCTGGAACTCCCTCCCACCGGACATCCGTGATATTGACTCATTGTCTGTTTTCAAATCCTGCCTCAAAACCCATCTATTCTGCCTGGCCTACACAACCTGACTGTCCCCCATCCATCTTATATCTGAAATCATTTTTCCTTTTAAACTTTTATCCATTTTCTTGTTTTAACTTTTGTTGAAATGCTTTTAAACTATGTTTTGTACGGCGTCCTTGGGTGTCTTGAAAGGCGTCTTGAAATAAAATGTATTATTATTATTACTTCAGCATAGGCTTCACAAATAAGGAAATACTTCTTTTGGCATAGTCTTTTGGAGTCATATTGTCATAAGTATTATGACCTAAACTGGAGCTTATCCGTATAAAGAACCACATTGACAAAAATGTGAAATTCCTGCACCACACTATTGGCTACTGGTAGCTAAAGCAGTATTTTAGTGCAAATTGGGGACTCTCGAATGAATGAAGAGTTGTTGACAATATCCTTTGGTGCCAAACAGTGGTACTTTTACCGTGAGGAAGAGAGCCTTGAGCATCAAAAAGTCCTAACAAAGTGTCTCAGAGAGAACATGAGGATCACAGGCACTCGGCACATGAAAAGTAAAAACTTCTATGAAGATAAATGATTGAGAAAGTTCCATAGCTGCCATCAAAATGAGCTCAGAGTGTGCAGTCGAGTGATAACTTTGATATTCCTGAGTCACTGTGTACGTCTGTTGGAGAGAAATGGTTATTCATGTGCGGGATAACATTGCAGCGGCAAAAGAAATTAAGTTGGTGAGATATCAGACCAGTAAGTATCAGTTGTGACTCACAGAAGGAATTTCTTATCTGGACTCACTCATCCCTCCTCTCTGCCTGCATGCAGAACGTTTTAAATACAAAGTGCTGACCACAGAACTCTGCCATGACTGGATCGGTTTAACTGCTTCTCTAAGCACACACAGTCTTCTGATAGCAGAACCCAAATGTTCAGAGAGAATACATTCACCTTCTGTCTACTCCACATAAGAGAACGAGGACTACAAACCAAACAAAGTGTTTTTACACAAAAGAACTCGCACATGGCCTGTCAATAAAACTCAAACAGCTTAAGATGTAATCCATGCAGGCTGCTGCGAGCATTGTTCAGCTTAGATTTAAATATTGACTTCTCTCTCTCTGACATGCTCATGGATACTGCTGCAAGACCTACAAGTTACAACAGACAGAGAGATAGTAGTCTGCACAAGAAAAAACTGTCAATATGTTTCCTATTAATGTATTTCTGGGCTTTTTTGGCCTTTAGTTATCAAACAGTGGATGGACTCAGAATCAAACCCAGGCTGCATAAGGCCAGAGTACACTTTAAATGCAGGATGGTAACCAACTCTGCACCAGAAGTCAATAAAAAAATATGATCTTCATAAAATGTTAAATATTTGGCTTTTCACCCCATTCCACTTGATCACTTCAGTGATCAATAAATTTAAATACATGGCAGTTACAGCAACATCACACATATATGACTGTAGCCATGAGTACCAACATACATGGCCTGCTGCTTTAACCTACATCAACCATAAAAAGACAAAAATGTAACATGAATTCTTATTCTTAAATTGATTGAACCTAATTCAAATGGCACTTCAAAACCTCTGTTCAAAATGGCACACTCTCCATGACTTCTCTGTTCTTTTTTAACTTTATGGAACTCTTGTTTGTTGTTTTTTTATTTATTTTAATTGTGTTTTTAGTTACGTTATAAAGCGTCCTTGAGTGTTCAGAAAGGTACTTTAAAAAATGTTTTATTTATAATAATAATAATAATAATAATAATAATGATTACTATTATTATTATTATTATTATTATTATTATTATTAATATAAATAATAATAATAATTTTATTATTGCTATTATTATTGTTATTATTATAACTACAATTATTTTTTGCAACCATTATTATTATTCTTATTTAACTTTTTGTTATTATTACTATTGTTACTATTATTACTATTATTGTTACAATTACAATTTTTACTATTATAATTATTATGATTTAACTTTTTTTCTTATTGTTGTCGCTATTATTATTATTACTATATTATTATTGTTACTATTAATATTATTGTTATTATTACTATTATGACTACTATTATGATTATTATTATTATTATTACTATTATTACTTAATGTTACTATTATAATTATGAAAATTATTATAAATATTATTAATGTTATTATCATTATTATTATCATCATTCTTACCATTATCATTATTATCCTCAATAATAATAATATTATTATTATTATTATTATTATTATTATTATTATTATTATTATTATTATTATTATTATTATTATTATTATTATTATTATCATCATTATTATCATCATTATCATTATCATCATCATTATCATTATTATTATTATTATTATTATTATTATTATTATCATTAGTTTGACTAAATGCTGCTTTAGGAATCATCATCAGTCCTGGCCATCTTGTAATCAGTTTAGTTGTTTCAGTTCAATCTCTCAGTTCAGATTATACCATCACAATAAATACCATTTCAATCATATACAGATCTCTTGAATATGAGCTGCACCATCCCAAAAAATCTCTGATAAATTAGTATTCCAACAAGACAAATATGTTGAGGACTAATTTATGGTGTGGGTTTACTGTAGAAACCTTAACAGTTGCTGATTGTGGCAAAGTGCTGCACTCATGGTGGATTCATGTTGGATTTGGAATAAAAATAAATTGATTATTTTAGAATGTACGTTAAAGATACCGATAAAACAAAGACAAAGAGTGTGTCTTCAGATTATATTTATGATTTGGTGCCACATTAAAGGACTGATGGATTGATTATTTGATTCTGAGATGCCTTGTAGTATTAATATCTCTCTGAGATGGCTGCAGATGGACTTGTTCTAACTGATATTCATTTTAGATGCACTGTGCCATTGTGCATCAACAATAACTCTTAACCCAAATGTGGATCAACTGATGCATACTTTGCATTTAACAGAGATGGGAATTTATCTGACTTCATTGATAACAATTCCATTAACAATTCGATCTGATTCTTTAACACTTACTTAGCAGACTCTTGCTTATTTTCTGTGTGGGAAAAAAGTTAGCCAACATTGTTTTTCAGTGGTAACAATGACAGACAAACGTCGCTCCTGATATTTAATACAATGCACCATAAATAAATGCTTCTGCAGGATACTGTTTTTTTTAAAGTTATGCAGTAAGCATGTGTTTGTCAAAACATTAAAACACAAATCTGACCATGTCTACTCCCTGTCTGACATGTTTTTTAACTTCATTGTTGTCATCTCTGCTGACTGCCTCTCATGAGTGTGTAATGTCTGTGAATTTCCGAGGCATGCAAAGCAATGAGGAATTGAGCAGAGAATTGAAAAGCAGAATGTCAAATGATATACAGACGTGAACAAATGTGTTGGTACCCTTCTGTTAAAGAAAGAAAAGCCCACAATTGTCACTGAAAAAGCTTGAAACTGACAAAAGTAATAATAAATAAATATTTACTGAAAATAAACAAATAAAAATCAGACATTCCTTTTGAATTGTGGTTCAGCAGAATTATTAAAAAAAAACTAATGAAACTGGCCTGGACAAAAATGATGGTACCCTTAACTTAATGTGTTGTTGCACAACCTTTTTAGTCAATCACTGTAATCAGGTGATTTCTGTAACTCTCAGTGAGACTCCTGCACCTGTCCACAGGTATGTTGGCCTCATGAGCAAACTGCTCCAGCTGTCTCAGGTTTGAAGGCTGTCTTCTCCAGACTGCATGTTTCAGCTCCTTCCACAAATGTTCAACAGGATTTAGATCAGGGATCATAGAAGGCCACTTCAGAATAGTCCAGTGTTTTGTTCTGAGTCATTCTTGGGTGTTTTTAGCTGTGTGATTGGCTCATTATCCTGTTGGAGGACCCATGACCTGTGACTGAGACCAAGCTTTCTGACACTGGGCAGCACATTTCACTCCAGAATGTCTTGATAGTCTTCAGATTTCATTGTACCTGCACAGATTCACAACACCCTGTGTCAGATGCAGCAAAGCAGCCCCAGAACATAACTGAGCCTCCTCCATGTTTCACAGTAGGTACAGTGCTCTTTTCTTTGTATGCTTCATTTTTGTGTCTGTGAACATAGAGCTGATGTGACTTACCAAAAAGCTCCAGTTTTGTCTCATCTGTCCAAAGGACATTCTCCCAGAAGCTTTGTGGCTTGTCAATATGCATTTTGGCAAATTCCAGTGTCGCTTTGTTTTCGTTCAACAGTGATGTCCTCCATTCAGTCCACTTTGGCTCAAACAGTGATGGATGGTGTGATCTGACTCTGATGTACCTTGACCTTGGAGTTCTCCTCTAATCTCTTTGAAGTTGTTCTGGGCTCTTTGGTTTCCATTCGTATTCTCCGTCTCTTCAGTTTGTCATCAGTTTTCCTCCTGCAGCCACGTCCAGGGAGGTTGGCTACAGTCCTGTGGACCTTAAACTTCTGAATAATCTGTGCAGCTGTAGTCACAGGAACATCAAGCTGCTTGGAGATGGTCTTATAGCCTTTACCTTGAACATGCTTGTCTATAATTTTCTTTCTAATCTCCTGAGACAGCTCTCTCCTTAGCTTTCTGTGGTCCATGTTCAGTGTGGTACACACCATGATACCAAACAGCACAGTGACCACTTTTCAGCCTTCAAATAGGCAGACTGACTGATTACAAGCATGAAGACACCTGTGATGATAATTACAGGACACACCTTAGTTTAACATGTCCCTATGGTCAAATCATCTTCAATCTTTTCTCGGGGTACCATCATTTTTGTCCAGGTCAGTTTCATTAGTTTGCTTTTTAAAACAATTATGTTGACTCACAATTCAAAAGCAATGTCTGATTTTCATTGGTTGATTATAGTAAATTTGTATTTATTATTACTTTTGTCAGTTTCAAGTTATTCCAGTGATCATTGTGTGTTTTTCTTTCTTTAACGGAAGGGTACCAACAATTTTGTCCACGTGTGTAATTTCCTTGAGGAAGTTGTATTCGTTTAGTTTTTTGATTCTCATTCCAAGCGTTCAATCAATTTAAACTGCATTAAAACATTTAAGCTCCTAGCTGGCTATTTATCCCTGAGTATTCCACATGTCTGCGTAAAGCATGTCGTACTTTAAATTAGTTTCTGAGTAGGATGCTGACGAGAAGTAGAAAATATATTAAATCCTCCACGAAGTCCGGGCATTCAGTTCAGTTAAATAAATCTTTATCTGTCATGGTCTAGAAACCAACCCAACTTTTTTGTAGACTGTAAAAAACTTATAAAAATCAATAGAGCGGGCCTGCTGGATGCTTGATTAATCAGTGATGTGACTCAGCACCTCAGCTCCAAAAGTGCATCTCAGCCCTATTACTGGAACATGGTCCTGTAAGTGAACGGCCAGTTTCATTACAAAGATAATTAGAAAAAAGTTTTCATGGAGCAGGTTTAAAGGTCCAGACAACTTATTGTGTCCAAAGTTAAAACTGAAAGTACGAATAAAAGTCAATAATGCTGTGAATTTCTCAGATCAGCCTCTGATTACAAAAAGCTGAGCAGCGTTCAAGTCAAGGACCCAAAACTCCATCCACTTTCGCCGTGCTCATAAATGAAAAAATTCAACAACTAAAAAGACCAGCTGACACTTGACACCGACACTGTGCCCATTTAACCACATTAGACTCTTCTATTCAACACAACCGGCACTAATTAAAAAATTCTCATCTTGGGAAACATTTGAATTATGCTTTTTCTACAGTTCTAAGACTGACTGCATGAGCAACAGAAACATAAAGCACGGGGTCGCTGCAGGTGCATCATTACCATTTCAATACCTCAAGGTAGTCTTTTGTGGATTCCAGAGTTGCAGAGCATAATAGCCACCCTACATGTCTGACCTTGATTTTGTCAGTTCTGTATAATTCAGTGTGTCCTCTCCTCAGCAGTTCTGTACAGATGAATGTAAATGATAGATGACTGTCATTCATCACTGTCATTACTCTGAAACTTAGAGGAAATAACAGCACAGACAGGGACATATTTGTGCATGCTGCTGATTTGTTATCGCGAAAAACAATTAAGATGGAAAATGCTGTTCTGTGGTAAAACAGGCACTTAGG
Organism: Scarus forsteni; assembly: GCA_036419115.1. Taxonomy (NCBI): domain Eukaryota; kingdom Metazoa; phylum Chordata; class Actinopteri; order Labriformes; family Labridae; genus Scarus; species Scarus forsteni. Next base: position 1,417,078 of record JAZDUH010000374.1, on the reverse strand, counting down.
CATCCAAGCATGTGCTGGTCTCATAAAGCCCTTCTCACAGTGCACTTATGCTAAAGCACTCTGTCATCATTACACTTTAAGACAATCACATTAATTCTGCAGCAACTCGATATTTATGTCAATGAACAGTGTAATACAGCTTTAAAACAGCACACAGGAGCATTAGGGAATGATGTGGTATGTGCCTCACATTCACACAAAGGCAGAGACATACACATACATCAGTGCTGCTGTCCTCAGCTGAGTCCACATGCACCCGTCCTTCATTCAGCCTCTGCAACTTCCACATTTTCATATGAATGTCAAAAGAGTTAAAGGTGTAGTGTGTAGAAGCAGCATTTCGCCAAACACACAGTAAATTTAGGATATAATGTTTCTATTTTTATGTAAAGTCCATTGAGATAGGTGTACAATCATCCAGATAAAACTTTGGTTTTCTTTTTATTAATTCAGAAAAAGCTTTTTATATCTATTAAGGCTGTCATTTTCACAAATAAGTGGAGGACGAGTGACTAAACTGCATTTCACAGAACACACAGCCTGGTCTTTGATTTTAAGTTTGCCATCAACGGTGTAGAACCAAAACTACTTCCACATAGCTCTCCTCAGATGATTCGGGGCTGTTAATGTCCGCTCGGAGCGGAAACTCTTTGTTTACTGAGGTCAAGAGAGCAGTGGATGTGACTGAGGGTCAAGCTGCGCTCACAGCGCCCTCTGTTGGACAGAACGGCTCGCTGCTCCAGACCTGATGTGCCGCTACACTCAATATTTTACATTTAAATATTTATTTACTGTTCGGTTACGGATATTTACCCCCATATTCGATCAGTTTTGTGAATATGGAATATAAAGTGAGAGCCCTAATATCTATGTACCGCGGGTCTCCCCTCTGTGGAGGCTAGTGTAACGATCTGCCATGTTGTCTCCAGGCGGGTTTTGGGGACAAAAAGAGCAAAACGTGTTTTTTTGAATATGAGTCTACAAAAGTTTACAAAACCTATAATCATCCTCTTAAGTAACCTATAATCTATCAAAATAATAGTTACAAATATGAATGAAAAAACCCTCACCTGGTAACTTCTGTAAATGATGCCCTGTTCATGATCCTTTTTGGTCGTCACCGACTTTCATCTCTTAGTGATGTGATGTGTTACTAACAGACGGGCTCATTCCAACATCTGAACACTTGGTGTTGCTAAAATGCCATTTTCTACACACTGCACCTTTAAATATACGTCTTCAAACAGCAGTGGCAATTGCTTTCAAGTGCAAAAACACTGAATGTGTATCATTCCTGAATTTACCTACCAGTGTGATGTCCTACCATAAATGACATAAATGTGTATCAGCCTCTGATTGGCCCTGAATGAATGAGTCAGGAAAGTATATATATCTATTTTTTTTTTTTCTTGAAAGGTTCTACCTTTCCCAATAGTTTACTATAAAATGTTGTCCATATGGAGTTGACATATATCTCATGGATATGTGAAAATGTCCATCAGGCATGTAAATAACAATTAGAGTAACTGTGAACATACTCCAGCAGTGGTCAAAATCAAATTTTAGAGGCTGATTCAAAGCAAAAAAAGATGACCTCTTTATGACCTTCATACAGCAGAAGTTTCCTTGCAGCTTATATTTCAAAGCTGGGCAGCATTCATATTCCCGTTATAAAGAGGAAGTATCTGACCTACCTTTGACTAAAACTGTTCTCCTTCCTCCGACAGTGTAGGGTGACGATCCTGTGGCCTTCACTCCTGACGTCCTGGCTCACCGTCCACACCACAGGGTTACTGGCTCTGGCTCCAAGAAAAGCAACACCGTCCTTCAGTTTGACTCTGAGACAAAAAACATGAGAAAAAGTCACCAAAACAGCTTATCAATTAAAGTTAACTATCGCTTGAAAGGGATGAGATGAAGAGGCAATTTGATGAACTTTTAAAACACTCATTGGTCCCTGTTGGCAGCACACACTGGTCAAAGCTTGCATACAGAAAGCAACATTTAAATTAATTATTTAATATAGAGAGCCTCAAATTAATGTCATACATAAGTGCTACACACAATTGTAGATATAAACAGAGTTTTCATGAGTGAAATGAAACACAAGAAAATCTAAACTTGCCTGATCTGTTTTGTGTATCCAAAGATTTTAATGATGACAGTCTGACTTTTCATGTTTCTGGTGTTGTAGGACTGTTAACGTGAAATATCACTTGAAACAGAGTTCCTGGGTTTCTAAGTAAGGTTTCACTCAGTGTTTTAGGAACAATTGTCACTTAAATAAAATTGCCACTCCCTTCACACTGTAGTGTTATTTAACAGAAACCCAAAGTATTTGTGCCATAATGGCAGGACAAGGGCTCAGAGAAGACTTCTTACCCCGTTAGTATCCACATACTTTGAGGACAGATTCTAAGTGCAAAGAAAGGCACAGGATGAAAAGTAATGGATTACATACTTCAATAATTCATGGGTGTTTGGGTCAAACATAGATCAAACCAATCAGACTGTTTGTTGTCCTTCCCTTTAAATGTGTTTGCAGGCAAAATAACAGACTGTTATTGAGTTTTCTGAAATGTGAGATTCAATGATTGGAGTCAGAATTCCAGATTAATGACAAAATGCTAGAATGTGAAAACACAAGCTGTTATCAAAGTTGGACACACAGCAAGAATTCCAGAATATTATTTGGTATAATAGAAATTTAATTAGAGTACTATGATCAATGATCTAACATATTGTGATATTCTAGATTTTCATTAAGTAAAGTAGAATAGAATTCATAACTGTGTGATTAAAGTTGGCAGTCAAAATTATAAAATACTACTTGGTAGCATTTTATAGTCTCTGAAAGGAATTCAAAATTCTATGACTGACTTCAGGATTCTCCACTAACCTCAAACATCAAGAATGCTATTTACAAATCTAGAATAGAACTTAAGAGTTTTAATGTTTGACTTTAGAACTCTGGAATGATATTAACCACCTGGAATGTTATTGAGGACTCTGGCATGGAATTTGGAATTAAAATATTTTACTCTTTAACTAACAGCTCAACTGTTTGGCAGAGGTCAAAAATAAACTCAGGAATATTTATATGTTTTATTAAACAGAACAAATCAAATCCCTGTTTAATTCCCTTAACATTACAGGGAACAGAGAAAACTACAAACAAACCAAAAAAAACACATTTTCGGTGGGATTCGAAGGTTTAAAAAGTTAAAAGTTGATTACCTGATGACTTAAAATGCACAAATATTTGGGACAAAATCAATTAGAAAAGGCATAAATGTTTGCAAATATAATGGCAATAAGAATAACTTGAAATATTTGATACTGAGTTTAATAAACACATCAAAGATGTTTTTGATGAATAACTAAATTATCTCATTAAACTTAAGTATTTTAAATAATAATGATGGTGATAATGATAAAAGCTTTTACCTTTTTGAACCTTTAAATCCCACACAAAGGAGATATGCATTCTTCTGGTTTGTTTGCAGTTTTTTCTGTATCCAAGAACATCGACAAAAACAAACAATATGTTTTTTTGTTGACACATTAAAGATTTCTGAATTAACTGACCTCTGCCAAACAGTCGAGCTGGAAGTTAAAGGGTTAAGTCAGAATTGCGGAATGATATCAGTGTTCTTGAATGGTACTGGGTAGTCTAGAAGGAAATGTTAAATTGAATGATTGAAGTCAGAATTCTGGGGAAATGTCAAAATTATAGAACTTCATTTATGACTCTTCATTTAAAAATGTAGAATTCTATGTTTGAGTTTAGAATTATGGCATGGTATCAGCATTTTTTATCTTCATTGGCAGGTCTTGAATAGAATTTGGAATTTAATGATAGAAGGCAGGATTGTAGAATAATGTTAAATTATATAATTTCATTTACGATTTTAGAAAGTAATGTAGAATTCTTGGAGTCACTGATAAAAGAGCACAGGGCTGTTTGCTCACAGACACAGTTGGTGTTACGTCATACACAGCAGAGTGAGAAATGATTTGATACTTTTCTGTTTTATTCATTTATTCCCTCTCAGGCAACCTTTGCAATGGGTTCATTGTGCAATTTAATATTCATCTACTTTCAAGATGAAAATGTTAATGCAATTTATCATTCCTGTCTAATTTAAACTATTCAATTAATGATGATTCTGTACAGAAGAGGATATACACTTGGAATATGGAATAACTTCAGCTGGTTTTAAGTTCTTTTAGGTAATACTGCAGTCTGTGATCATTCAATTCTTATCCTCTTAGCCAATTATAACATTACCTAAAATTGACTTCTACTGGCCAAAAGTCAGTTAACACCTGTCCACACAAACCCATCACAGGTAGTTCTTACACAACACCAGATGGAGAAAAACAATTTGCACAAATGTCTCTTTACTTGAATCAGGGAAAGCACACTTATACATTTGGGACTTAACTTCTATTTTTAGATCACCTGAACCATAACCTCAAAATCAGTGACTATTACACTCCTCTGTATGATCTGGAGAAAGGGCAAAGACAGTAGAAAGACAGACGTACTCTATTTTTACCAGAGTAGTTTTTTTCAGGCTGCCTTGATGATAACAGAAGGGGAGAGGGCTGACATTAAGAGTGGCTGTGTTGGGAAGGGTCTGTATTTTGTAGGCCGTGTAAATGTCTTTGCAGCAAGCATGAGGATGGAAGGAAAGGTTGGTGTTAAAGGTGTCTGAGAAAAAAAGAGACAATCCTGGCTCGCATTAAGCAGAGGGTAGATCAGAAAAGACAGATTTTCTGAAGCTGTGGTCTAACGTCAGTCCACTCAAAGCAGGAGAACTTGGACCAGGTTCATTGTGAGGCTCTTCAGCTGCATGTTACCTAAAACTCTCTTCCAGGTTTCTAAATGATCCACTTTCCCCTCATACAATGTATTTCAACTTAAAACTAACATACAAAATAAAAGAGCTGTGTCAGAGCGGAGGACAACACAAGAAAGATGTTAGACATTCTTATTAATGCAAGGCTTTGTGCTGGTTTATCACATTCTGAAACTGTGTTAACAATAAAAGCAATAAAAACAGAAAAACAATGAAGCAAAAAGATTCATAGACAGTCCTGATGATAGCAGATTTTATCAACAATTAGGATTATCAAATACATCTACAACAGTAACCGGTTAGTCATGTTCCCTCATCTGTTACTAAACATTAACCAAGCAACATTTTTTATTTTATTTTCAACTATAGTAACTGATTCTTTATTAAATATATAAAACAAACATTTCCTCAAATATTTCATCTTATTACTAAACTATATCCTCCAACCTGTAATCTCCTCCAAAATGTAAATCAGCAGCAGGAACTAGTTCTCACTTCTTCGGGTAGAGCTGGGCAAAAAATCGATTAAATCGAATTATTTTCTGCAGAAGATTTAAAAAATTAAAAATCGAGATTTTTTTTCTTGCCTTAGTCCAATTGCAAGTAGTTGCAATCTTTGAAAAAAATTACAATTTTCATAATGGTCGGCCTTGAAAGCTTTGCACAAGCACTTTTATAGGCTTGTATTTGTTATTTAAGTAGATTAAATATTGATCAGAGTTTCATGCTAATACTGTAAAAATACCTCAGCCTTTTAGTGTTTATGTAGACAAACCTGCCTACGTTTATACTACATAATCAACCTTTTATGACCCAGACTTTGACTTTAAGAGGGAAACATTTAGACAACATAAAGGCAAAACTTGATTTGTTTCATTTTTATGTCACTGGGAGTTTTGTTTCTTTTAGGGAGGGAAAAATCGATTAAAATCGTAAATCGAGTGTTGTGGAAAAAAATTGTGGATTTTATTTCAAGGCCATATCGCCCAGCCCTATTTTCTGGTCCTGCCCCAAACTCAGTAAATTCTGTTTCACATATGTTTTGAGTTCTTCCCTGAGTATGTAACTGTGACACTGTCCCATTTCATCTAAGAGTCATTTTGGTGGAACCCCAACATACCAAATTTGATCCTTTTACTTTAAAAGATGCCACAATAGGGGTGGTTGTTACAAAAGTGAATATTTTTGCTCTCTGTAAGAGGAGACAACGTTAATGAAACTTGGTTACAAGAAATGATCCACTTATTAGAAACAAGAAAAGCGATCTAATACAAGTTTTTAACTTTTTAAAGACAGCCTAAAGCTGGAGACATACATGCGGTTAACTACCATGTCCCTACATCACTTCAGTGCGGTGGTTGGGCAATGGCATGTCAAGAATTCACATGATGCAGACTGGAGCTGTAGTGTAATAGTTTATAAAACTGTAATAGTTTATAAATGCCTCACAAATGATTGTTATTCTAAAGTGTTACCCAAATAAATGTGCCAGATGCACTCCGTAAATGATACAATGAAAAAAATCCATACATATTCTCATTCAAAAGAGCTTTTATTGGTATGGGGAAAAGAAGTTCTATTGCCAAAAGAAATGTGAGATAAAAGCAAATAAATATTGATAAATAGAGATCCTGAGTACATCTTTTTTTTCTTTTTCATTAAGTATCACAATTACAGTACAGTGAGTTGTGATTCTCTGTACACATATGGAGACAAAGGTTTGAGGTGAATAGAATGAATCAACTGAAATAAAGAAAACTGCGAGGGGCTTTTAACCGAGCACATCAGACACCTATTAAATGTAGTTTGTTCGAGTCGAGTTGCCATAGTTTGACGTCATCAGCAGGCGCAGGGCCCCGAGCCGATCTGGCAGCCTGAGCACATATTGTACCTACAGTGGAACTAATGTACTCACTAACTAATGGGGGAGTAACGAAATGGTCAAGTCACGATATGAAATACGAAACAGGGCTCACGATACAAAATAAAGATTATAGAAAATCCCCAACAGTAAGAAGTTGTGCAAAAATCTCATTTTCCTTATTTTCTTCCTAATGCAGACGTACAAAAAATATTGCTGCATCAGAACAAAATAAATGCTCTTTGACCAAAACAACACTGTAATTTTTCCCCTTATTTAGACTACAGTGTAAATACAAACATAAAATCTCAATAAAAAGTGCTTTGTTGTTGTAACAATCAGGATAAGTACATTCTTGAATGAAAAGGAAAACAAACAGCAGTCCTCAGAGCTGCAGTTTAGACCTATAAATGTCTGAACTGTGAACTATAATATTTAGCCTACAACAGTGCATATACTTCTGATCTTCAAGTATGATCAAATTCTGTCAACTCAACAGTAGATGCAAAAATCAAATATTGTTTTTTATGCAGACTTACACAAACATACAGTTGCTGCCTGTCTCCAGTTCAAAGTAGTTGGTAGTTGTACTCGCCGCAGTATACGGTGAACTGTAGCGGCATATTTTGCACACGGTTGTTGTTTTGTCCGCAATCTTCTCACCGTTCTCACAACCGGTTTATCTGACGAAGGAGCGTCAGCTAATTCCTCGACCTCGTCTTCCTCCATTTTGAAGCAAGTGTTTTGCTACGGTAGGCGAGGAGGGTAAAAAAATCACCAATCTTAGTGATGCGCAGCTCGCGTTTTTTATTTCGTGCATCTTTGAATTTTATTTTGTCATTTTTTATTTCGAGAAATTTCATGGCACGAAATTTCGTTACACCCCTACTAACTAATGTTTCCCACATGGACATGGACTGTCACCCTTATGTAGAATAAAAAACAGTCTGACACTGATTCTGTCACGCACCCACACCACACTGATTGGCTGTTGCTGCGATTTCTCCTGAAGAGTTCAAGTTTTCAATTCTGGCGACAAAGTGTTGAGCGAAAAGATCATCCAGAGTGTTTCCATTGCATCAATAGAGGGTTAACCTTGCCCCTTGTGGCTAAACATTAACTTACATGTAGAGCAGTCGCCCAGGTCGCCAAGTTGCGTTTGGTGTGTTAGCGGCTTTAGGCATCACTCACTACGCCCACTGAAATATTAGGTCAACAAACTTCCCCACAGAGGCCAAGTGTGACGACATTATGAATGGGAAACATACAACAAGCTGTTTTGTAGATATCCTCCAAAGTAATTTTAGATGCTGCGTCAGCATAATTCAACAAAGGAAGGAAAGAAAAAAAGGACGATTCAGTTTTAAGGAGTTCGTCCTTCAGTTCTCAATCACATGCAGCTAAATGCAGGAACTGAATAAACACACAGGCTGCTGTGTTCTTTTCACTGCCTCCCTCTCCATCTCCCTGTCTAAGAACCAAAATAACCTCCATCACCTCAGGGTTAAATTAAATAAGATAGTAGCCGGTGACGGGTGAAGCAGTCTGAGAGCTGGGTCGATAGAAGAGGGAGGTGAAACGGGAGGCTGCTCTGAGTCATTAGCAGAGAAATAGTTGTCTGTGGAGTGTTTTTGGGGCTGAGTGCACACAGGCACAGAGATAAAGCTAGGGCTAATTCAATTAATGAATTTGATGCTGTTCTTCTCATTATCAGACCTAGTTAAAAGTGCTGGTGCGTGGCAATGCTACAAACCCAGGACACGATAAACACAATCAGATAATAAAAAAAAAAAAAGCCAACCAGACAAAGAGCATCTCCGCTCATGCATACAGCTGCAGCTCTCACTGTCCCACTGTTTCATTCTTATCTTTCTCTGCCTCCATCAGTGGATCTAAAAACAGCTCGACAGATATCTTTTATTCAGAAATGTTAGAGAGGGACGGGATGCTAGTGCTTATCATAATGACTGATTAAAATTGGGTTGTTCTTACCCCTGTGGAGAGGTATCTCTGAGCTAGCTTTCAGGCCATGACTCTGTTTGACTGCAGTCTAAAAAACATAAGGCCGAGTCCTCACTGCAGCTTTGCTTCAATCGTCAGCATGTCCTGGTCCATTGGAAGAGAATTTAAAGCACTGAGCAGCTTAAAACACAAGATCACAAGTGAAGTACAACATGAGAGATTTGTGTGTTTGTGCATCAGCTGCCATATCAAAAGACTTCCTGGTGACATTAATTTGATATTAATTTTGATGATAATTTGCTGTCTACTTTGATATTTCCAAACAGTGCTGTAGTTTGAAAACTGAGCGTTTGTGTTTTTGTTTGGGGCTGATCTGCTGGGCAGAGACTGATGTGGGGTTGATGGGCCTCGCCACATGCCTGCAGGAAACCAGCACAGAGTGGCACTGCAGGCATGTGCCGATGATGGAAAGACGAGCTGGATGTGGGAGCCAACTAACTGATGAAACTGAGGGCAACTTATTGTGAAGTGCATTTGAAGTGTTGCAAAGCTGTCAGAAATGTTTGCAGACAGGGTTAATTATCAATGATTATCATTCAAGACAGACCTAAAACAACTGTGTTTACATATATCAGCATTTTACATGTATGACTATTTATCTTTTGTAAATCTTACTGATTGTTTTATTTGGTTCACTTGATTATTGTTGATCTTTTCCATTATTTGAATGTATCGTGTGAAGTACATTTAATATTCTTGTTGCTAAACAGGTGATGCAAAAATAAACTTGTCTTGAGTTTATTAAGCATGGCTTTTATGTAGAACTTTATTATTTTATTATTTAAATGACTATCCCAATTATTTATTTCTAAGTAGCAATTCTTATCTTATCCTATTATTTTTTGTTTAATTTTATATAGTCTGATGCTTTTATTACATTTTTAATATTTGCTTATATATTTTGATATGGTTTTTATCTTTAGGTTTTTATATTTAAGGTTTAATTTGAATCTTTAACATGATTTTAGTTGTTTTAAATGTGTTTTTAGCAGTGTGAATGTTTTTAGCGTGTGTATATATACACTATATAGCCAAAAGTATTCGCTCACCTTCCTTGACTTGCATATGAACTTATGTGACATCCCATTCCTAATCCATAGGGTTCAATCTGACGTCGGTCCACCCTTTGCAGCTATAACAGCTTCAAATCTTCTGGGAAGGCTGTCCACAAGGTTTAGGAGTGTTTATGGGAATTTTTGACCATTCTTCCAGAAGAGCATTTGGGAGCTCACACACTGATGTTGGACTCTCAGTCTCTGCTCTAATTCATCCCAAAGCTATTCTATCGGGTTGAGATTAGGACTCTGAACAGGCCAGTCAAGTTGATCCACACCAGACTCTGTCCTCCATGTCTTTATGGACCTGCTTTGTGCTCTGGTGCACAGTCATGTTGGAAGAGGAAGGGGCCAGCTCCAAACTGTTCCCACAAAGTTGGAGCATGGAATTGTCCAAAATGTCTTGGTGTGCTGAAGCATTCAGAGTTCCTTTGACTGGAACTAAGGGGCCAAGCCCAGCTCCTGAAAAACACCCCCACACCATAATCCCCCCTCCACCAAACTTTACACTTGGCACAATGCAGTCCCACAGGTATGGTTCTCCTGGCAACCTCCAAACCCAGACTGGTCCATCAGATTGTCAGATGGAGAAGCGTGATTGGTCACTCCAGAGAACGCGTCTCCACTGCTGTAGAGTCCAGTGGTGGCGTGCTTTACACCACTGCATCTACACTTTGCATTGCACTTGGTGATGTGAGGCTTGGATGCAGCTGCTCGGCCATGGAAACCCATCCATGAAGCTCTCTGCTCTGTTCTTGAGCTAATCTGAAGGCCACATGAAGTTTGGAGGTCTGTAGAGATTGACTCTGCAGAAAGTTGGTGACCTCTTCTCACTATGCGCCTCAGCATCCGCTGACCCCGCTCCATCAGTTTACGTGGCCTACCACTTTGTGGCTGAGTTGCTGTGGTTCCCAAACACTTCCACGTTCTTATAATCCAGCTGACAGTTGACTGTGGAATATTTAGGAGTGAGGAAATGTCACCACTGGATTTGTTGCTCAGGTGGCATCCTATCACAGTTCCACATTGGAATTCACTGAGCTCCTGAGAGCGACCCATTCTTTCACTAATGTTTGTTAAAGCAGTCTGCATGCCTAGGTGATGATTTTATACACCTGTGGACATGGAAGAGACTGGAACACCTGATAATGATCATTTGGATGGGCGAATACTTTTGGCAATATAGTGTATATATGTGTTTTGTCCATCTTCTTGTCTTGATGTATAGCATTTTGAGCTGCGATTGAATTTGTATAAACTGTGCTATATAAATAAACTTTGATTAATTCATTGAGTTGTGCCATATCATACATAATAATAACACAAATCTTTATGTGCTACATAATCATGATGCCAATGATAACATCTATTATCATCAAACACAATAAGAGAAAGTATTCCTTCATTCCAGGTGAATGCTTATATCAAAATAGTCAAATCAAATCAAACTTTATTTATATAGCACTTTTCATACAAAAAATGTAGCACAAAGTGCTTTACAAATAGACAGATGAATTAAATGAAGGATTTATGACCCGAACACACCCACACCACAATCCATACACAGTGTTGTTAAAAAGCATCATAAATAAAAGACAATGATAAAGCACACTGCTGTACCCAGTACGTACTGAGTAAACGCCATCTTAAAGGTTTAAAAAGAGAAAACACTGGAGGTTAGTTTAAAAGTGTGAAATTAAATATATTAACAACTACAAAATAAAATAAGGAAAGATAGCAAAAATAAAAAAGATGAAAAAATACAATAAGATGAAATAATGAAAAAGTGGGCCGTAATTAGAATAAATAAAAACACTAAAAGGTAATTCAGGTTAAAGCTAGACTAAACAGGTAGGTTTTGAGTTTGTTTTTAAAGACAAGTCAAACATAAAACAGGGTTTTGAGTGCATTTGGTGTGACACTGTTTATTTTCTGCACTTCAGAGCTCCTAAGCCGTAAATAGACACACCAACAAACAAAACTGACACACACACACAAAACGAATGAGCCACTGCAGGCTTGGTGTGGTAAAAAGTACTCCTTGCTGCTCAGAACGTCACAAATTACTGAAAGGGGCACCAGGAGAGCTGTAACATGCCAGTGAGTATCCTGCCCCTGTTTAAAATTATGTATGGTCAGGTGGACTGCACAAACTGAGTGCCCTTTAAGACAGAGGAAGTCATCTGTGTTGGACCTAAATCTGAATCTTTTACTCAAGCAGAGTTTCTTGCACATTGGCTCTATGAAGCTCTGCTCAGGGCTTTAACCACCTTTACGTTTACAAAACTCCTCGTTAAATTATGCGGGATAGTCGTACGTGTGAATGCAAACAGCTGAGTTTTACACTTGGACTTATCCAGGTAATTTCCTCATGCCCTTCCATTTAAAGTCCAAGTAGGCCCATGTCTGAATGCAGCAGTGAACTACCAGGGTAATTCACTGAGGTGAGTGAGGAGGGCTGCTGACATCATCCTGTACAAGTGGCACAAACCAGGAAACGAGAGACTTGACAGGATGGATAAAACAGCGGTCGAAGAACAAACTGATCTTATTGTGAGGGGTTAACATAAACACAAATGTGCATCAGAGGTGTTTTCTCCACTAATCATCTTTACAGCTCTGTCGCACATCCAAAACAAACACCACTGGGTCTCTCATGCATCCAAAGAGCTGCCGATGGACACATAAGAGAACAGAGAAGCTTTCATTCTCCAGTATGATCGTCGTGCATGTAGTGACTCTGCTTCATGTTTATCTCTACACACTACAGGGCTTCTCTCAATTATGTAATCAATGCTGCTGATGCACTTTTTAATGTGTATCACAAAAATAAGGATAGAAATTATTATATAAACTAATCATCCACTCCCATATTATGAACACAGACTTACTAGTCCTCATATTTGACGTTGTGCGCTGCGTATCATTGACCCTTGTTTCTGATGTAGAGCATGACACGGGAGCAGATTTGCACTCCTGTCCCGTCCCACTCCCAGAGAAAAAATCCCGTCCCGTCCCAATCCCCGGGCTGGAGTAAAAACATGATCCTGTCCAGTCCCACTCCCAAAGAATGACTCCCACTCCTGTTGCGTTCCCGTTTGTATAAAACCAAACATGTTGAAAAAATGTTGCATTTTTTATTTTAGGTAAAAGTGCAGTGCATAGAAAAGGCATTGCCTTTAAGTTTCACATGCCTGACATTCGGTCGGTGTAAACAATGTGTGTCTCCAACAGCCGCTCCAAGTCGCTCTTCACTTCCTGTGGTGACAGGAAGTCAAACCACTTTTGTAGTTCTTTTGTGCTGCTAGCGCGGTCAAGAGTGTGGGCTCTCACTGAGAGATGACTACAAAAATGGACGCATCTGTTCATCTGGTTGTTTAACACGGCTGAAAATGATCATCTATTAATGTTGTTCCCTCTCCCGTCCCATCCCGTGGGATTCCTGCAGGTATCACGTGACCCACGGGAAGTCCCGAAAAAAGTCATCCTCTATTCTGGAGCTACGCATATTATCTTGATTATTCAAAAATGAGGCAGCTGGACTGTGTTGAGTATTCAACGTCCAGTTGCCTTGTTTTTGAATCTTTAGGATAACCTACACAGATGTAAGCTATGCATATTCCCTGTCAACATGGAAATACAAGGCCGGCATTTTCAGAACCCAAAATGTCGACTCCACGTAAATGAACTGGGCATACCGTTATAAATTTGAAGCGATACTTCTGAATTCCTAAACCTGAAAGCAGGTTAATTTTGAGGCTTAAGGTGGCAGCACTGACTGCCATGTATCATTAAGCATTATACTTGGCTATTTTAAATCAGGTGCAAAGCTGGCCGGGAACTTTATTGACAATTATTGTGCCATTGGCCTTGAGCAACGTGACTTCCAAATAGGGCTGAACGATTTGAGAAAATAATCTAATTGCGATATTTTTTCCCCAATATTGCGATTGTGATTTACTCTGCGATTGTTTTAATGTTCCTCATCTTATGTATTCTTAAACAAACATAAGCAGTAGATCGTTTTATAGTAAAACCAATATGACATTAAATCAATCTAAGGATAAAAGATTTGAGAAAAAGTGGAGAAGTGAAGAACAGAAGCAAAATAGGTATGAAATTGTAAAAACTGGGTAAAAAAAAATGGTACGAAAGTGGAAAAAAGTTAATAGGTGCAAAATAGGTATGAAATTGCAGAAAAAAAAGGCAAACAAACAAATTCAAAAGTGGAAAAAAGGTTAAAATAGGTATGAAATTGCAAGAAACTACATCACAATGCCAAAATGTTCAACACATTTTGTTAAAAATATTGCACTGTCTGCGATTTGTAAATTGCAACAAGCTATATTGCGATTTAATCTAATTTGCAATTAATTGTTCAGCCCTACTTCCAAAAGCTGAACTGTTTCTTTACCTGTTGTGAAAAGTCAGTTTCATTTCTTGAGGACAGAAACATCTCATCACAGACCTGCATGATTCAAAACTAAAAAGGTAAATGGCTGTGCTCAAAGGGTAGTAAAACTGTAATGGGTTTGAGCTGCCCATTTATTTAAGGACAAAGATGATGGCAGCGAGTACTTCTTAAAGTGCTACTTAGTCTTGACATCCTTTATTGGATTGTGTTGAGTGCTATTTAATTGAGGAGATGCTGACTGTCACCAAACACCGTTCCTACACTCATGAGGCTGAAAGAACTGAGCCGACCGAGTGAAAGTGCATTTGCTTTCCACTCATGGAGAGGAGTCTATTCCCCTTTCAGCTAAATTCTTCACTAATCTATATCTGCCTGAGAAGAAGACAGCCATCTTCCATCTCTTTCTCCTTCTTTTTTAATTAAAGGAAAATCAGTCTGATAAGTGACATGTGGAGCTCTGACCTGAGGTTTGGGGACAAACTCCTGCCCTCAGAAAAAGAGGGGATAGCTGTCAGAGGAGAGACTTCAACTGAGATGAGGCTCAAAATGTGAGCAGGTTGTAGGATTTCATGACAGATCAAGAGCAATCAAAGGGGCAGGAGGTCTGAGGAATGAGTATCAGTGAAGTTCAGGTAAGTCTCTGGGTTTGTCAAAGTAGAGGAAAGGGAAGCCAAAACATGGGGCAGCTTTTCCAAAACTTAAACATATTCAGCGTGGAATGGGATTTTTTTTGGCAGAAGACTTTTGATTTGGTTCACACTTGCATATTTGCCACAATTAGCAGAGCATCCATAGTTAGCTGAACTGAAGCTAACTATGCCAGGGGTATGTGCATCCAGTGATGTGTCATTATTGTCTTCGTTTTGAAATTTGCTGTTATTGCTATTATTTGTCTAAGCTTGCTGTTGCATTTGTTGCTTACAATGTTGATGGCTATGACCTGAAGAGGCTTCAGGACGAATTTAAGTAAGACATTTTTTAAAATGAAAAAAGGGGTGAGACTAGATACTTCTCCAAATCAATGGCCTGCCCTCTTCTCCTGAACCCGGTAGAAGGAGGCGCACAACTCTTGGGACGAGCATGAAGATGAGAAAGAGTGTCACAATACCGATTTGACCCACCAGATCAACCTGACGACACGCTATGAGACGTACTGGTTCTCGTGGCCCAGAATCATCTACCTGGGTGATATATTGGAGCCGTTAATTCCCCTTGTGACCCACAGGAGCGTTGCACTAACTGTCACACTGTTATTGGGCATCGGCTGCTCTATAAACTTCACTTCTATAGCACCTTTCTTACATTCAAATGCACCATAAAGTGCTTGACAAATAATATCATTCTTATGTGAAACAGCACATTATTCCATCATGTCCATCATGTCATTCCTGCACTTTATTCATGTGTTTGAGGGTTTTTTTTTTTTGCTGATTTTTAAATTGTTAATTTGGGTCAGGCATCAGATCGGTGTGTTTTTATGATTTCATTGTGGCGACGACTTAAATCTTAAATGCAGCTGATATGACATGAAACAGACCGACCTACCAGATGCAGTTATGCTTTTGTATTTTTTTTTTATCTGCTCCCACGACCTCCTCACTACAGAGGGATTACATCTGAGGTAATGGGATGATAATTGTCAGACATGAAACACACTTTCACATTATATTGTTTCATGAGATTCATGAGTGTCAGATTTGGTCAATAATGAGTATTTTGCGTATTTTCAGAGTCTGCCACGCATTTTATCTGTGATTGACAGCTGCTACAGTGTTTCCTTTCTCCATTATTCTGGCTTTTTCATCCTCACATTTTAACATTATCAGACGCTGCTCTTCACATGTGAAATATAAAGCTCTGTTGGTGCATTCCCAGTGCTTCTCAGCGTGTCTTCCGCTCATGATTACAATTGGTCAGCTGCCTCCTGAGCCCTCCCCTTATACGTGCGCGTTCACGGCTCTTGATGAGACAATCCTGGACTGAGTTACCGTATTGATAACTAGGGTCGTGCTATCGATTATCCTGATTGCCACTGTTGCGGTTACTCAATCCTGGATAGATGTGAGTTACCGGGGATAAGTTGACCGCGCTTCGTGATATAGGCCTCAGCTGAACAGGTGTACCTTATGAAGAGTGAGTGTTCAAACTCTTAATCTCTCAACACAACTATGGGAAAAAGGAGATTAAAACAAACTATTCAGCTATATAGAAACATGTAAGACATTATTTTTAATACAGTTTGAATGTTTCACATAAAAAATGGCCTCATTTTAAGCACTGATAACTGAGCAAAAAACAGGGACACTGAAATCCTTCAAAACATTTTCTCTGCAAAGACCTAAAGACTGATGACAACAACTGTATGACGAACACCAGAGAGGAGCACATTTCTGCATAATGCACAGCTGCTGTTTGAGCAGGAGAGATACAGACCATAAAGAAGACCTGAGATGTTACTGAGCACAGTTTAATTAAAATGTAAAGTAGAGCAGGAGTATGAGACAGAGAAGGAAAATACGACTCAAAAATGAAAATCTGTCAAACATTTGACAATGACTGTCTGCTCTTCTTTATTTGAATCAAACTCGTATTGCTTTAGTTTATCTCAGCTTAAGCAGATCCAGAAGTCAAAGACCAGAGAACATGCTGCCCGAGATAAAGAAACATGCTGGATGTAAGTGAGCCCTGACTGAAATAACAAAGAGCTGCACGTGTGTGTGTTTGTGCAGGGGTGTGTATATGTGTGTGTGTGTGCTTGAAAGCAGGTCAACAGGATGATGACACTGAGGTAGTGGAACTTGGCTGACAGCAAGACGCCTCCAAGTCACGTTTCAACTCTCCTCACGAGACTGAAGATTCGACATGTTAACCTCAAGAACATAATTAATCTGCTGCCCTACATGTCCAACATTTGGACCACCGTTTGGGATTTTGGAGTTAGCACAGGATTTCAGATTAACACAAATATGAAATATATGTCATGTTGGTTCTCCTTTTATTTTTATAGCGACTGCCAAACACCGTACAAAAAAACTTCCAGTGTGTAATTTGCTCTAATGCTGATTTCAGGAACTTCCTACTGCTGCCGCTGTAGATTAGCTGATGAAATGAGGTCATGTTGTGGCAGACAGCAGCCTGATCCCTTTGGCAGCCATTGGATTGGAAGTCTAGCCAGTTAGCAGGGTTAGGACAAACACATGCACGTTCATTTAAATCTATGTGACATATATAAGGCTGCATCCAGGGGATAAACTGTGACGGTGTGTTGGACTGGATGGATGATCCAGCACTGATCAAATATTTAGATGCGTGCAGGGAAGAGCCAAGTGGGATAATCTGAGGATGAAGTGGGATGGATTGGGTCAAATTGATAAACCTGATGTATGAGTTGTCACACTGGTTAACATGAATGCTGTTGGTTACTCAAGACATCAGGCACATGCATGAAAACGGCTCAGATTTTATCAACACATTCTTAATTATACATTTCCTTATTAATCCAGTTCTTGATTGACTTCCTTATTCATGTCTTCAGAATATTTGTGTGTACAGTGTTGAACGCAGAGCACTCCTGATATTTATGCCATTCAAATGTTTCAGGATGTCACTCCTGGTTTTAGTCATACAGCTTGCACATGACAGTTAAAAGAGCAGCAGACGGATACCCATTTTATAAATTATACAATTAATATTACACATTAAACCTCATGAAGATGTTATTTAACCACAGCACAGATCTGAGTAGAAGAATGTGGTGGTTTCAAGACATCCACAAGAAGACAAGTTTAGTCTCCTGGCTGAAATAAAATTAGAGCTGCAACTATCGAGTATTTTTGGAATCGAGTACTCTGTCAATTATTTCTTCGAGTACTCTAACAAAATATACTTTTTTGTTTTTAAACAAATAAATCAATTGTATACAATGCGACATGTTAGGGCTTTCAAATTGAGCAACCAAATGCCACTTATTCCTCAGAAAAGGGTTTTCATTTTAACAACTTTCAAAGTTTAAACCAGTACTGGCTTAAAACAAAGCCAATACAATACTGATTTACAAAGCAGTAATATAATTCTGCAATTATATTTGTGAAGTGTGTTCTGGAGGGCATTGTGTAGTTTGGATTGAAATCCTTGATCATGTTCTTAAATCCTGTGTCCTCCACCATGGAAAGAGGACACATGTCTGTGATGAGCATATTTAAAATGCTGTAATAGTAATAGTTGCAGCCCTAACGATGTGCTATCATGCTAAGCTACATGCTAAGCTAACTCTGTTTGACATCAGACACACTGCACTGTGTTTTCTTTTCGTCCCTTCTTGTAGTGACCACACACTTTGGACATTCTCTACCGTTTCTTCTGTGGACTCTCTCCTTTCTGTCCCTCTCTTTTCTCTTCCTTCATGATTGTACAAGCCACGCAGCAGCGGAGGTAGCAGGCGCGTTGTGCCACAGAAATGACCGTCCGTGTCAAACACCGTGCACTGTATAGTAGTCCAGATATATATTTATATGTATAATTATATATTAAACGAGGCTTAGAGGCACACAATTTAATTCGAGGATATTTTGTAATCGAGTACTCGCGAATATTCGAGGAATCGTTTCAGCTCTAAATAAAATACAAACATATGCAGATCTTTACTAGAAATAAGATTATTAATGTTATAAGCACAATCGACTTACTCAATTTTGATTTATTGTTTAGAAATGTTCAGTTGTGTGGCTCGGTTAACAATAATGTTGGTAGAATGAAAAACATGTCCTCTGAATGGACTAAAAAGTACAAATACACTATCCTTGGTCTATAATTTAACCAGTATTCACGGAAAGAAAACAGATGTTCTCTTGACCTGCAAATTTTGCATTGCAGGTTATCAATGAAAAAATCTTTTTAATGACTAATTATTTTCTCAGCACTATAACAGGTATTAAACATCAAACGTCTTTAATGGTATTGTATATGGAAATAAACAGGTATCAAAATGACTTAGTGAGGTCTGGCTTCCACTTTTGACTGTGTCTGTGGTTAGTGATTTAAACCCACAATTGTAAAACAAAAAGAAGCATTTTAATGACAGTGTCATATCTAGATCTTCAGATCTGTCTTTTATTGAAAACTTAACTTTACTGCATGCAAAGCAAAGTGAAAAAATTTGACACAGGAGCTTTAAAGCTAAAAGTCAAATGATAATGAATCCTAGAAGAAGTTACTATAATTTCTCAACTGGAATTATTTTTTGATTCCCCTCCCTAAAAACATTGACACTGCAAATCGTGGAAAAAAATATGGTTCATATCAAATTAATATATAATGTTTATATGTATATTTGCTCAAATATTGTATTTTTTGAGCACTTTGCTTGGTAACGTTTGCAATTGCTCTAAAGCTATGCGTTGTCCAATTCTGAATCCGCTAAAAAGACATTGACTCACAGGTGTTGTTCTTTTGAAAAAACACATAAGCTGTATGAAACATGAGGAATAGGGCTGGGTATTGATTCAGATTTTCTGGATTGATTTGATTCGATATTACAAGGTCTCGAATCGATTCATGATTCAGTTTGATATTTATTCAGTCTGGGATATCTTAGTTAAAATAGTGCTGTAAATTTAAAAAGTGACCTTTTGACCTGGTACATCATTAAAAATTGTTTTAACATGAAGAACTAAAGCCAAAGCAGTTACATTAACCATATTTTAATGATATGCATTAATGCATATTCTACATATTACTTGTTTTTTGTCCAACTCGTATTTTCCTTTGTACTTGTTAAATCTAAAATACTGTACATCCAAACATCAGCTTTTAAACTCTCCAGTGGTTCCCATATAGAGCTTCCACCATGTTTGTTTGCAGAAACATCTCATGAGATCTTGTTCAGTAGAAAGCAACGCTAAATGCTGATCACACCAGACTAGCAGGGTTGATACCACAGGCTGCTTCTCTGCACATCCAATGAAGAAAAAACTACCTAAGTTAAAAGATCCATCTTTGGATTTTATGGATCGCTTATGAACCAGTTAAAGGAAAATCGATTTAAATCGATTTTTTAACCCAGCCCTAATGAGGAATTATGTTAAAAGTGTGGGCTTATCGATCTGCCTCTACTGTTGTTATCAATACATTAAGAGAGATGAGACGTTTTGAAAGTGAAAGATGTATATCTAGGTTAAACTCACATTTTGAGTAACTGTTTTAGAGAGCTATTACTTTTCTGAGAGAATATGCTCTGCTATGTCAGAAACAGCTATTACAGCTGAGCATAAGGACAGAGAGAATGAAGGAAACTCTCTAATATGCAAAACACATCAGCCTACAGTCATTAGTGAATCAATTAATCTTTGGCAATTACTAAAGCACTTTAATCACAATGGTTACAAATGGTTGGCTTTTCAATATGGCCTCTAATCAAGACTTTGATTCTCTGATTACACTGTTGTGGAGCTTTTGCAGGATGTGACACTCTGGGGACAAACATCATAAAGAGAGACCTATAAATGACATGGGGGGCAGGGTTTGTGAGAAACAAACATCTTCTCTTACAGATTCATCCGTTAATGATCGACTGACACAAGGACCGGTCATGTGACAGAGGTGATCGGATGACACGTTTGCCATGATTTGATCTAACTAAAGTCCTGATTAAGAGACCCTTTTTTCCTGTGTGAGCTCAGTCACAGCCGTCTGGTCTTGGTCTGAACGCCCTTTGTTATTGTGTTTGTCAGCGGTGTGGCATTTGCCCTGAAATGTGCGACACCAGAACAGTGAGAGCTGAAGTGGAAACATGTCAGGAAAGATGACAGGCAACATGTTAACAAAAATCTTTGGACATTGTCCACCTGAAAGCTGTCACACAGGTGTAACAAAATGTTTTCAAAGTGTTAAAGAGAAGTCTACAAATGAAGAAAAGGAGTAAAAAAAAAAAAACAGACAAGATATCCATTTAGCTTTCAACAGCAGTCAGCTGAATTTTAGTACAAATAAAAGAGTAGTTCTTCAGGGACAGACGAAAGCCAGACATCTTTAAACAGACTTTTTGCTCTTTTATGTGGTTATTGCACTCTCATATAAAACAAGCAAACTAGAAATGCTGCAACAGCATAAGACACTTCCAAGATAGTGAGGTGTTGTAAGAAATGTAAAAAAACCTGTCCTTTCTTGTATCATTAACATTTTCAAGAAGAATATTCCTGAATCTGCATTGGGATTCCGATCACCACCAAGATTTTATAAGTTCTCTTCAGTGTTATGGCCAAAACTCCACAACAATGTCATCAAAATCCATCAAGAACTTGATGAGTTATTAGAGAAAATGTGGAAAACAGCTTCATTTTACACTGTTTACAAATCATTAACAAAACTACTGAATCCACAAAGTTATTCAGATAACCGCCAAAATGTAATCACCCCCTCTTTGTGCAATGACAATGTCCTAAATTCATCAAAATCAGTTGAAAAGTTCTAAAAATGTCCTATATTTAAACAAAGAAAACTTAAAGCTAGGGTTGGTAATTTTGGAAAGCTAGCATGAATTTGAATGGAGCATCTCCTCAGAGCTCCGCCTAGCCCCTCCCACCCCTCCTCCAAATGACGCCCCCGCTCACATGGACAAGCGCCGCTGAATCGCAACCAGAAGACTGATTCAACTCCAAACCCTCAGCACAACGTTTTTATTTTACATGCCAAGTCATGTCTCAGTCAGTGTAAGAAAACACCAAAACATTATCATAGTAAAGTTAAAAAACAAACATGTAAAGTTAGTTAGTGCTCACAGCCTGATGTTGATCGGGGTATAGGTAGTTCCTCTGACATTCTCCACATAGCTGTCAAGTCTCCTGTTTTGGCCGTTAAACTACCGTATTTTACGTATTTTCTCCTCTTTCCCGCCGTCCTCCTGTATCAGTATTCTCCTGTAAATCTCCCGTGTGATGATATAATAATAAAAACATTCCTCTGCCTCTCCAAACTGAGCTCTGTCTCTAGCCTGAAGGGGGCGGTAATGCTCCAAAATGATGGATGCCAACCACCATAGTGGTTTATTTTAGATTTCTTGTCCACCTGTCTTAAAATGTGAGGGATACTGGAGCTTGGTTGGGGTTGTGGGACGGCTCACAGCGGGCTTCCCTTCACGCACTGAATCAGAGTCTGGAATGGCGACGGGATTTGATTGGTTTAAAATGTGGGCTCGAAAGGTTTTATTGGTTGGTGTTTTCCCTGTTTTACTCCTGCTGTAGATAGCAGATATTCACAGAGTACAAAAAATAGAAATCTTGTAATACAACTGTCTTCTTACAGAAAGGTTTCATCATGCTCAATTCATAATGAGAGCCGCAGTGTCTGTTTTGCTCTCGCAGACAAATGCAGAGCTTACATCATCAAAAAAGCCGGATCAAATCAAAGTTTTTTTGCAAGAATATTTTGAACTAAAGCCACACACACTATCAAACATACTTAAGAACACACACGTAACCAGTTCATAGAGGGAAAGAGCAGTTCCTCACATTTTCTAATAAAAACATTTAAACAAACAGACATAGTATTTTTTTTTTATTTTCTCAAACAACGAGAACTTCCAGAAAACTTTGCAGCAATGTCATGGCATCAGGACATCCTTCTCCCTCCGGCTTAATTCTAAACTGATTACATTTTAGAGGTCATTGGTCAAAGTCCCCAACTCTCATGTTTAACCCCTGCTCGTGAAAGTAATGATTACATACGCCAAGGACGTAACGTTTTTGGGAGAGTAGTTTGTTTGTCTGTCCGTCTGTCAACAAAATAACTCAAAAAGTTATGGATGGATTTTGATGAAATTTTCAGGGAATGTTCAGCATGGGAAAAGGAAGAAGTGATTCGATTTTGGTGTTGATCCGGATCAGCATCTGACTGCCATGGCGAAAAATGTGATTTTTGTGAATAACTACTGAACTAAAATAGATATCATTATGAATCCAGTTACTAATGGTATGTTTTCATGGTCAAGGAATCTAAATATTTAGATGAAATAAAGGTAGGAGTAATGTTTATGGTCAAAATCACAATATGGGTGAGGACTGTGGCGCTGGCAGAGGTCTGCACTCTTCGAGTGCTTTTCTAGTTCTGAATATGATACTGCAAGAGTGCTTCGCAGGATTTTCTTCTAACTTACTTTTCTTACTAAATGAAATGACAAGCTTTACAGTCACAGGTCAAAGTCAAAGTCAAGGTCACTGAAGATTATGGTGCCTTTGAGTTGTTCACATTTTTACAGTCAGCTTGTGTTTACACATAAAATGCTAAATTCACACACAAACCAGTAAGTACAGCCCTAATATTAGAGCTGAAACGATTCCTCGAATAATCTTGATTATTCGATTACAAAATTTTCTCGAGGCAAATTGTGTGCCACAAAGCCTCGTTTAATATATAATTATACATATAAATATATATCTGGACTACTATACAGTGCACGGTGTTTGACACAGACGGTAATTTCTGTGGCACAACGCGCCTGCTACCTCCGCTGCTGCGCGGCTTGTAAGATCATGAAGGAAGAGAAAAGAGAGGGACAGAAAGGAGAGAGTCCACAGAAGAAATGGCAGAGAGTGTCCCAAGTGTGTGGTCACTACAAGAAGGGACGAAAAGAAAACACAGCGCAGTGTGTCTGATGTCAAACGGAGTTAGCTTAGCACGTAGCTTAGCATGATAGCACGTCGTCAATGCTGCAGCACGTCAACAGTAAACATCCAGTCTGTGCATCAGAGCGACACAACAGGATGACACTCATGATACATCAACAGAAGCAGCTAATGTGATCAATAACTGAGATATGGACGAGTAAATAACCTACTTTGATTATGGCTCCGTGTAAAGGCTGGTTCAGAACGTAAATCTATGTGGAGGCTACTTGTCCAGAATCCTGTGTATTTTGTTCACATACTTTTCACATCCAATAACTTTACATTTAATTTGATTGCAGAGAGTAGAAGAGGAAACACTGACAGTGAGTAGAGGAAGCAGGTGTAGGGAATGCTTTCATATGTTATAGAAATGTACATTAGCTAGTTAAATGATCTTAGTATCTAAGTATGATATTATTTGGTCCTAGAAATAAAGTAAGCAAAATAAGATCATCAATATGGTACAGTAGTAAAGGCAATAATTTAGCAAAAAGAGACAAGCATGAATACAAATAAAATAAAAATAACCAAACTTAAAAAAAAATACTGAAAAAGCAAGATATGGCCCAGAGTAAAAATAAAAGTATAGATTTTGATTTTGAGATCCCATTTATGCTCAGAATGTTGAAAATAAGAAAAATAAGTTGTTAATTCAAGTGACCTGGCTTTTCTGTTTTGTGTGTTACTAATAATAATAGAGTAATCGATTACAAAAAAAATCAATAGCTGCAGCTCTACCTAATATGTGAACGTTTCCCCCTCTGTCTTGAGTACAAATTACTCAAAGAAGGTGGGTGTCCACTGGTGACTCAACAGGACTGACCTTCACTTTTCATCTCTGTGATACTCGTCTTAGGGGTCAACAACCAAAGCTCTGCTTCACAAAGCCATCAGCACCTTCACTAAAACTGCTTGTGTCCACTAATCCCTCCGTTCATGATTCCCGTGGACGATTGCGTTTGTGTGTTTGTGCCTTCTTCAGTGAAGCGAGAACACAGCTTGTCTGCACAGAGTGATGCAGGCTGACACTGGAGGAGGAGAAGAGCCATGAAAACGTGCACAAGGACAAGTGATCCATCAAGATGCACAATACGCTACTCATTCTAAGATCTAATTTCTTTTACCTGAAATCATAATCATAAGTTTTGAGTTTTTATTCTAAGCGTCATGTCCCAAAGCTTTCTTCAACACAGTGTTTTTCACTCATATCCACCCTTTAAGGCTTATTTGGGCTCAGAAATTTGCTTACAAGGGTGTCTGTGTTATCAGCAAGTATTAAAGTATGGATACGCATTTTAACTAACAGGACCTGGTTAAAATAAAAGTTAGGGCCTGTTTGTCAAGATAGTTTGAGTGGATGGGGAGCATTTTTCTTTCAGCAGATACCAGACTGTGCAGAGTCAGTTTTCAAGTAACCAAGCCTGTTTTCCACTGTGATAAAGAACACTTAATGTTGATTTGATGCAAAATGCTGACAGAATTAGAGTTACAGTGTGATCTGAGGGATCAGAGGTCATGGCATTCAGCTGTGTTTTTTGCCTTGCAGCTTATGTGCAGAGAATTTGACGATATTGCAGACTATAGATGATGAAATCCCTAACATCCTCACGGGATGTAATGGTTACCGGTAAAATGGTAAACCGTGGTACAATTTCCCACAGAAATCATCACTGTGTCCAATTAAAATTACTGTTATACCATGTTTGACTACACTGTGTCATAAACTCACAGTGATGTTGCTCTTTGCCTGGAAAAGCCTGAACTATGTATCTGTCCTCGATGAAGCAGCCTCATGAGAGGCGCACATGTGCAGTTTACGTTGTTTGGCCTCTGAGTCTGAGAGCGAAAGTTAGAGACAGTGGAGACTTTTCCTCTCAAAACGGACTCTGAAGTCTGGTTGAATTTTGGATTTTACAAGGCTGTTGAGGGGAAACTGATAGAAGACAGTCTCCCTGTTTAAACATGAAGCTGTGGCAAAAGAAAAAGTTGGCGTGGTTAAAACTGCTGTAACTCCTCGAGTGAGTGAGCTGACCAAGCCGTCGAAGTAGAGAGAGAGAGAGGATACAGTGAGCCATACCTGAGAGAATAACAGGTGGTTTTCAGTATTTTCTGAACAAATAATGTGGATCTTGACAATGACAGCATTTGTATCATTCTGGAGTGTATTCTTGCCGTTCTTTCGCCGTTTATTCGCTGTATTTTGAAATAGATTCTCTTTTTCCATCATAGTTCGTGTTTTATGGATTTAATCAGCCGTAATTTGGAAATATTAAAGTAGGGAGATGTGAAGGAGATCTGCCATGAGAGGGGAGACCAGAGGAGAGTCATGAAGGGGGCTAACTGCTTCAGGGACTATCATTAGTTAAACAAAAAATAAATAAATAAAAAGTCCTGGACATGGTCTAATATAACGAGCTATAACATGGACACTAATGCTACAGGCAAACTAAAATGTGTGAGCGTTTGTAAAATAGGTTACATTTATTTTTGGCTGTCTCAAAACTTTGAACATGTTCATTTACATTTGTTTATGAAGAGAATCCTGTTTAAAGTACAGATCTGTTTTTTCTTTTCTTGTAATTACACACAGTTTAAGCATTTTTTACATAATGAAAAATACTTGCTTGAATGTTTACTTTTATGTCTTATAAAAGGAAGGTAAAAAATGTACACAAAGAGCTTTCTTGACAAAAAAGAACTGTTAAGACTATAATATTAAAGGGGTTAAATGATTTCAATTGTGTGTTAAAGTACGTTTTGAACATTTTGAGCACACTGCAACAACACTGTGATGATGATGATAACTCTGATACTTTTGGTCACAATATCCGTGATACAAAATTGTCATATTGTTACATCCCTAATTGAGAACAATCTTAAACTATTGGACTTTGCTCACTAAGCTGTTCTCATTGTGGTGAACCTGCCACTTCCTTGTTCGTGGATGGCTGAGCCTTTGGGAATGCTTCTTCAATATTCAATCATGACGAGGAATGTTTTTGAGCATTCCTCATTCTCCCAGTCTTTTATTGCGCCATGTCCAGGCTATTTTGGTCTGTGTTGGTGTTATAAAATCAAAAATAAGTGAATATTTGTCATGTATTTTATAGAATATGGGTTGGAACAGATTTGCAGATCAATTGATTTTATTTTTATTTACATTCTACACAAGTCCCCAACTTCCTTTGAATTGTTTGTAGAAGTCTGTGCCCTTTTTCTCCAAAAACATCTTTAATAAATAACTAAAAATCTTAGTCAGAGATTTGAAAAATGTTTGTGACAGTTTGTGTGTCAGCAAAGTAAGGCAAAGGAATTGGAGTGTGTCCTCTGGGGCCCAAACGCAGCCAGTCTGCACTGAGAAAACTGAGAGACTGCTCCAGATCTCTGTCAGTGTTCAATAATGTACAGTAGACCAGAAAACAACAGGCTAATGAGAAAACACAGTGAAACAGTCAAAACAGTCACTAAGGACTCCACAACAGCTGCACCGTGGACTGGTGGGAGTTGCTGCAAAGACATTAGTTCTTATTCTGCAGAAGTCCCCAAACAGTTTTGCAACATGAACCAGCTCCGCATGGGGAAAGAATTCACGGACCAGCCACTGCATTTGGGGCTGTTTATTTCACAGTGACCATCTAAACAGACATTAAGCAAGAAAACATGTTACTTTTTGTTAAATGATTCTTTTAAAAGGACTGTGAGGAGTTCCTAAGTAATTACAAAACAGTCTCCCTTTTAGAAATATGCCTGATGGAAATACACACTTTAAGATGAGTTTATAGCATCTAAATAGGTTATCTATAAATGCTATTCCTTAGCTTCACGGTCCGGTTGGACAGGGCTGGACTGGCCTGGATACTCAACTTCGGGAACAAGACAAATAAAACTAGAGCAAATTTATATTATTCAGACACGTCTTAGAGCACTGGGCTGTAAGTAGAGATATATAGCCAGCTACAAAACTACGATACTAAGTTTTCCAAAAATTGCTTGTTGTCATACATAAAAAACTCCGCTACGTAACTAGAAAGAGATACATTACCTCGTCGTTTTGCATCCTGTAAGTTGTAAAAAAGAAGTTGTAAAGCAATGCAGAGTTCTGAGGAAGGTCCGAGCTGCATTCATTAGCATCACAACAAACACACGCTTTGGCTTGGGTCACGTCTTGTGGTGCGTTCCAGTTGTAGTCAGAAGTAGGAATTCCCGAGTTTCGAGTAGGAAACTGCAACTGGAACGGCCCCTGAAGTCGGAATTTCCTACTGGGAACTCGGTGAAACCTCGCCAACCCGAGTTGACAATTGAAGATGGATGCCCCCAAATGCAATAAAGCAAAATTAAAGCATCAGAGACCCTAAACTGCTGAGCAACTGAAGTCGTACATCAAGCAAAAAATAAAGTATTTCACTCACAAAGCTTCAGTAATTACTGCCCTCAGTTCCAAACACTTATTAGACGTTGTTAAAAGGATAGGCAATGTAACACAGCAGTAAACATGTCCCCATCCATGTTTCAGAAGTGTTAAAGGAAACAAATTATAAATGAGTGAAGGTTTGCAACTAAACAAAAAAGGTTATAAGTTTGTACATTTAAGAACTTGTCTTTGTATTTATTTGAAGACAGGTTGAAAAGGATTTTCAAATCATTTAAATTCTGTTTTTATTTACGTACGTCCTTCGTCCCATCTTCATTGGACTCGGGGTTTTGTTTTTATCTTCAGCTTTAGACTAATTTGAAATTCAGCCAATCAATAAAAACACATTTCTGTTTTCAGTCTCTTTCCAATCCGGTCATCACGTTGGTGCAAACATCCATGAGCTCATAAAAATATTGAGTGTCTTTCAGATTTCTGCACGCAGATTTGAAGTCCTGACCAAAGGCCTCTTTTTGGCACTAATGGTCAGCTGCACAGCACAACTTCTTTCATTCCTTGCGCTGCCCAGAAGGGCTGAAGCTGACAAAAAAACATCAAACAGATCAAATGATTCACACTCAGATGCACAAACTCGACGCAGCTACACCACTGGATATATGGCCGCGCATAAACAGCGCCTTGCATGTTTCTCTCCACTGGCAAACAAACTGCATCACACAAGCACACACTCGCTCTCACACACGCACACTCACAAACCCCTGTGCAGATTAAGGCTTATCCCGTCAGTGGTGGTGGCCTGCAGGATGATAAGGGCTTGGATCAAAAGTAGCAGCTTATATCTGCAGATCAATGGCTGAACTCCCAGCCAGCTACAGCCCAACTGACCAGCACTACTACGGCTTAAAACACTGCCAAAAGCTCTGCTCCAAGCTGCAAGCTGAACATCAGATCAGTCCAACCATTCTCAGCAGGGGATCAGACACTTTTCAGCTTTACACTGTTTCTCACATCACTTTGTGCTTTCTTGAAGGATTCTATATTACTGCAAGTTGTTCTCGCAGCCTGCAAATCTATTTTTATAGATGAAACGTGCTCTTTATGTATAGTTTTTTTTCTTTTCCCATCAGAGGTCACCTGTACTTTATGAAGACAAAAAGGGTTCAATATTCAGTTTGAAGCTTCCACAAGTGAGAAAGGTTCTTAAAATGTTAAAAACAGAACAACCCTGCTTCTGCGAGACACGTTAATATCTAAAATAACCCAGAACAGAATCAAAGTTTCTTAATCTTTGTGATAGACGAAACTGAAAAAACAAACTTGACTGGTTTAAAACAATTCTTAAAGTGGAACACATGAACTGCACATGCATTAAAACATGTCTGATCATTCAGTAAAGTTTCAACAAACTTTGTCGGAAGCTAGAAAAAAATGCATCCGGCTCTCTGTGTGAGATCGAACTTCAGCTCTGACGCTTCTGTGTAAGATCCAACAGTGGCACCTGGTGGTTTACTGCAGATTTGTGCCGTCTCACCTGTCACCTGTGCCTGAAATTTGTCTGCTGCTGAATGAGACCAAAGCAGGCTTTGTCTCTCACTTTCAACTAAAATGTAAGCTTAAAAGCAGAGCAGAATGTCTGACTTTTCTTTCAGTAAGCAAGCCAACTTTGCAATATCTGAACACGATGTGTATAATAGATGAAGACAGAGCTGCCGAGCAGGCCACAGGGGAACAGGTAAAGCTTTGTTAACGCTCTCTTCACGGCAAAAAGGAACTGGGTGCTGATGTAATGGACTATGACTATGTACTGGGAGCATTATGTAGAAGGAAAAACAAAAGCTTCGGCTATTAGTCTCCAAAATGGAAGCTGTTTGATGAACCAGAAGGTGTTTTGAAGGTTGCACAATATTGGAATTTTGTTGATATTAGATAGGCTGATATTTTCCATACTCAAACCATTAAAACTTATTATTTTAGTCAAAAGCACAATTTATATTTCTTGGCTAAAACTGACCTCTTTCATGGTCGTCCATTTGTGTTCGAAACAAATGTGAAGCAAGAAAAACAAGATTGAAGAATGTGACTTTAGGTTATAAAAGTGGACATTCAGGCCTCATCCACACGAAGACAAAACGCTGAACAGTTTCCAAAACGATCGTCATAAAGACGAAGGCGTCTCAGAAAATGTGTGCATCTACATGAATGCACTCGATACGCATCAAAGCGCTGTAAAACACATGCCAGACCTCTAGGGGCGCTGTAACGATATGACGGAAACAAGCAGAAACAGACGAAAAAACAGTGGGCATGCGCACTTGCAGCAAAAGTTGTAAACAGAGATTGTGATAAAGTGATCATAAAGTGCCGTAATGTCCTCGATAGTTGTTTGTTCAACTCGGTGGTGATTGAGAAGAAGGAGATTTTGCTGCAACAGGGATAGTAGGGTCACTAGCTTCATCAGCACATATGCTACACCGTACGCCGCCATTGTTGTTGTTGTTGCCGCATGTGGCGCATGCGTGTCAATGAAGATATGAAACTATGACGTAAGTGTATCTGAAAACTTGCGGAGAGCCAGTAATAACGGAGCTGCGTATACGGCATTTCAAAATCTTTTCACTCTGGAAACTGGTTTAAAAAATGGTCATTTACAGACCCACAAAATGCCGTCTTCATATGGATGATACGCAGATTCGGCAAAAAACGTATGCGTTTAGACCTCAGTTTGTCTTCATGTGGATGGGGCCTCAGTGAGGTACAATGTTATGGTTGTTTGTACATTCTGCCAATAAAACAGCCAATATATGGTGGTTGTTGGGCACAAACTTCTTATCTCTTAGGGCGTTTTCACACCAACCATATTTAGTGCGCACCAAAGAAGTTTTGGCCCAGGGTTTGGTACGTTAGTATCAATGTGAATGCAACCACCGCACTTTGGTGCACACCAAATCAGCCGGTCTGAGACCTCCATGAAGGGGTCTCAATCCGCTCCATCTCCTGACATTTGGTGCAGTTTCACTGGTGTGAAACAAAGTGGTCTGAACCGATCTACTTTTGATGCACTACTTCCTGTTAATCCCGTGGTTGAATCTTTTGCTTACTCAATTTGTTGATTTGTTTGTTATTCTGGTTGAGAATTACGATGATTTACGAGGGTCCAGAAGGTCGCTGATGCCGTCTCAAACACGATAAAAAAACACACTTAAAGGAAAATGTAGAAGAGAGCGAAACGTAAACATTGGTTGTCTGGTGTGGGAAATGGTTACCATGGTAGCCTCTTCTTCGTTCTCCTCCGTAGCAGGTTTGGTAACCAGTTACGTGCATATCGCCCCCTGCTGTTTCAAACTGAGTAAATACACAAGTGGGTCCTGGCACGGTTCGATGTTGGAAGTGTGAATGCAAGCCAGCTGGGGAGGGAGAGGAGGGGCGAACCGCAGTATGGTTCGAAACAAGTGCGCCTAACGTGAAAACGCCCTAAAACAGTGCATTCGGTCACCTCCCATGTTGATGAGTGGGTTCTTCAAAGATTTAACAAATCACAGGCACCCAAAAGGATTTGTAATCATGACAAAACAATATGTATTCATCCAGCAGAGCATCTTTTTTCTGTTTCCTGAAAAGCAGCAATATTGGAGATAGGTGTGTGACCCACTGTGTAGATACAATAACACCTTTAATAGCAATATTCTGCCAATAATCTAAACTTGCAGTGCAGCTGAATCAGGCTGATTTAATGTAATCAGCCAGATCCATCCTGCCAAGCTCCAATCTGCAACGGTTGTAAGCAGCTGAAAGCAGTGGGTGACTGTTTGTGCAGTGATTAACTAATGGCCCTTTTCCATTAGCCCTACTCTACTCTACTTGACTCTACCCGGCTCTACTCTACTTGCCTTGTGCTGCTTTTCCATTAGCCCCAGTCACCTGCCCAACGGGGTGCAGTGTCGCTGAGCGGCTCTGCGGTGACGTTATTTTGAGCGCAACACAACAATCTGTGGCTTTTTGTCACAAACCGAGTAAAAAAGGAAAGCAGAAGAAGGCTGCAGGTGGCAAGAAGAAATACCCCTTGAGAAGCACAGGAGAGTTTTGGAAGCTATACAACAGAATGAAGCCGAGGACGAGAGCAATCCAGCTGCAAAGAAAAGACGTATGAGGGTAAGCTAATGGTAGCTAACGCTAGCATGCTAGGTTGTCACGCTCATGATTCATCATTTCATCAATTCTATCGGCTTCTGCACCATTTCTGTCAGATCTGGACTAAATAAAAACAAACAAAACAACACTACACACTTTTCAATAGGAAGATATTCTTGCTCTTCTGACATATTTTGCCTTGATTTTGTTTTACTCATTTGTTCACATTCTGTTTACTTAGTTGTACCACTGCAGCAGTACCCACCTGCTATTATCTGACTGGTGTGTAATGGCTGTAATGGCTGACAGAATGATTATCCAATCACCTGTTAGTTATGTAATTAAAAGGTTTTGCCCACTCCCAAACACTTTATTTAGGCTCTTTCCCAGACAGTTTGGAATAGGCCTGTCGTGATAATCAATAAATCTATCAACCGAACGATAAATAAAAACGTCCTTGGTAAGTTTGCCGGCCTCGATAAATTGTCGTGTATGCGTGTTTGTTTCCCTCCTCTCGTTCTATCGAACAGGCTGGATGAGAAGATGGCTCACTGCGTCCATCTTAAACAACACTTGGGTCCGTTGGTTCTAAAGCGGAATAAGCGGGGTTAGGGTTAGTGATGCATCTGTCTTTCATTCAGTCTTTGTGGGGGAGGCGGGGCTGCTTGTGCGTTCACACAGAGCTGAAGTGAGCGTCGTGAGAAGTAACAAGGAAACAAACACTAATATGAATGATGGCATAAAGGCGATGGTTCCTAAGCCAAATGCAACAGCCCAAGCGTGGGAATATTTTGGTTTAGACAGAATGAACAAGGTGTGAGCTCATGAACACCGACGAGCTGATATGTCCCATTTGTTTGACAACAGTGGTGACGAAGAAGGGGAGGTGCAGCGGAGCCTTCGTCCTGACAGTCAGCACTTACTGAGGCATTTGGTCGGCAAAGTAAAAATAAATAAAACAGAACAAATTGGTGCCACTCACAGTGTCGTTCGCTACATTGCAAAAGAAATGCAATCATTCAATACGGTTGAAAATCCAGCAATGTAATGAACGTTTGGAGGAAAGTACGAATTGACTGGGAGAAATTACAGGTCACAAACAATTCAGGAACTGTATTAACTACATTTTATTTATTGTTTTTTATTGTTGTGTGTGTTTTTATTGGTGTTTTTTTTCTGTACAGAGAAAAGGTCTATTTTTTGTTGTTTTTCATTATTAGAATGTTTTTTTTACACGCAGTTTTTCCCAAAAGAGTCCATTTAATTTTCATTTGGTTTTTCTCCTCTTTTTTTTACATTTTTTTAAATTTATTATATTATTTTTTTATTTAAAAGCTCTTGACCTTCCAATTACAGTTAAATACTCTTAATAAATTAAAGTCCATTGCTTTTGATATGGTGTAGTCACTTTATTACAACATATAATTACATTCATGAAAAAAATATCTTTCAAAACAACATTGACAATAATCTTGTTTTTGTTTTTTTTGTTTTTTTAAATGTATTTTTTGGGCATTTTGTGCCTTTATTGATAGGAGACAGACAGTGGAAAGGCTTGTGAAAGGGGGTGAGAGAGTAGGGGAAGACACTCTGCAAACTGGTCACAGGCGGGATTCGAACCTGGACCGGCAGAAGCAAGTACATGGGGTGCTAACCACTCCGCCAAACTAGCACCCCAATAATATTGTTTATCGGCAATCATTTTGGTACAATTGTCATCCAGCAAAATTTGTTATCGTCACTGGCCTAGTTTGGAGAAATATATTGATCGGTCAATCTGGCAAATCGGGGTTCCAGTAATCTCCTTTTAATCTGTCAATGTCCATATTGTTCTGATAATAATGTGTACCATTAGCCCGACTCAGCCTGCAAAGCACAAAGCCGATGAAGAGACTGGCAGAGTATTAGTAACCATGACAATACTAACAATGGTAAACCCCCACCTGCAACACCAAATGGAGAAACTTTTCAAACATTATACATCATCTCATCTGAGTCATTCAGCATTAAAAACAAAACACATGATAAGAGAGTGATAGTTCCTTATGTGGCTTATTTGGCCAAATATTTTTGTTTGGGGTTGGATTTTGATGGGGTCACAATTAACAGCAAGCAACCAAAGTGTGTTTTTGTATCAGTAACACTGCAGGTCATCAAAGAAAGATAAACAAAGAAATGAGAGTCTGAGCTCTTAAAAATCTTGTTTTTCGGTATAAGACTTAAAAACTCAACAAATAAGTAACCAAAAGGTAAAGCACTGTTATAACTTGATCTTTAAAAATGTAGCCATAGCATATATAGTAGGGCTGTAATCAACCAAAGAAATTGGTGGTCGACCAAAACACAGCAATTGTCACCAAAAATCAACCAATCGCGGGGGAGGGGGGCTTCAGCGAACCGCGGCTCAGTAAAACTTATATCAGCACCTGCTTCTGTTGTAGCCCAGTTTTGGCTTTGTACCCCTTATTAAAATGCACCAGAACATGACGCACTGCAGCCACAGCAGGACTGTGCCCGGCGCGCCCAGCGGGAGTGTGCCCGGCGCGCCCGGCGCACCTCCAAATGCCCTGCATCTTAAACCATTCATGGGACTCCTTAAGTGTTTCCATACAGAGTTCCATATTAGCCACGTTGTTCACTACAACAGACACTTTTTTTTCTGCTCGACCTTTGAGGCATCGGCAAGTTCATATAATCCGCAGCGATGTTTCTTCCCGTGTCCGCCTCTCCTTTTTTACCTCTCTCAAGCAGAAGACTCTTTGCTTTCCAGTTTTCATCAATGAAATGGGCAGTCACTGTCATATAGGACTCCATTCGAAGAGACGTCCACATCTGTTATCTTTATCTATTAACTCAGAAACGTTCTCTTTTTTACTCCCTCATATTTTGCCGTGTGTGCGTGCATAATTGTGTGGCGCGCTGGCACTGAATATCCAGGTTCCAATGTTTTTCTTGGCCTTCCATGACACCAATGGGCCTCATACCCTCAGAAATAAAATTGACAATTCCATCTGTGATGTCGTTTTTGCATTTGGATATTTATATGAGGCATACAATCCAGCAGCAGCGGCATGCAGCTATAAAATGAATAAAGGATTATTAGACTAGAATATTGAAAATTTCTTAATATAATATTGATATTGAAATGAATGATAAATACATTAAAAGACAGGCTGTTACCTGTGAAACGGTTCACTTGATACATTTCTCCTGATAAAATGAACCATATACTGCAGGGGAAAATATAAATTGATACATTTGGTCGACCAATCAGAATTTTGGTCGACTGAGCACGCATCGACCAATAAGTCGACCGGTCGACTTGGACTTTACAGCCCTAATATTTAGATTATATTTATTTAAATTCACACATTAATATGACTGGATTAAATGGGTTTTTTTTATTATTTTTTCCAATATTTTTACATTAAAATCTGTCCACAAACAATAACAGGAAATTCTCCTCTTACATTTAAAAGTCAACTATCAAAAAAAGATCATCAAAATTAAATTTCTATGACAATTGAAAAATATACAAGTTTTCCAGCCACAGTAGACAGAAGTTCTCAGGCAGATCAATTCAGTTATTTTAGTTTTGTCTTGAATTAATGAAGATAGTTGTTAAAACTTGAAATACACAAGACCAACTTTAATGACTATACTCATGTTAATCTTTATAGTTTTGGCATTGCATTTTTCAATCACTGTTTTTTTTTGTCAGAAAGCGCCAAAGTGCAGTTTAAATAAAACAAAAGATTGACCCCATCCTTCAGATTTTTTCCAAGCTGAATTTTGCACATTTTTTTATCAGCTGGAGCTCATTTGCATTTTGAGTCTGGATGTGAGTCATGAGAATATACTCTGATGTCTGAAAACGACTCCATTTCATCATTACTGCTGCTTTATTTCTTTGCTCCAGGTCCACATTAAGCCAAGCATGACTTTGTGTTACAGCTGTCAAGTCTGCAGGATCAAACTTAGCAGAAATAATCCTTACAAGAAACATTAAGGATAAACAAGTGACTGGATGGCTAAGCTTATAATCGTCTCCGAGAGACACCGACCCTCCGTTAGCCAGCAGAGTTAATTCTGCCAGAAATGCTTCACTGCCTAATCCCAGCCTGTTTGACGACCACTCCAGTCTTGGATATATCATCTTCAGGGCAGGCCGAGGGAGCTGGGGCACAGAAGTGTGAAAGAAGTTTGGTTGGAAGCTTTGCCTAGAGAAGTATGTGATATGTGCTGAAGATGAAACTGTTAAAAACCCATATCTATGAGCATACTCTTGCTGCCCATGTGTGGTTTGTTCCTTCATGTATACACAGTTCCTCAGCCATTATCTGGACTGTTGGGTCCACATGTCAGTGTTGTTGTGTGATCAGTGGCTTCACAGCACATATGGGATATAATGGCTTGAATAGAAGTCAAAGTGAGTGATCTTTATTTTTATCAGCCCAAACCATATGTAGGTCAGTGTCAGCTATGCCAGATGAACATAATGCATCACTGTACATCAGCTTTTTTATTCCCATCGCACTGCTTCCCCAGAGATTGAGAGTCTTGCAACACAAAACAAAAACTTGGAGCCCTGTTTATTAAACTTAAAATCCACCAGAAGACACACAGCTTATTATTCAAGTAGGTTATGACTGAGAAGGGACATTTCTCTGCCATATAAACCTTATACAGTTAATAGAAATAATGCACTTCCTGTTACAAGTGTTCATGCAAAGTGTTTATTTAAAGGTGCTATGAGGAGAATCTATTTCCGGCAACATAAAGACCCTGCTGCCCATGAGCAACTGCGGCGACTGTCGTAAAGACGTGACCCAAGCCAAAGCGTGTGTTTGTTGTGATGCTAATGAATGCAGCTCGGACCTTCCTCAGAATTCTGCATTGCTTTACAACTTCTTTTTTCAACAACTTACAGGATGCAAAGCCATGAGGTAATGTATCTCTTTCTAGTTACATAGCGGTAGTTTTAGATGTGTGACAACAAGCAATTTTTGGAAAACTTAGTAGTTTTGTAGCTGGCTATATATCTCTAAGACGTGTCTGAATAATATAAATTTGCTCTAGTTTTAATTGTCTTGTTCCTGAAGTTGAGTATCCAGGCCAGTCCAGCCCTGTCCGACCCGACCGTGAAGCTAAGGAATAGCATTTATAGATAACCTATTTTGATGCTATAAAACTCATCTTAAAGTCTGTATTTCCATCAGGCATATATCTAAAAGTGAGACTTTTTTGTAATTACTTAGAAACTCCTCATAGCATCTTTAGAATTCTGCCCATTTTTAGGAAGCAGAGGAAGAATCCCACTGGTCTTTTCTGTCAAAACTTTAGTGAGTAGTTTAACTGTTTTTTGCCCATGGGCCTCAGACATAAGCCTGCATGTCAAGGCAGATAATGTTCAAATCCATATAAAACAGAGTCCACCACATGTGACAGTATCTTCTGAGTCTGCATTAGGGTTGCACTTATATTCATTATTTAAATATCCTTTTGAGCATGGAGGTAAAAAATCTGTACTACAGTTCAGGGCACAATCTGTGACTCCATGCCACTGATCTCAATATAAAAATCAAGACCATGCTTTGTGTCAATAACATGCTAAGCAGCTGGCTTACCACTCATCCATGACGAATCCACAAGCACATTTGTCAGCCTACTACCCAAATGATCACATCTTTCTCAGCAGTTAGGAGAGATAAACAGTAAAATGATCCGAGGGAAATGCTCTCTGCCTGCGTTGCAACTGGGCAGGTGGGGAAGGAGGCGCTGGAGCCTAACCAATCACAGGGCCATTTAGAGAGACAGACAACCAGTCATGCTCCAACTCATACCCAAGGGCAACTATAAGTTTCTAGTGGGCAACTATCAATACCTGATAACATGAATTGTAAGTCATGTATCATTTCTAATCATGTATCATTTTACTCTTGTATCAATCAATTTAGTCATGGACTAATTCAGGTAACATCTAGGATTATTTTGTCCATGTATGTTTATGTAAGCAAGGAGACTGTAGCTCTGGCAGCTCGCCAGAAATAGAAAGCAAGAATTGAGAGGTCTCAGAGCTGACCATCTTTGGAATGCAAGTTTATATAGACATGACGTTGTTGTCTTCATGTTTTGTTACCATATATGTGACATGTATGTCTATATAAGCGATGCTTACCTATTGCTCTTTGTCAGACTACCTCTGAACCGGCCGAATAAACAGTCAGATAAACCTCCAGTCTTGTAGCATATCCTTTTGCCTTAGAACATCTGATAACAATACCAAAAGGGCCACATTCATTTCTTTTTCAGCGCCCGAGGGCCACACTGTTACATATTGTTGGCGCTGTCAATAAAGAAAAAAAATATAAAAATTAAAGATTATACCAACACTTATATATTCTAACTCAAACACAATTAAAAGGCATGATCAAATGAGCATAACACATACCAAAGCAAATTTAAGCTTTTTAATGCAGTGAAAGATCAAATGTTTACCAGCTTTTAAAGTTCAAATATAACCATTACCATTGTTTCCAAATATGTTTTTTACTAATACTATAAATTATATTTTAATGCCTTATAAAATATTTTTAGAGATAAAATCATAGCAAAGAGAGAACTTTAATTACTTGTAAATAAAGCACGTACCAGCAATCTAAGCTTAGTGAAAATATGTTATCACCTATCTGAATTTATGCATTATGTGGAACCGGTTACTCATGATGTGATATTTAGCAAATGTTTTGTTTCTTCATAGTTCCAGTTTGGTTTTTGTCTGTGTTTTTTGGGAAATGACTGGTGAGCCAGACATTTAGTGAGGTGAAGGCCCACAACCTAATGAGCATGTTTTTGTTCTGTTGGAGAAAACAAAGTGCCTATATAATGCCCATGCAGGCACAGGGAGAGCATGCAAACTCCACACAGAAAGACCCTGGTCCACATGATGAGTCCAACCAGCTTGTTCCTGTGTCATAGCGCAGTGACATTGAGGTAAACTTAAAACCCAAAAAGTGGGCAAAAAAATCCATACTCAGTGCCAGCAGCTGATTTCATCAAATGTTTAGCTGTTTGCATTTTTTGGTTTGGCTTGCTAAACTCTTTACAAAATAAAGAAAATGAACTTAATTCAACAAACAGTAAGGCGACAGAAATTATATCTTAACGCAGACTGTGAGTGGCTACTTTGGACTAATCTTATTTTTTATTGCATTGGTGGAGAGGAAATGGAGTCAATGGAATCACCTAAAATCACAGTCTCTGCTGTTGTTGCAGTTTCAAAAAAAAAAAAAAAAAAAAAAGTTGATATAATGTGTGCACAATATGTACAGCATTATGTCTGGCAGCACTGGCAGTCCATGTAGCAATGTAAAAGCCATAGAGATAATTCTTTATCCAACAAGATGTCGAAATGCAAGAGCAGATATAGAGCACCCCTCTCTTGGGAACCAAACTCTGCCTTCCCTCATTTCTCTCTGCATCTTGAATAAACCCTGCAGGTTATAAAGAAGTTCAAAGCGACCAGAGAGACAGAGCGAAGCAGCCTCTGACCCCGTCAATATTCAAAGTCCCAGAGGCATGTGTCACTCTGAATGGCGCGCTGCTTTCGTACAACCCCATGCCATGCTGAGGGATCAAAAATTCCCTCAAGGCCACGCAGCCCTTGACAAAGTCAGATGGACGTCGAGAAGAGAAATAGAAAAAAGTCAGACTTCAGGCCAGAAATAGAGCAATGATTTGTGGGACTCAGAGTGTGATACCTTCATCAGTTTGAACACATAAACTAATGGAGAAAAGTGATGGAAAATCATTAGGGGAGAAAATACAAGGGTGCAAAAGTCTGCCCCGGGCTACTGGAGATTGCTTTGTGATGGCAGGGTCCAATAGAGTGAAGATCTAACTAGTGAACACGCTCCCCCGGCTGTGCATCACTAATTACTTATTAATGAGAAGACGAGGAAAGCCCTCACTTTCAAAGTAAACCTCAGTGAGCAAACAGAGCGAGAAAGAGACGAGTAAAGAAGAGGCGAGGAGGGTGAGGAGACTGAAGGGAACATAGAGATAACATTGATTTGAAAGCAAAGGAGGTTTCTGTGAGTGTTCCAGCTCAAAGAGCAAGAACGTGTCAAGTTCAGGAGAAAAACAAATGGACATGGCATGAAGAAAGCCACACAGCACAAGAGCAGAAAAGAACCAAAAGCAAAGCTGTAGAAAAAGAGGAAAAGGCAAACTTAGGAT
This sequence comes from Scarus forsteni, assembly GCA_036419115.1. Taxonomy (NCBI): domain Eukaryota; kingdom Metazoa; phylum Chordata; class Actinopteri; order Labriformes; family Labridae; genus Scarus; species Scarus forsteni. Next base: position 1,376,464 of record JAZDUH010000374.1, on the reverse strand, counting down.
AATGGAGGAGTGCAGTCAAGACAAGGCAAACACACAAAAAACATCAACTCCAGCCTTTTCTCCAACTCTCATTCCAGTAAATATTACTCTAGTTGTTTTGTAAGTAAATATCACTCTTAGGCCTGTCAGGATAAAAAATTTGCTGGACTATAATTTCCCAAAAAGTTAATGACGATAAACAATATTCTGGTCGATATTATTTTGATTTTTTTTTTCATTTTTTCATTAATGTAATTATAATATGTCATAATAAAGTGCGTACACTATAGGGCTGCACGATATTGGAAAAAACTGACATTATGATTTTTGGGGGGTTTGCGATATATTGCGATATATATTGCAATATTAAAAATAGAAGAATTTTCACCAGATGACTTGAATAGCTCTGTTTGGGAAGAATTTGGTTGACTCACAATGACACCATTGTATTGATGTAATACTGTTTAATCCAGGCTAATGGGGTTCATCTGTGAATGATGAAGATTGCTGTATATAAAAGGGATCCAGGAGGCCATGTCTCTGTACAAAATAGTATAGGTTTCAATTATAGTTGCTTTTTTTCATTTGCCCAATAAATGGGGGAAATGCGATAGTCACATTGCATGCGCGATGTGACTATTGCGCATGCGCACATTGCGATGGCGATGTTCAAACGATATATTGTGCAGGCCTAGTACACTATATCAAAAGCAATAAACTTTAATCCCTTAAGAGTATTTAACTGTAATTGGAAGGTCAAGATCTTTTAAATAAAATAAATTAAACAATGTAATAAATTCAACAAACAAAAAATACCCAATGAAAATGAAATGGAATCTCTTTTAGGAAAAATTGCATGTAAATAAAAATAATTATACTAATCAAAAACAATAAAAATAGACCCTAAAAATGAAACTCCAATAAAAACACCAATAAAATGTAGTTTATACAGTTCCAGTATTGTTTGTGACATGTACTTTCTCCCATTCAATCCGTTACGCTGTCAAACGTTTGTAGCATTTCTGGCTTTTCAGCCGTATTGAAGGGCTGCATTTCTTTTGCAATACAGCGAACGACACTGTCTGTGAGCATGCACCATTTTTCACTGTTTTATTTATATTTACTTTGCCGACCAAACGCCTCAGTAAGCGCCAACTGTCAGGATGAAGGCTCCTCCCCTTCTTCATCGCTACTACTTTCACACAAATATGACATATCGGCTCGTCGGTGTTCATGAGCTCACACCTTGTTTATTCTGTTTAAAACCAAACTATTCCCACATTGGGGCTGTGGCAGCCGGCTTGGGAACCATAGCTTTCGTGCCATCATTCATATTAGTGTTTGTTTCCTTGTTACTCCTCAGGACGCTCACTTCAGCTCTGTGTGTGTGTGTGTACGCGAGCAGCCCCGCCTCCCCCCCAAAGATGGAGTTACTGACAGATGCTCAGTCCGCTATAAATCCGCTAAATTTGCAATGGAGCCGATGCACCCCGGTGTTTAGAAAGATAGACAGAGTGAGCCATCTTCTCATTCAGCCTCTTTGGTAGAAAGAGAGGAGGAAAACAAACATGCATGCACGTGTCAGTTTATGGAGGCCAGGAAACTTACCGAGAACGTTTTTTTTATCGAGCAGTTAATTGATTATTGTGACAGGCCTAATCACTCTATATTTCTAGTGGAGCCTGGGAGGCACCTCTCAGGGACCTGGACCCTCTTTTACCTTATTTCAAACCCACAGTTTTAAATCTTGGTGTAAGGGTTGACAGTGATTTTAAATTGGATCAACAAATAAATTCAGTTGTAAAATCCAGTTTTTATCACCTCAGGCTTTTATCCAAGTTCAAATCGGTTTTATCTTTGAACGACTTTGAGCGGGTAATTCTTCCTTTTATTTCTACACGATTGGACTACTGTAATGCTCTGTACGTTGGCGTAAATCAGGCTTCCCTCGCGCGCTTACAGTTAGTCCAAAATGCAGCTGCTCGTCTTTTAACAGGAGCACGAAAGTATGAACACATCACCCCGATCCTGGAGTCCCTCCATTGGCTTCCCGTTCATTTTTAGAGCTGAAACGATTCCTCGAATATTCGCGAGTACTCGATTACAAAATATCCTCAAATTAAATTTTGTGCCTCGAAGCCTCGTTTAATATAAAATTATACATATAAATATATATCTGGACTACTATACAGTGCACGGTGTTTGACACGGATGGTCATTTCTGTGGCACGACGCGCTTGCTACCTCCGCTGCTGCGCGTCTTGTAAAATCATGAAGGAAGAGAAAAGAGAGGGACAGAAAGGAGAGAGTCCACAGAAGAAATGGTAGAGAGTGTCCCAAGTGTGTGGTCACTACAAGAAGGGACGAAAAGAAAACACAGTGCAGTGTGTCTGATGTCAAACAGAGTGAGCTTATCATGTAGCTTAGCACGATAGCACGTTGTTAGGGCTGCAACTATTACTATTACAGCATTTTAAATATGCTCATCACAGACATGCGTCCTCTTTCCATGGTGGAGGACACAGGATTTAAGAACATGATCAAGGATTTCAATCCAAACTACACAATGCCCTCCAGAACACACTTCACAAATATAATTGCAGAATTATATTACTGCTTTGTAAATCAGAATTGTATTGGCTTTGTTTTAAGCCAGTACTGGTTTAAACTTTGAAAGTTGTTAAAATAAAAACCCTTTTCTGAGGAATAAACGGCATTTGGTTGCTCATTTTGAAAGCCCTAACATGTTGCATTGTATACAATTGATTTATTTGTTTAAAAACAAAAAAACTATATTTTGTTAGAGTACTCGAGTACTCGAAGAAATAATTGACAGAGTACTCGATTCCAAAAATACTCTATAGTTGCAGCTCTATTCATTTTAGAATTCATTTCAAAATTTTATTATTTGTTTTTAAATCTTTTCAAAGATCAGCACCTCAGTACATTTCTGACCTTTTAAATATTTACACTCCCTGAGGTCTGCTGATCACTTTCACCTCGTGGTCCCAAAAACCCGTTTAAAGAAGCGAGGTGATCAAGCCTTTTCAGTGGAGGCTCCCAAATTGTGGAATGATCTGCTGCTCAAAAAAAAACATCCCCCACCCTAACGACTTTTAAATCGCATCTTAAACTCATTTTTATTCTTTGGCTTTTAATTCAGCATGAGAGTTGTGTGATCGATGTCCTTTTATGTCTTTTATAGTCTTAACCCCTTTGTTTTTTATGACTCTTATTTGTTTCTATGTGTTATTTTAATTGATTTTATTTCTTTTTTGATGTTCTTATGTGTTATTTTAACTGTGCAGCACTTTGGTAAACTTTGTTTTTAAAATGTGCTATATAAATAAATTGGATTGGATTAGATTGTATTTCTCTAGCCGTCATTCCAGAAAATATTACTATATATATATTATATTATTTCAGTTAATTTAACTAGGAAAGGGTTTTCAGATAGGAAGTTTTGTGTGCCAGGACACTATCAAACCATTTAATAATATCACAAGTCTTTAGCCTTAACTCATAAAAAACTGGGCTGTTGAATGATGCAACTGGATTAAATGGTCAACTGAAGCCAACACAACCACCAAGCAGGAAAAAACAGGTTGTAAACTGCAGGACATAAAATTATAAACTAATATATTTGTAGATGGAGGAGTGTCTTGCACAGTATTACGTAACAGAAATCTTTGGCTACAAATAATGCTAGCTCAAATGCTAAACAAGAAAACACAGCCCCTTTTAGGACAGTGGCTAGCTCCTTGACTAGCTAGCTGTAGCATTCTTGGTGGAGAAAGTTGCAGCAATGTCCTCTTATTTGGTGTCTCCATGCTACTGTGGCATAAAGAACCAAAGGCCCATTGAGTGGACATTAAGCATGAATTGCAGTACAATAAAGCCAAAACATTCAATAATTAATACAAATATAGACTCTCTCATGCACCAATACAATGTTCCTACAAGCAAACTGCACCCACGTTACGTACATACAAACTTGATATTATCAAACAATTCAATGTTAATCACTGTGATTACAGTAATAGTAGTTGTAATTGTAGGGGACATATGTAGGGACAAAATAACACAGTCTTGAACATAAATGTAACTGTAGTCTTTCAGTTTAACTTGGTGCAACTTAGGTATAATCTAACTTCCACATCACAAAGACAATGAATGAGGTCGAAGAGCACCGTCTTCTCTCTGAAAGCCCCTTAACACAGTCAAGGGAGACGACCTGTAAACCTGAACTAAGCAGAGAATCTCAATCAGCCGTCATGACGGGCTCAGATATATCCACTTCTTTATTCATGAACCCACAATGAAGCTGCTGCCTTCACCTGCTAAATCTGGGAAGAACAGAAAAACTCCTGCAGACGGCATGAATCTCACACCGATACCTTCGCTCTATCCCTGATTAGAACTTCATCCATATTTATCAGCAGCAGCACCTCCAGGGGGGATCTATAGAAATACGTGGGGTTGTTTAGTCAAAATTACAATACAGCTGGGACAATTTATCTCTGAAAAGCTTGTTAATTTGTTCAGGAGGAAACTGTGTTTTTCATTTGCATGTTAAATACAGAAAAGCTGGAGCAGAATTTTCCAACCTGTTACACCTCTCTCCTCATGGCTAATGAGGCAGCGTGCAGGGATTACTGATTCCACAGGGAGCATGACAAACACGCCGTGACTTTACAGTTAGCACACAATCTGTCCATACATAAGTGTGTATGTGGTTTCAGTACAACTGTGTGCACTGATGTCCTCAAATATGAATTTATTCATGTTAATGCACGACTATCAGCAAATGTCAGAATACTTATGCTGCTGTCTTCAGTTTCAATCAATATAATTACATTAGACACACATAAATTATATTAAATCAGACAATTATACAATAAAGCAAAGAGATTTGATTTTATACTCCAGCTGTTTGGTTTCGCCTTCAAATGTGCAGAAAAGAGTACTTCTAAAGGTGCCTACCCACCGAACGCAACTTGGGTGTCCCTGGTGATCACTTTCCACGCAAATACAATGTACAGCCGCAATGGGGCGGGGCTAACCCTGCGGTGATGTTACTGCTGCGTTCAAGCCCTTCACCAAAGTTAAAAAGACTGATCTTTTCAGGCGATGTCATGTGTGGCTCTGCGGCAACAGCCAATCAGCGGTGTCTGTGTGTGTGACGGTACCCGTGACAGACTATGGCTCAATCCCAAACCACCCCCCTACACACTCTCCCTACCCACGATCCCTCCATTTGCGCATCCTCGCAGAGGGTCCGCCATATTAAGGACCATCCCAAACTGTGGTGCGGAGGGGGAGTAGATCGTTTAGCCCTCAAACAACAAGTCTGCATCAATGCACACTTTCAACGACTTTTGTAGGAAGTGCAACGTCTACATGGGAGTGGAAACAACATAAATGTTAGTGCCGCATATGTCCATATGTTCCCCACACAGTTGTCACAACGACAGAAAATCTCAAAATGCATGATTTTAAAAGATTTAGCTAAACAAAACAAGCAAATCTTTCTCTGTGCTTTCGTTTGATATGATTGGCAGCATTTATTTATTTATTTGATTGCAATTGTCAGATGGTAATTGGATTGAAAGACATGTGGAATCACTTAAATTTTAAGTAAGGCTATAACATAGCTCCTGTCCTATGGGTGAGGGAAAAGAATACAGTTGGAATAACGTTAGCGTATACATCCTATTACATAATATATGATATGATCCCGGTGAAACTCGAGCAACGTCAACGTGCAACAGTGACCAAAATGAGGTATTTATGGACACGTGATGCGACATCAGTGGGGGACGTAATTATGGTCCCAGAGCAGCGTTTGGTGTCAACACAGCTTTACGATTGTCTTGGGATCTCTTAGTAGACTAGCAGAAAGTTTTAATCACACATAGGGCTGGGCAATTAATAAAAAATAATTGAAATCCACATTTAAACCCTGTAATCTAAGTAATTTTACTCATGACGATTATTTTGATGATTTTCCCTGTGTAAGTCACATGACTGTACCCCCTCCATACAGTCTGCGTTTACTTTCGCCAAGAGCGAAGGACGCGCCACCAACATGGAGGAGACAAGAGCCAATCTATCAGAGGACCTAGAAGCCGAGAAAAATACCATCCCCATTGTTTGGGCACATTCTGGATTCTGTGCAGAGAATTTGTCCCAGCATAAAATAATCGTTCATTAATCGTAATTGAGGTAAGACCGTCAATTAATCGTGATACTGAGATTAGGTAATATCACCCAGCCCTAATCACTTATGGCCCTTTTCCACTAGCACCCCTTGGCCCTACTCTACTCAGCCCTACTTGATTTGCAGCGTGTTTCCACTAGCCTGGTACCTCCTAAAACAAGCTAGTTTTAGTACCTACTCCTCTCTGGTTCCAAGCGAGCAGAGTCGATACTAAAACATGACGTCACCGACTGCCGGCTACTGATTGGTCAGACAATGTTGTCATTGATGAGTCATGAGCGTGACAACCTAGCATGCTAGCGGTAGCTACCATTAGCTTACCCTCATACGTCTTTTCTTTGCAGCTGGATTGCTCTCGTCCTCGGCTTCATTCTGTTGTATAGCTTCCAAAACTCTCCTGTGCTTCTCAAGAGGTATTTCTTCTTACCACCTGCAGCCTTCTTCTGCTTTCCTTTTTTACTCGGTTTGTGACAAAAAGCCACAGATTGTTGTGTCGTGCTCAAAATAAAGTCACCGTAGTGCCACTCAGCTGTTTACAGCGACACTGCAGCCTGTTGGGCAGGTGACTGGGGCTAATGGAAAAGCAGCTCAAGGCGAGTAGAGTAGAGCCGGGTAGAGTTGAGTAGAGTCGAGTAGGGCGAATGGAAAAGGGCCATAAGATGTGTCACTAGAAAAGCATTGCCAACAAACCCATTGTTTTGTATGTAACAGGGCACCTGCAAGGGGTTTTTCTCAGCAATGCAGTTTCCCTGTCTTTGTATGAGCATGTTTCTGGGGAAGACTTTTAAGTGCAGCACTTGTTAATGTCACATTTAGCTAAAAGAGACATAAATTAGGATGAAAACAGACAAAGTGACAGGCGCAGGTGATTAATGATGCCCTAGATGGGCCATCTGTAGTTTTCTGGCAGTATTATGAATTGTTTAATGAGGAGTCCTTCATGTAAATCACTGTAAATCATTTTATTTGGTTACATGAGTGTGGATGCAGATCTACTACAAGCTCCTCCTGCGTTTATGTGAGTGTTTTCGGTGTGGCTGGCTTTGGGCGAAGTGCCTCTGTGTGATCAGCCCGTTCCATCAGAGTAAAGGCAAACACTGAAGGTGCTGCAGGAGAACAGAGCAAAGTCAAGATAATGACACTAAAACAACCCCAAACTCCAGTGTTAAGAATTTAAAGTACAGCCACACCATTTCAAGCACTTGGAGGTAATTTTCTAAAATCTGGATATCCAATACAAGAAGCAAAGCACTCTAATAAAACAGAATTAAAACCCAACAAAGCATGTAAAGCACTGGACGTTTCATTGCTTTCATTTCTGTAGCTGCACAGTTAAATAGTGTGAATTAGCCTGTGACTCTCAAACACTTATGCATCTAATCTTTTTGTAGCTAATGATGCACTTTAACTTCATGCTTCTGCAGCTGAGAAAAGAACAACAAAAACATCAAACAGAGACTTACAAAAAAGCCATATGAACAACTGATAAAAACTATTAAAAGGGAGAAAAGTGCTTTAAGACTCCAGTTCACACACATGCTGATGTGTATTGAAAACTCATACTGTGAGCACCACTGCTTCAGGAAGTTCATTATCACTAGTGTGAGATCACTGGAGTGAAAGAAACAGAAATGAGGCTTTTTGGCACTTTTCCTGCTAAGCAGAGGCAGACGAACTGCAAATGCGCCCAGTCAACGCCCCACTTTATGGATGCTAACTGTTTAATCTGCTTTAATAGTGATCTGAGGCACAGACGTGAACCACAGGAACTGATTATTGTTCATGCCTTCCATGAAATCACACCACACGCAGTGATAAGATTAACTATGAAATGGTGATTCAAAAAAGACAAAGCTCAATGATAAATGACTGTTGTTTGTCATAATCATATCAAATTAAATATTTCTTCAAGCAGGTAACTTAGTAACATCGTCATGTGAAGTACATTATTGGACGTGAGAAACTGCCCCAAATAATATGCCAAAATCTCCTCCTCTCTGGCAGAAGGTCCTTTAGTGAGCAATGGTGAGGAACTGGACTTCTTGGGGTTTTGTCTTCTTGAGACACCCACCTTATGGTCTTACTTTGACTTGAGCAGTTCCACAGAACTTGCTCCTAAGTACAGTAGTGTAAGTAAGGGCGCTTTCACATTAGGCCCACTTGTTTCGAACCATGCTGTGGCGCAGTTCACCATGGGTTCGCCCCCCCTCTCCCTCCCCCGCTGGCTTGCATTCACACTTCCAACATTGAACCATGCCCGGACCCACTTGTGTATTTACTCAGTTTGAAACAGCAGGGGGCGATATGCACGTAACTGGTTACCAAACCTGCTACGGAGGAGAACGAAGAAGAGGCTACCATGGTAACCATTTCCTACACCAAACAGTCAATGTTTACATTTCGCTCTCTTCTACATTTTCCTTCAAATATGTTTTTTTTTAATTGTGTTTGAGACGGCATCAGCGACCTTCTGGACCCTCGTAAATCATCATAATCCTCAACCAGAATAAACAAATCAACAAATTGAGTAAGCAAAAGATTCAACAGCGGGATTAACAGGAAGTAATGCATCAAAAGTAGATCGGTTCAGACCACTTTGTTTCACACCAGTGAAACCGCACCAAATGTAGGGAGATGGAGCGGATCCAGACCACCCCTTCATGGAGGTCTCGGACCGACTGATTTGGTGCGCACCAAAGTGCGGTGGTTGCATTCACATTGACACTAACGTACCAAGCCCGGGGCCAAAACTTCTGTGGTGCGCACTAAATATGGTTGGTGTGAAAACACCCTAAGATAATGGGACACACCAGATTGGACTGTTGCACATGTTCATGGGATATGTGCCACTGGTCCACCTGGGCTAGATTCCATAAAAAGTGATCAGTAAGGGCAAAATCTCTCGAGAAAAATAGGAGGGTGACTTAAAAAAAGTTTTCTGTCATAATCATCATGGGCCAGTAAGATGCTTGCAGTCACTTTCAACTCAACAAACCCACAATATTAGCTACAGAGTGTTAGGGCTGGGCATGGAAAACCAATTCCAGATAAGAATCAATCACAACTTTCTCAAAGAATCAATATCATCAGTCTTTAACTTTTCATTGCTTCCACTTTGTTTGCATGTCTTGAATATAAAAGACGTCACACTCATGTCAGAAGCAGTCAGATTCTGAAGAGGATTCAATGTAAATGTTAATGTTTTTGTATTTATACAGCCCTTTACAACAACCCCACAGGTGAACCAATGTGCTTTACAATAGGTAGTAAGTAACAAAGCAATAAAAGCAATAAAACAACACAAGCAATAAAATAGAAAAGCGAGACAAAAATACAATAGAATAAGGGAAAATAAAGTCAAAGTGTACCATGCAACTGGATATTAAAAGCCATCCTAAATAAATATGTTTTCAGTCTATATTTGAAAAGGCCCAGGTCAGAAATGAGACGTAGTTTGGCGGGAAGCTTATTCCAGAGTCTGTGAGCTGCAAGGGAAAATACTTGGTCGCCTCAATGTCTGGATTTCGACTTGGAAATTTCCAGGAAGGTTTGGTTATATGACCTCAGCGCTCTACCAGACTCCTGAACAGTTAAAAGTTCAGTAAAATACTAGAATTGTTCCGATTCCAATACCAGTATCTGGAATTGCTCTGATACTACCAAAAATGCTTATATTGGTAGCGGCAACTACTAGAGTCAAGGCACCACGTAATTTTTTATTAAATTAGTAATCTTTTTACTGTTTAGCACCTTTAAACTCTAACACAGTTCTTCTTCACCACTCTTAAACAGTTGGTAGGCTTGGAGCTAAGCTAACTAGCATGGTCATGCTGCATTATTGCAGTAGTTATTCATGTTTACAAAGGGTTTAACCTGAGCCAGGCCTTACCACAAGTATAATAATATCACAGCAATGCAGGCATAGTCTGATTTTTTTAATAACAAACTGGTGTTGTATAAGTACTGGGTATCTGTCGATACCCACAGAACAAGTATCGGTATAGAGAGGGAAAAAATGGTATCAGAAAATCCCTATTAAATACACTAGAGCAAGACCATTAAGAGCTTTAAAAACAAACAATAAAGTTTAAATCAATCCTATAATTGACTTAAAATAAAAGTAAGTTCTGAGTTTAAAGTTAGAATTCTGATCTAACCTCTATAATAGTACGACTATTACTACTAGTACCCAGTCACAGTTTTTGATTTTTTGTCCTTGTTTGCGTTTAAGATGAAAAAGACATGAACATGAGATCGATGATGGCCTGCTCTCTGTCTCTTGACAGGATTGGACAAACCATGTCATCACATGGATGGATGAAGAAGGACTCTGTGCGAGCCTGCAGGCCTAACCGTGTGATATATGACAAGTCCACCTCAGGTAAGAAGAGCCATCAAACAACAGCCAAGCTGTTGTTTTTTGTCTCTTAGAAGCCAAGTCCTTTTCTGACTGGGAACAACTGTTTCAGCTTAAAGCTTTGCCTTCTGACAGACCTTGGATCTGGTAAATCCAGCTGCTCGTCTAAATTAAGAATAAAACAGACTTAAAAAAAAGACTTTCTTGTGAACATTTTCACTATCGTTTGAGTTTCATGTTCCAAATAAAGCTCCTGTTCTTACATAAGTGCTTCAGGACATGAAGATTTATCATGAATGCTGCTTTCACTACATATCCAGAAAAGTATGTTGTTGTTTTTTTCATCTGTTGGTGTTTGCGAGCTGGACAAAAAGGTTAAATGACAAAGTAAACTGTGTTCTCCCAGAAGGAGGCTGACTCACCTGAGGGTAAAAATTTGCACTGAAGACAGCGTGGACAGGGCCAGAAAAGTGGAGAGTGTTTCTCTCTGACGGATGGGTTTTGACGGCGCCATCACCACGAAGTTATTGTCCAGCTTTAGCTCTGACAGCGGCTGGAACAACCGGACACTCCCAATGCGCTGCATCGGCGTGTGCCCTGCGAAATATCCCATGGGCCTCGGCTCGTCGGTGTGGACAGGGCTGCTCTTCCTGGAGTCCTCAGAGCTGCAGTCTCCGCTGTCTGTAGTCTGGACCATGTAGTAGAGCTCCACCGGGGTGCCCTGGGCCTGCTCCAGGACCCGCTGCCTGCCCGGCCTGACCGTGGGCGGGCTGAACCAGCTGGCCAGGGGCTCCAGCTCAGCTACACATATTCCAAGTTCACCTTTTAGCCTGCACGTCCCTCTGACCTCTTGAGTCTCGTGGAAGGCGAACATCCTGACGCAGGGCAGCTTGTGGATGGCGCTGTAATCGTCCCAGTCCCTCCCAGCGATGTAGAACAAGACCTGGACCTTGGGCCAGCTGGGGTAGATCCTCTCACTGATGATGTAGGTGTGCACCTTCCAGTTAAAAGTAAAAAGAGGTGGAGATGATGATGACAGTGACGCAGTTGTTGACTCTGAAGATGAGGAGAAGGACGGCGGATTAAACGGCCCTGGCAGAGTCTGCAGCAGCTCCAGGGGGATGGGCTGCTGGACCGACAGGGGCCCGTAGCTGGCATTGACAAAGGGCATCTGTCGGGCCTGCTGGATGAAGAAGGACTCTGTGCGAGCCTGCAGGCTGGAGTTCCTCATTATGTCCTGATTGGCCTCCTGTAGGAAGAACGCCGACTCAGCGTTGAGGATCCTGTAGCTGACAGGCAGATAGATCGGTGTGGGTCCAAACCTCTGCAGGCCCTCGAGGATCACCTTGCCACTCACCACTGACCAAAGGGAGAAGGAGAGAGAGGAAAGTATAGAATTAGTTAATAACATGTTCTCATAAGTAAGGTGAGTCTCTATGCAGAAATACAAATAGCTTGAGTTACATATGTTGTAGGAAAAGTGCTAAATCAATAAAGTTTGATTGATAGTCACACAGGTTTGAATTTGAAATACATTCATTTGATAAACAGAAAGGAAAAAAAAACTTCAAAGCAGCCCTTTACAATTTATCATTAGCATACACGGAGTTAAAGTAGGCAGTTACATATATACATACATATACGTATATATATAAATATATATATATATATATATATAAATATACATATGTGAATATTAGGGCTGTGTATTTCCAGCAACTTCACGATACGATACGTATCCTGATACTAAGGCCACGATACGATACGTATCCCAATACACGTAAATTGTGAACATTGACTAAGCAAAATTCTTGACAAGTTTAGTTTTTCTTATAAGAAGAAAAAGAGCAAGGAAGAGTTTTAAGTGGTTCTACAACTTGAGAGACATAAATTTAGATCCTCAAAGATGGTAGACCTAAGTTCAAATTTAAAACATATGCTTCATTATGTAGCTCGTCTTCTACCTTGAACTGTGCCACATTACCCATACATACATTACCCAAAGTGTATTGACAACAACTGTCAAAATATTTAGGCTGTTTCAATTCTGTAGAATCCGTATCGATACACGTATCCCAAAGGAGTGCGATACGATATTTTGCCGTATCGATATTTTGAGCACAGGCCTAGTGTATATATGTAACTGTCTACTTTAACTCCATGTATCCATATATACATATGTCAAACTTTATTTGTATAGACCTTTTCACACAGGATACATAATATTATATGGTTCTTATTAAAAAATAATGATGGTATGAGAATTCTGTATATCTGTGTGAAATTATAATTACTTTTGTGGATGAAGTTTTCTGTTGCAGTGTCCAAGCACGAAATAAGGGTGCATGGACATAGTTGTCTATGAATATATGTACAGTAAGTGCATAATATCTGATTTGTAAAGGGGTGGGAATTAATTAGTTTTTACTTCATCCCATTCCTTTTTGAATATGTGTTTAGATTGTTTGTTTGTTTTGTATTTTTTCTGTTTTGACAGTGATTTTACTTTAACCTCGTGTTCAAAGTAAATGTCAACAAATCAAATCAAATCTAAAGTGTTTTACATAGATTAAATAAAATAATAAATGAAATAGTATGTATAAAATTGCATAGTTGCATAAAATGAAAACATAAGACCATCCCAACCCCCAAATCCACATTAATTACAGCCCATCATTCACTCAGGCACACAAAGACATAAAATGGAAATTCTGACAGAGAACAGAATTAGAGGACAGGAGCTAAAACTAAAAACGATAGTTGAAAATCATAATAAGACATTAGGTAGAAATACTATGAGTAAAATACAAAACCCAAAACCAGTGAAGTTGGCACGTTGTGTAAATTGTAAATAAAAACAGAATACAATGATCTGCAAATCCCTTTCAACTTATATTCAATTGAATACACAGCAAAGACAAGATATTTAATGTTCAAACTGAGAAACTTTGTTTTTTTTTTCAAATATTAGCTCATTTGGAATTTGATGCCTGCAACATGTTTCAAAAAAGCTGGCACAAGTGGCAAAAAAGACTGAGAAAGTTGAGGAATGCTCATCAAACACTTATTTGGAACATCCCACAGGTGAACAGGCTAATTGGGAACAGGTGGGTGCCATGATTGGGTATAAAAGCAGCTTCCCTGAAATGCTCAGTCATTCACAAACAAGGATGGGGCGAGGGTCACCACTTTGAGAACAAATGCGTGAGCAAATTGTCCAACAGTTTAAGAACAACATTTCTCAACCAGCTATTGCAAGGAATTTAGGGATTTCATCATCTACGGTCCGTAATATCATCAAAAGGTTCAGAGAATCTGGAGAAATTACTGCACGGAAGCAGCAAGGCCCAAAACCAACATTGAATGCCCGTGACCTTCGATCCCTCAGGCGGTACTGCATCAAAAACCGGCATCACTGTGAAAAGGATATCACCACATGGGCTCAGGAACACTTCAGAAAACCACTGTCAGTAACTACAGTTCGTCTACATCTGTAAGTGCAAGTTAAAACTCTACTATGCAAAGCCAAAACCATTTATCAACAACACCCAGAAACACCGCCGGCTTCTCTGGGCCCGAGCTCATCTAAGATGGACTGATGCAAAGTGGAAAAGTGTTCTGTGGTCTGACCAGTCCACATTTACAATTGTTTTTGGAAACTGTGGTCGGCGTGTCCGGCGGACCAAAGAGGAAAAGAACCATCCGGACTGTTATAGGCGCAAAGTTCAAAAGCCAGCATCTGTGATGGTATGGGGGTGTATTAGTGCCCAAGGCATGGGTAACTTACACATCTGTGAAGGCACCATTAATGCTGAAAGGTACATACAGGTTTTGGAGCAACATATGTTGCCATCCAAGCAACGTCTTTTTCATGGACGCCCCTGCTTATTTCAGCAAGACAATGCCAAGCCACATTCTGCACGTGTTACAACAGCGTGGCTTCATAGTAAAAGAGTGCAGGTACTAGACTGGCCTGCCTGTAGTCCAGACCTGTCCCCCATTGAAAATGTGTGGGGCATTATGAAGCGTAAAATACAACAACGGAGACCCCAGACTGTTGAACAACTTAAGCTGTACATCAAGCAAGAATGGGAAAGAATTCCACCTGAAAAGCTTCAAAAATTGGTCTCCTCAGTTCCCAAACGTTTACTGAGTGTTGTTAAAAGGAAAGGCGATGTAACACAGTGGTAAAAATGCCCCTGTGACAACTTTTTTGCAATGTGTTGCTGCTATTAAATTCTAAGTTGATGATTATTTGCAAAAGAAAATAAAGTTTCTCAGTTCAAACATTAAATATCTTGTCTTTGCAGAGTATTCAACTGAATATAAGTTGAAAAGGATTTGCAAATCATTGTATTCTGTTTTTATTTACAATTTACACAACGTGCCAACTTCCTCGGTTTTGGGTATTTTAAGAAAATACATAAATAAATAAAATGATATAATAATATAAAACAAAAATTTAAATAAATAATATGGTAAAATGAAAAAGCCTAATAACAGGTCCATAATAAATCTAAGATAGGATAATAAAATGCATTTAAGGAAGAATAAAATTCAATAACAAATCTGAACTGAAATGTATGAAATAAAACAGAAAAAGAGGATTAAAATAAGTTAAAATATAATGACAAATTACAAACAATATAATTAGGTAAAAGCCAAATTAAAATAAAGAAAAGACTTCAGGAACAGTTAAAAGACCTGACGACCTGAGAGCTCCACTGGGCTCACGTGGTAAAAGCAAACTGAATAAAAAGGACGGACCAAGAAGATTAAATGATTTATAAACTAATAAGAAAACTGTTTTCAGATTCTGCTGTGGAGAACTGCAGGTGGAGAGCAGGAAGGATTTTTGGCATGGATAGATGTAAGACTGAAAAAGTTTTGTGCCATTGATTGCAAAACCAGCAGTTCTGAAATGGGATTTATAAAAGGATGATGATTTTGAAATAGTGACCGGCACGGAATAAGAAGCTCTGCCAAAAGCACTGGAGAGCACAGGCTGACATTTTCTGTATGCAGTGACCTCTTCATGAAATGTCATTAATTTTGGTCCTTGACTTTCTGTTTCTGGATAAAACACAAAGAAATAAAGACAACCGTCAGGGTGAACTGGTATAGAGACACACGGATGGACAGACAACCATTCACGCTCACACTCAAACCTAAGGGTGTTATGAGAGCCAACAATCAGCCCAATGAGCATGGTTTGGTCTGTGGGTTGAAGCCACAGCACCCAGAGAGAGCCCAAGTATGCACAGGGAGAGCATTAGGGCTGCCACAAACGACTATTTTGATAGTCGACTAGTCAACGACTACTTTTGCGATTAGTCGACTAGTCACTTCATGCATGAACTGCAGCGTACTGCACCAGTATGCAGCTGGTGGCCCAAATCGCTTATTATGAGCAGACCTGGCAACTTTGGTGCCTGCGTAGTTGTTCATGCGCCACATGCATGAGTGTGTTTCGGGGTGTGTTGGGTTGATTCCTGCAGGTGTGATAACCAGAAAACAGGACAGATAGGCAGACAAGACAGCAGAGGTACAGCGGCAGTTTTGTGGGAAAACACACCTAAAAAAAACAAACGACTAGTCGACTACTGAATTAGTCGTCGACTATTTTGATAGTCGACTAGTCAACGATTAGTCGACTAATCGTGGCAGCCCTAGAGAGCATACAAACCTACACAGAGAGGGGATTGAACCAGCAACCTTCTTGAGACGCACAAACCTGCTAGGCCACAGTACCACCTTCTTTCAGAATAAGTCATCAAAATTTATTTGGACAAATTTGCTCTTTTTTATTCAGACGTGTTTCTCTAACTCTGTCCTATTTTATCTCTCTTTGCCCAAGACTATTGGTGGGAGAAAAAATCGATCCACATAAGAATCTGGATTTTATTTGTTTGACGATTTTTTAATCCATTTTTTTCTCAAATATTGTTTTTTTTCCGAATTGAATTGCTTTATTTTGGTCTGTGTTAAAGCTGCTATAAGGAGAATCCATTTCCGGCGGCATAAAGACTCTGCCACCCATGAGCACGCGCGGCGACTGTCGTTAAGACGTGACCCAAGCCAAAGCGTGTGTTTGTTGTGATGCTAATGAATGCAGCTCGGACCTTCCTCAGAACTCTGCATTGCTTTACAATTTCTTTTTTCAACAACTTACAGGATGCAAAGCCACGAGGTAATGTATCTCTTTCTAGTTACATAGCGGTAGTTTTTGATGTGTGACAACAAGCAATTTTTGGAAAACTTAGTATTGTAGTTTTGTAGCCGGCTATATATCTCTACTTACAGCCCTGTGCTCTAAGACGTGTCTGAATAATATAAATTTGCTCTAGTTTTAATTGTCTTGTTCCTGAAGTTGAGTATCCAGGCCAGTCCAGCCCTGTCCGACCCGACTGCGAAGCTAGACTTTTTTGTAATTACTTAGAAACTCCTCATAGCATCTTTAAATGCAGTCCAGGCATTTGAAGAGAGAGTATAAACAGCTGGTTCAAATATATTGCTAAATAAATCCTAAAAACTAACTCGCATGTGATGTGTATTTTTCCTGATAAAGTCTGTAGGCATCATCATAATACATCTTTTTCACTGGTGTTAAAAAGGCTAAGTCAAGATTGCAATAATCGTCAATATCGCAGAATCACAATTTAAATTGCACATTAAAAATCATAAAAAATTGAATCAGGAGAAAAGTAAATGTCCCAGCCCTTCCTGAGACCATTTCATCAGCCTCCTTTCTGGCTGATCACCACTAATATGCCCATTTCCTCTAATAAATGAAAATTATTCTTTATTGACCAGAAATCATTTTTGAATCAACTCCAAAGGCTTAGCCAGAGCCTCGAGCATCATTACCAATTAAAAGCATGAATGTTTTTACTCCTAACAACTCACGTTCTACACTTAAGAAGCTTAACACTTGCCTTTTAGTAATTGTTTTATTTGTAGGAAAACTATTAAAGAGCTCATCAAACCTCACCAGACCCTACAGGGCCCTAAAACTTCCCCCCTCTTCTGTTTCCATCCTGCAAATTGACCCTTCCCCCATATTTTTCTGTCATTCTCTAAATAGTCGCACTGACGGAGAGGCCAAGGATTGGACATTGATTTTCCCTCCTGAACGCTCCATGATGTCGGGGTAGTGGCATGGCAGTGATTTGTGTCTGCTCGTGACAGCAGAGCAATGACCAGCTCTCCAGAAGGACTAAAGCAGCATCAGGCAGAGCACGTTGGAAATGACCGACCTTGCCCTGACAGCGAAAGAGGGAATGAGGATGTGTTCAAGTTATACAGTCAGACCTTGGATAGAGAAAACGAGACATTAAAGAACAGTCAGAATTACACAGTGGTTCCTCGTAAAGGTAAAACCATAACCTTGAACAGCTGAATACACGCCAATTTAAATGCTCTTAAAAGTGATGAAACTCAGTCCATACAGACGAACAGACTTCAGTTAGTTCCTGTTACTGAAATGACGTTTCCATTATCTCGCTTTCATTTGTATGACTACTGAAGAGGCATTTCAATTACTGATGCTGCTTTGGCTGTAAGCAAGACTAATGAGGGAGAGTAATGAATCAATAAAAGCATCAATATCCAATCATCTTCATTTGTTGGAACTTTTCAGTCGAGGTCTTTAAGAGCTGCTGGGTCAATTTTGGTTTATAACTCCAGTCAGCTTGGATTTGAACTTGGATGGCAAAGAATTTACTGCACACGTACATTTTTACTTTAAAGTAATTTTCCATTGAGAAAAGAAGAAGTGCTCCGAGAGCGAAAACCTACACTAACGTATTTCCAACACAGTTGGGCTAGTTATTGTCAGAAATGTAGAAAAACTGCCTTTCTCACACTGTTAAGAAATCCCTGAATAAAGCATCCAGCTTTACATCACCACCAACATCTTATCCCTTTTTTTCTTATGCTGTGACCAACTCGTCTTTCAGAGCAGACAGACCTGCCTGATTCTGATATCATGCATCTCCGTCTTGCCAGCCTCCATCGTCCAAAGGTTTCGCTCAGCTAAATGCTTAACGGCCCAATCAGGGAAGAGAGGCCGGAGTTGCAGGCGTGACGACAAAAGGAAGTGACGAGCCGGGAAGTGACATCGCTTCCTGTTGTACAAATAATGGCGGCCAGTGTCGGTTAGCTTGTGCTCATCATGGCTAGTCAGTTATACTTGGGGAAATATGCTCTCATCATGAGTTAACACTGTAGAGATTGTCTTTGATGAATGATACATCTGTGTGGTATAATTTAATGTGAAACGATCGTCTTATGGTAGTTTACTTGTCAGCTAAAGGCGTTAGCCTAACTGCTAACAAGGGCAAACAACAGTTAATGGCTGTTACCCATTAGCCGTATCAGCTAACAACAGTTAGCTGTTAATAACAGTTAGCCGCTATGGCTAACAGCCATTAACTATTGTTTAGCCACTACATATGCTACGACATAGCAGCGCTGCTTGATATGGATTGGTCTGTGATGAGTGTGATGAGCCAAACGATTGTCCAATCACAAGCTGCTGTCGTTTTTAAAGGTTCTGCCCTGAAAACATTTTTGCAGGGCTCCTCCCCAGATGGATTAGTGAAATATTTCCAATATGAGACCGTCCATCCAGCATGTCAGGTTAGTGACCAACACCCCCTGACAATGCAATCAAAATCTGTTGAAAACTTATTTAGCTTTTATTAAAAATGTAAAAAACTGCCTTATCTCACAAAGTAAACAAATCCTTTAAAAGAGTCCTTTGATCCACATCTTTTTTCTGATCATCACCATAATCTAATCACTTCTGTCTTTTGCCATGAAGGAAATTTCTAAAATTTTCACTAAAATTCATTAATAACTTTTTGAATTATACTATTTTAAATATAACAAACAACTTACAAATGCTGACAGTGCAATACACTTCATTCCATGTAAATATTTTATTAATAGTCATAGGTCACTTTTAACTGACAGTGTTTATTTCTTGCATAGCCCTTGTACTCATGTTTATCTTTTATACTATTTATTCTGGCCCTAATAGCATTTATATTTTTAAACACTTATTTATTGACGATATCACTGTGTGTTGTTACAATACAGGAAGCCAATGCAACAAAATTTCCTTCCAAGTGCACTGCTGTGTCATTTGCGTAATGACAATAAAGGAAGTCTGAGTCTAAGTCTAAGTTGTCTAAGTCTGACAAAAACATATCCTCCTTGGTGAAGGAGCAATGGACAGTAATGGACATTATGAAAGAAAAAACTTACCAAAATAGCTCTACACTCCTTAAATCAAATATATTAAAACATTGGACACTGATTTCATAAATCCAATAACATGAGACAGACCCAAGAAAGTGCACAAGTCTGCAATTATTTAAATATGGCAATTTTCTAGAGCCAACACAACAAAATACTTCTAAATAAATCACTGAAAGGTAACATGAAGATGGTAAATAAAGCAGTGCAACACTTATTACAGCACAGAGTCATATCAGACATGTCTGAACAGATTGTCCAACATAGCATGCTAAGCTACATGACAATTATTACACATATTGAAAAGCCATTTAAAGATCTTTAAGTGTCCAAAGAGTAGGGGACACAAAGCTTGTTAAAGATTAAAGATGCATTATTTACTTGCAGGAACTGAAAATGTACTGTTGGATAAATATGGGATGGATGATCCTTGCACACCGACTGTTGGAGCTTCTCAATAAATCAATTAATCAGCCCTTATATATACACAATGACTCACTTTGTCGACCATGGAAATGATGGTCCCTTTAAAAAAATGTCAAACCAGTGTTTTAACATGCGGGGAGCAGATGCTCTGCAGCTGGATCATGCTTACAGTACGGCGAGAGGATTTTCCAGTTTCCCTGTCTCTAAGGGATGTGACACACTGTCCTAGTTCCCCCCTCACATGGCACAGATTAAACTAAATACCTCGTTATTGCCAGGATCCACAATGAAGCTAACACTGTTCAGAAAATATACCACCCTATCCGACTATTAGGTCATCATAACAGAGAAGCAGAGCATGATTTGTAGCCCGAAGCTGCCCTTGAATTTCATGTCTGCTGCTTCTGATAGTGTAAATCATGTCTGCAGGACTGTTCTGAATTTTAAAAAGGGATTGATCTGTTCATAGAACTTCACCCCAGTGCTAAATCATGGCTGTAAAATTCTTGTGGAGGATTTCTGGGCACTGACGTCCCCTCAGGATGTTGAGCGCCAAACATCCTTGATGCAAAGACAGTCATGTGCTTCTTTTCTTATCGAAACCTTTTGGCAGGCCGAGTGGGTTCCAACCATGCATAGGGATGGGAATTTATATAAATTGTTTTTTACCAATGCTATCATTGATTCTTATCTGATTCTTAACAATTCCAATATCAATCCCTGCTGTTTTAGGCAAAAGTGTGCTTACATAGGTTTTCAGTGGCAACAATGTCAAACACATGTCAACTTACGTAAAGTTCTGTAATAAGTCTCTTTTTGTTAAATAATATACCACAATTTTTTACTACTTTAGCCATGACTTTTACCTTCTATGTTTATATTTCTGATGACTGCATCTACTGAGAGAATAATGTTGATATCTAAAGCTTGCAGTGGGAGGAACTGATGTGGGAATTTTTAAGCAAAAAGAGACATAATGAATCTCTTATCTTGTACAGACAGCCCTGTTTCAAATCTGACCTAGGGCCCTTCTCTCCATCTCTCTCTCCCCTGATTATTGTCCCGTTGTCAGTAAAGGCCAAAGAGTATCTTAAAAAAATATCTGGACATTTTTACAGCTTATATGTTTTGTTTTGATTAAATAACACATGGGTCACTGCTGGATTGTTTGTATGATTTAGGAAGGTTTGAATACCAATTTCAAGTGCACCAGATTTGGTTCATTAGATCTGGACTACACAAAGCACAAAAAAAGAGGTTTAAACAAAAGACCAGCGCACTGTGGGTTTAGTTTCACCAGGTATATTTGAAGATAAAGAACTATAAGCAAGCTGAGGAGGTAAGCATTTTAAAAACAATATTAAATCGATATGAAGAGTGCAGCTTAACGACGGTTCTCCAGCATCTCGTCCTTTAGTCTGAGCAGTGTGAATGGAAATTGCTCTTGTAAATATGCCAGCATCATCTGACAAAGCCTGGATACAACAGTGTTGCTTTACTTTACTCTCCAGATGTTGCTGCTTGAATTTACTCCTCCCAGTCAAATGCCTGTCGAGATCCAGCCAATCACCAGCCACTGAGAGTCCCCCAATCTCTCTGGGAGCCTAAATTTGAACCATAAACCAACCAATTCATGAGGCTGATGGCACTTCCCTCACATCTTGGGCTTCAACATTTGCCTCTACAGTAGGGATGTAACAGTCTGAAAATTTCATATCACAGTTATTGTGACTACAATTATCACGGTTATCATTATTACCGCTGTATTGTTTCAATGTGCTCAAAATGTTCAAAAAGTACTTTTACACAGTCTTGAAATGATTTAATCCCTTTAATATTATAATTTTACAGTTCTTTTGTCTTTTTGTCAATACATTTGTCAGGAAATGTCATATAAGTAAATTTGTTAAATGTTTTAATGAGAAATAAAAGTAAACAATTCTGGCAAGTATTTGTCATTATTATGTTATAAATGCTTTAAATAGTGTGTAATTACAAGAAAAGAAAATCTGAACAGGATTCTCTTTATAAACAATTGTTAGTTAACATGTTCAAAGTTTTGAGACGACCAGAAATAAATTTAACCAATTTTACAAACAAACACACATTTCTGTTTGCCTGAAGCGTTAGTGTCCATGTTTCAGCTCCTTATTTTAGACCATGTTCAGGCCTTTTTCTTTTTTTTTTTTACCAACGATTGTCCCTGAAGCAGTTAGCCCCCTTCATGACTCTTTTTTGATCTCCCCTTACCATGGCAGATCTCCTCGACAGCTTCTTTAATATTTACAAATTACGATTGATTAAATCCATAAAACACAAACTATGATGGAAAACGACGATCTAACAGCAAAACACAATTGAGATTGATATTAATGTTGTTATTTACAACCTTTATACATTATTTACACAGAAAGTCCTGATAAACCTCCTACAATTCACTCAGGTATGGCTCTCTGAATCCTCTCGCTCTCTCTCTGCTCGTTTACTCGAGGAGTTACAGCAGTTTTAATCACATACATTTTAGTCTTTCACCACAGCTTGGTGTTTCAGACAGGGTGACTGTCGTCAATCAGTTTCCCCTCGACATCCTTTAAAATCCAAACTTGGACCAGACTTTAGACTTTGTCCGTTTTGAGTGGTAAAACCTGTAAAAGTCTGAGCGAGGCTCCAACTGCTGTACTGCCGAGGAGCAGTTCAGGCTTTTCCAGTCAAAGAGCAGCATCATCGTGAGTTACTGACACAGTGTGGTGATCACACACGGTATAACTGTCATTTTAATAGGGCACGGTAATGATTACCGTGGGAATTTTACCGCGGTTTACCATTTTACTGGTAACCGTTACATCCTTATGCTACAGTGTGCTCCATTTGATCTTGTAATGCAGATCTGGGATGTGATGTAACTCCCTGTTTCCGCATCCCAGTTCCAACGTAAATGGATCCATCCATTGTTCCAGCAGCAGAAGAGTTAACCAGTCATTATGTGCTGGTCAAGTCATCACCAGGTTCTCTTTACAGCCACAAAAGTGAGCAGGTCCTAGAATGTTCCAGTCACGAATGAGTCAAGACTATGTAAAGGAGAGTAGGGAAATCAGCGTGGCTCCATCTGTTTGTTATTCCTCAGTTGATGGTTGGAGATCACTACAGCCACAACTAAATGCTCGTGTGCACTTTTCTTAACATTTGACACCCTAGTCCTAATAGTACAACTCCAACTTCAAATCAAACAGATTCCATCAGACCCAATATTTGAAAGCAGCCTCAGACTCGTCTGATCTGATACCAAGTGATGGAAAAAGAAATGTTAGGAGCACAATCCCTTAATCTTCATCCTTCTTCCTCTTCTTTCATTCTTCATCATGTGTGCAGTTTGCCAGCAGTCTCTAATCAAACACATTGAGTCGACTGAACTTCTGAGGCCGCAAAAACAGATTAACTTTTAATGAAATCTAAAGAGAGAAAACGGATGGCGGTGAGAGATATAAACCAAAAGCTTTAGAGAATATAGGGGAAAGTGAGAGGTTTTGATAAAAGAGATTGTTTGCACAGTCCTCATTGTTGTATTACTCCATTTGATTAAGAGTAAGTATTCTTGCAAAGCTGTAAAACACATGAGAACATTACTGCAAAAAAGGCAACAAGGGGTCACTAACCAGGCTGTAAAATTAAAGTCATTTATATTCTTTCTTTATTTTTTACCAAACAATTTAGTTAAGGTCCATCATTATTGGAAATGGGTTCTACATCAGCCCAAAAGATCCTAACGAGTGACACAAACAAGATGTCATCTTCTCCTGTGAACAAGCAGAGCCTGGTGAGGTTCACTCCTCAATCTGTTTGAAACTTGTCCAAAACAAGGCCAATCTAAAAAGTGGCTTCACATTTGGCTACTGTAGTTCATTGAAGTATAATCCAAACATAGAAAACAACTTTCTGATATGCTTCAACCTTTTTCTCTCTGTAGATTCCCTTTAATGGGACTTTTTGGAGTAGGTGTTGGTTGTGTCTATTTTCTTTTCTTTTCTTCTTTTTACTGTTAAACCTACCTTGAGTTTTAAGGTGGTACTGACATACTATTCAAGAAGCAGTTCCCACCAAGCGGTTTGCAGTGAGCAGGATGCACATCTGACAACAGCAAGCATTGGCACCGTGAGGTACTTGCAGGCATTTGCCAAATCGGTATGTTAAACTGCATTCTTTAAAAGAGGTGAGCCCCTCCAGAAAATTGCAATTTTGTGATCACAACAATCAATGCATATTCAGACAATCTTCAAGACTTCAGCACGGCCTTGCAACTCTGTCAAATGACTATAATTTCTCAAAACTTTCTCTTGGCCCCTCATCATTGGTGCAAATGGTTTTGAAACAGCTAAAGAATCACTGCTAAAAGAAACTGCATTCTTTGTGGTGCAGCATTAGTGACATTCATCACCTCCTTTAGCTCCCATTTACTGTAAATCACATTCAGTGGATCACTGCTGCCTGTGTGTGCAGGTGCAAAAGTCTGTGCTCGTACACAAATGGTCAGTAAGTTCGGCGCTCGGTGTGGTTACACATAAAATCAGACAGCAACCTTCAGCTGCAGCACCAATCTGTAGATGAGACTGACCTGAAAAGACCAATCAGTAACTTGGTGTTTCATCATCACTTAACCATGACTTACTGTGTACATTTTTACAGTCTGTCCACCAGTAAACTTTTCTGTTCTGCAGTTGCCTAAAATAAAAAAGCCTGCACGGACATTTAATCAGACAACCAGGAGTGAATCTACCCTCTCTGGTACAGAAAGACAAAAACAAACAAAAGAAAAATTTGGTCGAATGCTTGCATACTCCCACCCTAACCCTTCTCTGGTACCAGGTCAAAGTAGTTAAAAAAATGCAACTTTTGCCAAAACTTTAAAACAAAAAATACCCCAAATTTGCCACAAAATACTGGAGAGACTGGAAGGTGTGATACACAATGTGAAATGTTTACATCTATTTTAACTAAAGTAAAAGTCTTTCACATCTTTTCAGCAATTTGACATCAGCCCCAGAATATATTTTTGAAGTTTGTTGCCCAAAGCTCTATTTTTGGGTTATGACAGACCAAAAAAAAAAACCCTGATTTCAGCCCTGTTCAGACAGGCTGTTTAGAGTAAAACTGTTGAAACTTTTCTGAACAGCACAAGATGATCAACTTTCATTTTTGGTGCACTCCTGTTCTAAAAGAGGAGCAGGACAAGCAGTAAGATTAAATTGCATGCATCCTCTTCGAGAACATACGGCCAACAATGGACTGAATTGCCCTTAGTGTGCAAAAGTCTTTAAGTCAACCTCTAAAGTTCCAGTTCAGGAAGCCAAGAAGTTTGAACCATGTTAAATATGGATTGTGAGGAAGTCTGTGTTTTTTTTTTTTAAATACTAATGTTGTTAACCAGTGAAAAAAAATGTAGACTAGCTGAGGGATCAGGGAACTCCTTCCTTTTTTGAATTTAGGGGTCTTGTGAAACTACAGCTTAACTCCATAAAATGTATTATTTAATCAGTAAACTATCATTCTACTTTTTAGAGCAAGTTCTTGCTAAGCACTTTGGAAGGACTTGGAGCAAGAGGCAGCAGGTGTTGCCACTTTTCAACAGCATTTCTCCCTTATTTTACAAAAGTTATTCATAAAATAAGAACACCGAAAGGAAAAAACTCCTCATGAATATGTCTCGATTCAAATGAAAAATTAAGTGATGTGGGACAGCAACTGGTCAAAATGTTAGCAAATGCTATTTCAGCATAGGTTTATTATCAACGAAATTTTGTTCTATATAATTCAATTTTTAGGCATTTGAAGTGTTTTTGAATACAATAACAACTTTCAATTTATGCAACTGTTAAACTTTTGTAACAAAACAAATAAAAAAGAGGAAAACTGTTTTTCATATGATGCTAGCAGAAAGGGTTTTATCAAAGATGGCTGAAACTAGGTCTGTGCTCAAAATATCAATACGGCAAAATATTGTCATGCACTCTTTGGGGATACGTGTATCTGTATTCTACAGAATCAACACGGCCTCAGTGTTTTAACAGTTGCTTTAAATACACTTTCAGTAATGTTAAAAATGGCACAGTTCAAGGTAAAAGCCAAGCTGCATGATAAAACACATGTTCCAAATTCAAGGTGCAGTGTGTAGAATTTGGCATTTTAGCGACAACTAGCGTTCAGATTCTAGAATGAACCTGACCGTAGCCAAAACATCCCGTCGCTGAGCAACGGAATCCTGTGAAGACCAAAAAGGATCCTGAACACAGCACACAATTTATGTTGTGTGTGTGTTTATACACACAGTTTGAATCCCTAGGACAGAGTAACAACTTTCTATGCATCCACTGCCATCCTCTCCTCTTCTTCGCCTGCATTCCAGGTAGACTTCAGAACCGGCGGACAGATTCTCGTTTTGTTCTTTTTGTCCCTAAAAACCACCCGTAGACAACACGGCGGATCAATATGTAGGCCTTCAAGAAATAGCGGCCCGCGGTAACGTAATTTTTTTTATAAAGATTTTTCTAACTAAATAAAAATAAAACAAACATTTTATGGGGATGATTGTACTCCTATTTTGACGGACTTTACATACAAATAGAAACATATATCTCCTATATTCACCGTTTCTGTTTGGCTAAATGCGGTGGATGTATAAAATGCCACATTGTACACACTGCACTTTTAAGTCTACTATCTTTTGGGACCTGAATTAAAGTTCTTAAGTTGAAGAATTATTTCAAACTCATGCTCGTTCTTTTTCTCCTTGTAATAAAAACAAAAGTTGCTGTGAATTCTGTTAAAAGCGCAGTCAATGTTCACAATTGATGTGTATCGGGATCTGTATTGTATCCTGGCCTCAGTATTGGGATACGTATCGGGGAATACCCAGCCCTAGCTGAAACTGTGCATACTTTTACGCTAAACAGACAGCATATGTTTGGATATATATGATGAATATGGAAACTGATTTTAACACTTTGGAAAATATTTCAATTGCAATAAATGTCCTCATTAATTTGTTAAGTCAGTTACAGAAATAAGTAGTCAAGTGTAAGGAGTTAGTGGTTTGTTGTTTGGCCGGCAGCTGGTGCTTGTGGAAAGCCCTGAATGTCATACAAGCAAAGACAAGTAAACAATATGGATATAAATATTTAAGCAGAGCAGAACAAGGTAAAGCTGAGTCTGTTAATGATCCCAATCTGTGTTTACTCCTTGTTTTTAAATATTAGGACCATTTTATTTAAATGCTTAAAAACAAAAATAAATATCCTGCACAAAATAACATGACCAGCTTTTACAAGCTCCTCTAATTTGCTAGAAACTGAAATGTAGGAAAAACACCAGTGTCTGGTAATACAATCTCCTGGTTAGTGAAATGCTCGGCTAATGTCTCCACACAAACAAAACACTTTGGATCTCTAATCACTCTAAGTGCCCATCACTTGCACCCTGACACTGCAGGAGAGGCCGTGCAGGGAAGGAGCCGGCTTCATGCAGGAGGTTAATAAGATCACATGAAGGCAAAGCACACCTCATCTTTCATCACCAGGCAACACATTTATGCAGCAATCGATAGGTGGAATCACATTTCCCCCTTTCAGAGAAATGAGGCAAAATGAAGTATTGTGACTGAACAAAGATGCATGGGTCACGGCGTCATGCTTCATAGATATCAGCAATAAGTCTGAGCAAAGAGTTTGTTCAGAACAACCATTTGTTTTCTCTCCGATAAAACACTCGTGGCCTCTTAACATGAAACAGTTTGTACATTTCCTTACATACTTTTCTTGAAATCAGGCTCACAAATTATTTTGTTGTGACCGCTAGCACATACTTATAATCAGTGTTGGGGAAGTTACTTTTAAAAAGTAGTGTTTGCTCGTTACTCGTTACATCTGAAAAAAGTAACTCTTTACTTAGCTACCCTCTATGAAGAGTAACTTCTCAAGTTACTTTTCCGTTACTTTTACATTGCTTGATTATGGACAGAACCCCATATCTATTCCTAAATGTGAAGGCCTACAAAAAGTTCTACTACAGAGAACATAATAGTTTTTGTGCTCTTTATTTTACAAAATGTCACATACCCTGTGGAATGAGAGCTCCTGCCCAGTGTTTCCACATTTTGCTTCTGAAATAAGCAACCTGGTCAATAAAAATAAGCCCAAAATAAGCAACCTCCAGCTATTTCCTTTCCTAATGTGATATACTACTTTTTAAAAAGAGAAATCTACATAAAGTGTGTTAATTTTCGTCTACATTACATTTCAATATCACAGCGCTAAGTATCTATTCAAGAAAAGACAGTCGCTTATAACAAGCAGACCTGGCAAGTTTGGTTCTGGAGCATGCGCCATGTGCGTGAGTGTGTTTGGGGGCGTGCATATAACCAGGAAACGAGGAAGTGGACAAACTGCCTACCGCAGTCGTGTTTCCCTTTATGTTAGGGGCTGGAAGATAATCAGGGGGATACACACAGACTTAAGAGCCCCAAGAAGCAACTTCATGTCTAGAAACACGCCCAAAAAACCACGACCTGCGGCCGTGACTCACGAGATTTTCGGCCCTTAGACGCTTATAACGAGTGGACTTGGCAACGCTGCTCGTGTCTGTGCGAGCAGCTGAGAAGGCAGCTTCAGTGTCAGATCTGTCCGAGGGAAATGTAACGTTGAGCTGCATTAAAAAAAGGAACTACGTTTCGTTACCAAATTTTCAACAGTAGCGCGTTACTTCACTTTTTACCCGAAAAAGTAGTTTTGTTACTGTAACGCGTTACTTTCTAACGCGTTGCACACAACACTGCTTAAAATCTCTAACGGTAAAGTAACTTTCATATACTGACTCCTCCCAATGTGTCAGAGACCTTCTGTTAGAGCTCCTGCCTTTTTCAAGAGTCTTTTCTTTTTCGGGCTTCTTACCCCAGTCCAAAGGGCTTATACAAATGAGGAAACAATGGTCTGACATCACACTGGTAGGGCTATAAGTAGGAGACATTTTGGGCAGCTGCTAGTGCGGCATTGTGGGAAAGAGTTAAAGTCTTAATTAGGCCTGTCACAATAACAAATTTTACTTGGATGATAATTGTCCAAAAAATTATTTTCGATAAACAATATTTTTTTCTATTTTTTAACTGTAACTGTTTGAATCAAGAAATGGCAAAGGTTTTTCCATGCCTCTACATTGGGCTAGTTCTATCAACTTCCACTTTGTGTCCCAACTTCCCAATACTTAAATGTAGTTGGATTAATATTTAAAGAGACTGTGAGGAGTTTCTAAGTAATTACAAAAAAGTCTCCCTTTTAGATATATGCCTGATCAAAATAGACACTTTAAGATAGCATCAAAATAGGTTATCTATAAATGCTATTCCTTAGCCTTCAGGTTGGGTCAGACAGGGCTGGACTGGCCTGGATACTCAACTTCAGGAACAAGACAATTAAAACTAGAGCAAATTTATATTATTTTATTATTTATATTACACGTCTTAGAGCACCGGGCAGTAAGTAGCGATTTCTAGCCGGCTTTAATTATGATAATAAGTTTTCCAAAAATTGCTTGTTGTCACACATCAAAAACTAGAAAGAGATACATTACCTCGTCACTTTGCATCCTGTAAGTTGTTGAAAAAAGAAGTTTTAAAGCAATGTAGAGTTCTGAGGAAGGTCCGAGCTGCATTCATTAGCATCACAACAAACACATGCTTTGGCTTCAGTCACGTCTTTGGTGCGTTCCAGTTATAGTCAGAAGTAGGAATTTCTAAGTTCCAAGTAGGAAACTGCAACTGGATCGTCCCCCAAAGTCTGAATTTCCTACTGGGAACTCACTGAAACCTCATCACCCCTGAGTTGACAATGGAAGATGGATGCCCCCAGTGTGAACAGTTATTTAGCTCCTGTAATAATCCATTTATTTGCACTTCTGACTGGGGTGTGTCGCTCTAGATCAGCTGTATACATAGTATTGTTAGACTTATATTTACAAAAATGCTGCCATAGTGATAATCACATTCTTCATGTGATATTTGTGAACAACAACGCCGGGCGTGCTAACAACAGCTAACAATAGCCTGCTAGATCGGCATGTTTTTTTCTGACTTCAACTGGAACGCCGATAAGTCGGAGTTGAAGTCACTCCTATTTCCGAGGTTACTGGAACGCAGCATTACGACAGTCGCCGAGCGTGCTCATGGGTAGCAGAATATTTATTTAGCCGGTAATAGATTCTCCTTATAGCACCTTTAAAGGAAGGGCCCTGAACAAGAATAAAAATCCAGGCAGGATTTTCATTCTGATGATATCAATTCTTCCAATACTTCCAAACAAGGACAAATTTAAAAAAATAGTATTATTGTCAATATTATTTTGAAACATGTTTTTCACTAATGTAATAATACTGTCATAATAAAGTGAGTACACCGTATCAATAGCAATAAACTTTAATTTCTTAAAAGTATTTAACTAATTTGAAGATCAAGATCTTTTAAATAAAAAAAATTAAACAAAAAAGAGAAAAAAAGACCCAATGAAATGAAATGGACTGTCTTTTGGGAAAAAATTGCATGTAACTAAAAATCACAACACTAACCAAAACAGTAAAAAAATAGACCCTGTCTCTATCAAGGAAAAAACAAAGCAAAACTCCAATAAAAACACACACAACAATAAAACAATAAATAAAATGGAGTTTATACAGTTCAGGAACTGTTTGTGGCATGTACGTTCTCCCAGTCAATTTTTTTTGTCTGTCAAATATTTGTAACACTTTCAGAAATGGAAGCTTTTCAACCGTATTGTAGGGCTGCATTTCTTTTGCAATGTAGCGAACACTGTCTGTGAATGCACCATTTTGCGCTTTTATTTGTTTTTACTTTGCAGACCAAACGCCTCCGTAAGCATTGACTGTCAGGAAGAAGGCTCTGCTGAACCTCCCCTTCTGCGTCACCACTACTTTCAAACAAATACGACATATCAGCTTGTCTGTGTTCATGACCTCACAACTTGTTCATTCTGTTTAAAACCAAAATATTCCCACACTGGGGCTGTGGCAGCCGGCTTATGAACCGTAGCTTTGTGCCATCATTCATAGTGTTTGTTTCCTTGTTACTTCTCACGACGCTCACTTGCAGCTCTCTGTGTGTGTACGTGCGAGCGGCCCCGCCTCCCCCACAAAGATTGAATCACTGACAGATGCTCACTCTGCTACAAATCTGCTATAAAACTAATGCACTTGGGCACTCCTTCAACCTCTCTGGGAGAACGAGAAGAGGAAAACAAACATGCATGCACATGTCAATTTACTGAAGACGTTTTCATTTATGGTGCGGTTAACTGATTTATTGATTATCGTGACAGGCCTAGTCTTAATGCTGCAAACTTTTAGGGCCAGATCCACAACGAATGGATTGATCCTGCTAATAGCACCCTTATTTTTGCAGAATTAGCTTACACAATCTGCCCTGTTTTAGCGCCTTATCCTCAAAAGTATTTGCTCTAATCATATGCCGGTGCTAACACCCACGCAGTTTGGCAGCTGAGCGCATTTTGCGCCTTTGATTGCAAATTAAATGCAGAAAATACAACTCAAATGACCAAAAGGTGGTCAAGGGGGTCACAGGGGTTTTTAACAGACTGTATTTGGACAAATTCTTCATGTTTACTTAAAAATGGTGCGATAGTCGCAGAGATGAACACAGTCGTCTATATTACTGTCATCCTTGATGTCATCTATTAGTGCAAGGACCATGAGGTCAGGCAACAGCTATCTGCAAATGATTTCATTGCCACGTAAATCAAAAGTGATACTCTTCTGATAAATCCTCTCTTGTGTGCGCCTGCCATCTCGCCTGCCACGGTGCCTTTGCCTGGCTACAATCACTGCTGCCATGATTACCAGAGAGCCCTGGTATGTTATAGGCTCTGCTCCACAGTCACCACCAACTCAGTGCAATTTCAATCATTTTGAGCGAGAGAGGGAGAAAGGGAGAAGGAGAGATTGCACGGATTTAATACACGGGTCTCACGGGCATTAAATGGCCAATTATTTGCACAGGTTTAGCTCTTGGAAAAGCAGTGCAATTCTTTTGAGGATCTGGCCCTTAGTGTTGTTCATAGGGATGGTCTATCAGGGCTGACATGTTAAACACACTTAAGGGTGAATCTCAGCAGAGCATGGGCTCTTAAAAAGCTTCAAAAATGACATTTTACATCAACACAGATCTGTAAGAAGTGCATGAACTTCTTGTGTTTGAACTTCTTGTGTTTTCTCAAAGGAAGCCTGAATCTCCTCCCTGATATCAATGGATGTCGTGAACACAGGATTTCCACAAAAGCACAAACATTCTTCACGCTCATTTTGCTAAAACTCAAATGAAACTCTAATAAACAGAAATCTGTTAGCTGTGCAGAGAGGAAAACAACCACAAAGCTTGAAGGCACAAAGTTTGCTTTAAGTCTGATGCAGAACATGGATAGACTTTTATTACTTTAGATCTTTAAATCTGCCGTAGCCCATGGGCCAGTGCTGTGTGTTGAGTCAGGAGAGTGTGGGGTGAATGTTTTGGCTGAGGAGCAGGAGATAAACAAGGAGACCGGGGCTCTTGAAGGAACAGGAACAAAATGCTGAGCGGAGCACAGCAGTGTTTAGCCCTCAACAGAGGCCCAAAGGGCTTCTTTAGCACCACTGTGAAGACTTTACAGTCACTGAAAACTTCCTCTTACTGCTTAGAGATTATAAATGTCACCATCTCTACATCAGGGAAGTCTTCACACTCAAATAAAAGCAGTGACAGTGACAGATGATGAGTAGCTGTGCTTAGACTGACCTGTGTCATAAACAGCAACAAGGCAGCTAATAAAGTTTCAATTAAAATTACTGTCTCAGAAAATTCTGAAAATGGAGTAATTGAGATTAAAAGATTGCTGCACGACATACTTATGCTGTGTTCACACCAAAAGAGGCAAAAGAGGCAAAAGCGGCAAGCACGCCCGAGAGAGCGGACAGCGGTCAGCGGCCAAAGCGGCCAAATATTTTAGTGTGTGTGTGTGTGTGTGTGTGTGTGTGTGTGTGTGTGTTCTACAGGAGCCGGAAAAAATAGATTGTGGCAGTAAGCCAATAAGATTAATTCCCTCCAATAATTGTATCATTTTCATGGTCTGCCATGACTATAAATATGCGGTTTGACCCTCAAAATCATATCGACTCATCATGGATCTGGATGACATCACTGTGATGTGTGCTGCCTCATTGTGCATCCGACGAAGACACCGTCGCCGGGTTTGGGTGCATGAGATTCTGCGGCGCCGTGAGGAGCTGGGTGAGTTTATAAGCAATTTATAAGCTTTTATAAGTTTTATAAGCAATTTATAAGTTTATACACAATTTATAAGCTTTTCGGTATCCATGACGGAACTAAGAACCGAAGTTCCATGCGTTTTTCTCTAGGGCCCGCTCGGTCGAAGGACATCTCTACTCTGATTGGTTGCCACCACCGTTTGCCGCTGAACTGCGTCATAGCTAATTACCATAAAGTTGACCGAGGCTCAACTTCTCATCTGGTGCCGCTTTTGACGCTCCAGCCGCTTAAGCCGCTCAGGCAGCTTTGGCCGCTCAGGATGCCGGGATCTCATTGAAAATGTATTAACTTCCGGGTCCTTGCCGCTTTTGCCGCTTTTGCCGCTTTTGCCTCTTTTGGTGTGAACGCAAAGATACTTATGCTGCGTTCACACCGCAGGCGACCCAGCTACCAAAATCGCATCACCCACTGACGTAGCGCTGCGCGTCCATAAATACCTCTTCTTGGTCACCGTTGCTGTCGGCCATCGCTCGGTGACGTCACGTCCGCTCGAGTTTCAACGCGATCATATCATATAACAGGATGTATAAGCAGTCATTATTCCAGCTGTATCCTTTTCACTCACTTATCAAACACAAAACACTGCAGCTGATGCCCTGCAGCAGCATTATCTGTGAGTTTCCTGCGGTCCGTCTAGGCGGAACTAATGTCCTCACTGACATTAGTTCCGTGTTTCCCACACGGACATGGATTGTTACTCTGTAGTCCGGATGAACAACTGTCTGTGGAGGATACCGTCAACCGTGCACACACCTGCTGATTGATCAACTTTTTAAATTTTGACATCGCGCGACGAGTGAAGTGATCAGCATGTACGCGGCTGTCGTATCGCGGGTGGGTTAGCCCCGCCCCATCGCGGCTGTACTTTGACTTTGAATGGAGGGTGATCGCCGAGGTAGTACAAGTAACGTCCAGTGTGAACGCACCTTAAGGCTTTCACTTTTCCAAAAAATCAAAGTCTAACGGTTTTCGGACATGCACCCAAATAATCGAAGATATTCGACTATTCCCCGTGTAAGGGACAGAGACTCTCTTATCTTAAGGCTTGATTATAATACATTATGTCCACACTTGTAATACTTTATAAACCTTGGTACATGTTCTTATACATGGTTATACACAATTATAATGACTCTTATTCAAGCATTATTCATGCATTATAACGTCTTATGCATGTGCTTCTAATGCATTATAAACTAGATCTTCAAGTAAAGTGTTACCATTATATGTAAGTGATATCATAATGTTTTATGACTGTTGATATAGTGCATCATGAAGCATTATGAGTGTAGCTATAAAGCATTATGAATGCCCTCATAATGGAATGTGATTGTCGGGGCTTCACACCTCATGAAGTATTATGGATGTAGTGTTCATGAGTATTCATGAGCATTCATGGCACAAGTCATTATAATTCATTATAAATGACATTATGTTTTATGACCGTTGATATAAAGCATCATGAAGCATTATGTTTGCTCATAAGTGTAGTTATGAGGCATTATGAATGCATTATAATGTATTATGGATGCCATTATAATGCATTATAAATGTGAGCTTCATAGAAAGTGTTACCAAATTTTCATGCAAATCCATTCAGTAGTTTTTGAAAAATCTTCCTAAAAGACAGATAAACAAACAGACACCAGCAAAAACATAACAAAAGCATCAACTACTTTTATCTGTGTAGCTGGATTCAGCTGATAAAGTGTCAGTAATGAGGCAGATCCATGGCTCAAAACATAAAGCTAGAATGATGGAAACTGGTCTGCTAGGCTAACACCAATCAGCATCCTTTTGGAATAAAGAGGTGGGAGTTTGTCCACAGTGAGGAGCATCAGTAAGCCTGTAAACAGCTGCTGATGAAGAGTTTGGGACGGATGCTGCCTGCTGTTGGAGACATGTTATCAGGACTTGACATTTAAACAAAACATGAAGAACAAAGAGAAAAAAAACTATTGAAAACATTTTTTGAAAAAAGATTTTTTGGTCGTCTCCTGACAAGTTTTGGCAAGAGTTTGACCCAGAAACTGGCTCATGTTTGTAATTTACTTCCTGGCAGCAACACCTGCCTTGCATCATCTGATTGGCCGTGATGAAAGTGCAGAGGTGTTGTCAATCACTGTGGACTGGATCTATGAAGAGAATGAAAATAAGGTTGTCAAACCTTCACTACATGCTGGAGGCTCTGTTCTCTATTTTTATGCTTTTTTCATTTTTCTAAGCAGAGACCAACACGACCAACTGTGTCCACAGCATAGTAACAGGGCGGGATTATGCATGAGTAACAGATTTATGCTATTACCTTCCTGGTTGCTGATCCGATTTATATTGTGATTCCATTTACTGTAAATTAAGAAGTATTTCAATTTAGATGGGGCTCTCAAAATGAGGCTTAGATGGTCTATATTCTTCTACTTTTTTAGATTTTTCTCGACTGCCTCTTTCATTACCAACCTCAATCCCCTTGTGTAAAACAAAAATAAAATGGACAATGACTTGAGAAATTTGTCTGACTTATATTAAGTTAAATATACTACAGAGACTAGGGCTGGGATGATTCACTTTTCTCCTGATTTTACAATTGTTTAGGTGCCGATTCAATTTAAATTGTGATTCTATGATATTGCTGATTGTTGCAATCTTTAGTTAGCTTTTTTAACACCAGCGAAAAAGATAAACAATGATGATTCCTACAGATTATATCATGAAAAATACACATCACATGTGAGTCTGTTTTTAGGATTTATTCAGTAGTATATTTTAACCAGCTGTTTATACTCTCTCTTCAAAAGTCTGGACTGCATTTAAAAGTGGCTTATTAACACAGACTAAAATGAAGCATTTAAATTTGGAAAAAGAACGATTTTTGAACAAAAAAATCAATTTAAAAATTTCAAACAAAAAATCCCAATACTTATTTAAATAGATTTTTTTCTCTCACCCCTAACAGAGACAATACATTTAACTAGAGAATTTGCATTTCCATGCAGGAAATGCGTTGAAATGCTGAGTGTGACTGCTGAAACTGTGAAATGAAATTGCTAAAAGTAATGCAAAGAAAGTTGAAAATGTTACATGAATAGTTGTAAGCAGTAAATCAGGGCTGCAAATGTGTGAAATGTGCAACAAAAATGTTTGCAGAAATTTTAGATACTGGAGCTCAGGTATGCAGGTCACGTGACCACGCTGTAACTTCACAGAAATGTGCAAAAGTTGATGCAGCTTCAACAGTCATATCTTAGAAACTGTAGCAGGTAGTAAAAAGTGCACTAAAAACTGTTTGCAGTTGTGAAAGAAAGCAGAAGATGAATGACTGTTTTGTAACATGGTTAAATGTGTTATTTGTAGATGTACCTAATAAAGTGGCCAGTCAGTGTAATACATCCAAAGTAAGGTTGAGAGTGTAAAGACAAGCATGATTATGCTATTGTAATGAAGAATCTGTACAAGATGGAAAGAAAAGTACATCTGCCTCAGCCTGGATTTGAACCCAGGTCTCTAGCTCCATAGTCTGCTGCTCTAATTTTTCAACCACAGGGCTAAATTGCTGAGTTATGGAAAGCACGGTATTTCTCCTGTTTGTCTCATAGAGCACTCTAATGACGCTCGGTACTTCGGGGTAAACGAACGCTCGCTGTGTCTAAACCGGAATAGGTATAGGGAAAAGGATTTCACCGTGAGCATCCCAAGAACCTGCTAAAACGTGTAATATAATTCTCATATCTGTACTGTTCAAAATGTTAACACAGTGACGAGTTAAAAACGCGCTTCAAACTGCAGCACTCGGCTGTCTGGGGCTTCAGTCTGAAGTCACGTGACATGCTGAACACACAGATTTCCTCAAAAGTTGGTGTTGCTTAAAAAATCATATTTAAAAAAACGTAGAAGCCAGCAAAAAGCTGAAGATATGTAAAAATAGTTGAGAAGTCAGTGCAACTTTTAAAGCATGAATGAAGTCTGTAGGTGGAAGCATGCCCAATCTGTGGAGCTTCAAAGTTGCTGAAGCTTTCAGCAGACCTGCGGAAATGTCCCATTGATTTCAATGTAAAAATACATGCAGAAATTATTTTTTACTGTAAAAAGTATGACTGTTAAAGCTGTGAAAAATACAAGCGCATTTCTCCTGAACATGCTGCATATGTCAATTTTTTTCTGTGAAAATCTGTGCAAATTTGAAGCCTGTGAAAGGTGCCAAAATCTGAAGGAATAAGAAGAAGAAGAAGAAGAAAAAGGAAAAAAAGAAGAATAAATTATAGTAGGAAGAACAATATGTTGAAATGCTGACTCAGCATTTCAACATAATGATTAAACTGACAAATTTTATTGTTCCATTTCAGAAACATGGGCTGTGTCTGAAATGGCATACTAACGTACTACATACTACAAACTCATGTGTATACACTCTATACTACATACTATAAGTATGATTAGGATGCCAACTGTTCACACTGTAGTATACTACAGAGTTTCCCATGATGCATTTCAAACCTCTGACTACAAAAATCAGAATCAGAAATTTCATTTCGGCACTGAGGACATTCCGTTATGCGCCCCACTATGCTATTGAAGAAACTTCCGGTCTCCTCCAAAACAAGAGCCCATTTACAAAAATGTTAAAAGAACTAAAAGGAGATAATAAAAGATGCTTTTATTTTGAAAATGGGAAGTTTGCTAGTGGCCGATTTTTAGCTGAATGCCGGTTGGTTTTGCATGGCGCAATGCTTTACGGGGCTTGCAATGCATTATGGGGCGTTTGAGTGTGACTAGTATGCCCACCTCGCACACTTAAAATTTTTTCTGATATAGTATACATCCGGGTATTTCTCACACACTCAATCTTTTCATACTATCTAATGTGAACGCACTACATACTCATTTTGACGTCACACTTAGCATGAGTAGGACGTTAGTATGCCATTTCGGACACAGCCATGATCTTAGTTTGGCTAGGCAAAAGCTAGGACAGTGTTTTAGGTGGAGCTCTTCACCATTCTTTCCTGATGTACAATTATAGTAGCTCAATAGTCAGGGGTTTTGTTGTCTTATTGTGTTTTATATGCTGCAGCACCCATTTTAAGTAAAGAACTTGACACTTAGTGCAGAGACTTTCCTGATTTTCTGAATATTTTGATGATATCATGGACTGTAGATTATTTAAAAGCCAAATTCCTTGCAATTGCACACTGAGACATGTTCTTGAACTGTTGGACAATCTGCTAATGCAGTTGTTCATTGAGTGGTGAACCTTCCCCCTCTCTTGCTTTTAATGGACTGAGCCTTTCAGGGAAGCTCCTTTAATATCCAATTAAGAAACTCACCTGGTAACAGTGAACCTGTTCACCTGTGGATGGTGCGTTTCAGCATTCACTGACTTCCAGCCTTTTTGGAACATAATGCATGTATGAAATTCAAAATGAGTTAATGCTTGCAAAAAAAAAAAAAATCAATCAATCAATCAATCAATCAATCTTTATTTGTATAGCACCAATTCATAACAAGTGTTATCTCAAGACACTTTACAATGGAGCATAAAGCTCTTCATTTTATGGATACACATATATGCATAGATACATATATACATATAAAATACACATATACATATATATACAAATATATACATCCAACACCCAACATGAATCCATATAGCCAATCATGAATTCCTCCATCATGGCTCAAGAAAAAACCTTCTGTTAAGCAGCAGGAAATCTTGAATGTGGATCCCAGTCTCATGATGAACAGCAAATCCACACCATGCTGTGTTGGTGTGAGGGTGAAGGAAGGGAGGTAAGAGGAGACAAGTGGACTAGAATAAGAACTAAAATTAGGGACAGGTTCATGAACCATAGACCTGTTGTCTGATTTATTAGAGGTTAGCCTCTTGAGATGCTACATCTCATTTTCAAGAGGGTCCTCATGTCTGAATGGTTGTGGTGATCATTTTTATAGAAGTATAATCTTAGATATTCTTACTGAAAATAAGAATTTATGGTAGTGACGAACTCATGGGTGCCCAGACCACAACTGCATCCCAACCATATTTGTCTCCGGTAAATATAAATGTGTTAAAGGCCTCTTGAGATGTGACATCCCATTTTCAAGAGGGACTTCATGACTATGTGGTAATAAAAAATAGATACTGTAGGTGTATCGATCATGGAAATGGAGATCATGCTAATAACTACATGAAAATAATGAAGTTTATCGCTTTGAACATTTAAAGTATTTTATTTGCAGTGTATTCAATTCAATGTAGGTCAAAGAGGATTTGCAGATCAGTATATGTTGTTGTTCTTATTAAAGGTGCTATGAGGAGAATCTTTTTCCGGCGACATAAGGACTTGACGTGACTCAAGCCAAAGCGTGTGTTTGTTGTGATGCTAATGAATGCAGCTCGGACCTTCCTCAGAACTCTGCATTGCTTTACAACTTCTTTTTTCAACAACTTTAACAAGCGACGAGGTAATGTATCTCTTTCTAGTTACGTAGCGGCAGTTTTTGATGCGTGACAACAAGCAATTTTTGAAAAACTTAGTATCGTAGTTTTGTAGCTGGCTATTTATCTCTACTTACAGCCCGGTGCTCTAAGACGCGTCTGAATAACATAAATTTGCTCTAGTTTTAATTGTCTTGTTGAGTATCCAGGCCAGTCCAGCCCTGTCCAACCCGACCGCGAAGCTAAGGAATAACATTTATAGATAACCTATTTTGATGCTATAAAACTCATCTTAAAGTGTGTATTTCCATCAGGCATATATCTAAAAGGGAGACTTTTTTGTAGTTACTTAGAAACTCATATAGCATCTTTAAGCTTTATGTACACAACACCCCAACTCCACTGGACCTTTTGTTTGTTTAAACAGCAACACCGATACTAAAGGGGGGGAAATCCAATTAAAAGTTTCTGATATGCGTGAATTTATTTTTCCCCTCTCCATGCAAGTCAATTTCTGGATGAGGTCACATGGTTAGAGGTTAACAACGGGGAATTCTTTCTTACAGCTTTCTCAGAACAAAGATTTAGGTCTAATGGAAAAAGCTCCCCTGTCCGGCCATTAGATGATCAAAATGTAACCTCCAAAGCCATGGCTGTAATATCTCTGAGTGTAGCCTTAATGCATTTTTAAATCCTGAGGAGCAGCAGTGAGACTCCTCTGGCACAGAAACAGTGGACTGTGCCGACGGTTGGCACTGGAGGAAAGCAGCGCTCCTCTGACAGCAGTGAGGTGGTAAACGACATTGAAGAGTGAGGCCCTGAGGAACTCCACCGCTCGCTCTAGCACAGGCTGAGAGAGAGAACAGACGGCATATCACTGCCGCTCGCAAACTCTGAAACATGATAAATTCTGATTTCTCTCTAGTGGTGTAGCCTAGTTTACTGTAAAGGGTACGCTTCCATTTTTTTCCTTCTAGCCTTGTGAACACTTGTCCCAAAGCTACTCTTTAGAAGGATCTCCATGCTTCAAAAACCCAAACCATGTGCATGCAA
The DNA here is from genome assembly GCA_036419115.1 of Scarus forsteni. Classification (NCBI taxonomy): domain Eukaryota; kingdom Metazoa; phylum Chordata; class Actinopteri; order Labriformes; family Labridae; genus Scarus; species Scarus forsteni. Next base: position 1,335,363 of record JAZDUH010000374.1, on the reverse strand, counting down.
ACATCAGGGACAGATCCTGAAAGACCAAGAGACTGGTTATATGTCATCATGTCAATCTGTTGTAAGCAACATAGACTTTAGCTGCTCTTGTTCTACTTATTTGGCTTGACTGCAAAAAGGCTACTGGAAAATCTTTTAGGAAACATTTGAGAGCACTTACGCACTGGAAACCATCATATTTCTACTGCAGGAATTTATTTAATCAGATGCTCTACCTGGCCTTTAAAAAAAACACAAAAAAAAAAACATTGAAAAACATTAAAATCTAAAAGGTTGACCGAAGATACCGGAAAATACCCGACCTCAGCCGAACAGTATCAGTACACCACAGTCGTTTTATCCACCTGTCTTTCTCCATTGCAATATTTCACCAGGAAGCCAAAGTGTTCCCAAACAGGAGATTTCAGCGAGGGGGGAGGGTCTCCAAGCTCCGGTTGGTCACTAGCAGTAGCCATGATGCACAATTCAGACACAAGTTTTTGTGGTTACAGAAGCTCTTTGATATTCATCTTCTGATTGGCTCCACATGATAAGTACATGATCGCAAGAGAACGAATCACAGACCACTTTCTTCATGAAGAATGTTAAAAAAAAATGTTAAAAAGCCTTCCCTAACCACGCCAATCGTAGACGAGTACTAAAGAATATTAAAGAGCCATGTGCAGCGGCTAACGTAGTACTTACTGTACTCGTTCGAGTACAGCACTGTACCGAACCGAACGTCCATTTCGAGCGGTTCAGCACAGATACATGTACCATTACACCCCCTATCCCATATCCAATCAAACTCCAGCTACTTCATCTAAACTATCATCCATGAAATGCTTGATTAAGTTCACAACAGTAATTCCAATGAAGTTGGGACAAGAGTGGCTCTCAGGTTGGTCCTCTGCTGCTGTAGTCCATTCACTTCAACATTCATAGTTACATGTTTAAAGATAGTACAACCAATATATGCAGAAGACTAAGCTGTTCTTTGAGTAGGTGTTGCCTTTCCGTCATCTAGGACAACTCTGGCTATTCTCTCTTTTTGCAACCACTCTCTGTGAACCATACAGATTGCTGTGTGTAAAAATCTCAGCAGCAGTGTCTGAAAAAAACAAACTAGCCCATCTGGCACCAACAACCATGCCATTTTCAAAACTGCTTAGCCCTCTTAACACCATGAGATTGCCAGCATCCCCAAAGTGGCAACACTCACATTGCTAACTTAAAACTATGGGGACAAAGTTGTTTTAAAGCTCACTCTTTTGTCTGACTTCAGGATACACCGGTTCAAATATATCCCTCAGAAAAAACAAAATAATAAGCAAAAGAAGATAAAATTTGTTTTAATTGGGTGTAATGAACACCAAAAGTGACATAAAAGTGAAATATAAAGTTTGGTATATCAGAAATGTCAAATGGGACTGATGGAGCCAAACTGTGCCAAGATTGGGCCTGACCACTCTGTAGTAAAACCTCTCTAACTTTGCTCTGCATCACTTTATCAGACTAAAACTTGGAAGAAGTAATGTTCACATATTTTGACATTTATCCATAGAGTTCTAAAGCTGCAGCTGCATCATTCCAAAGAGATATTCACAATAAAAACATTTTTTTTAGGCGAGGATGAAATTTTTAAATTATTCTGACTACTATCTTCATTTACTCTGTCCCAGTAACACATACTGATAAATCCACATCTGGACAAATCTCTCAAGTGTTACTTTTATTATCACTCCAAAATAAATCAAACAGACCTTGTGGTTGAAGAGATACACTGTTGGATTCAATGGTAGGTCCGGTTTCGAAAACAAGACAGAAATAGAAATAACATTTTTCATACTGACCAGATTCAACAGTTAATCAAATCAACATTGGTGATGATGATATGTGCCCCCACACCTGCTTCGAAACGGCTCCAGACCTAAATTTAGTGTCATTTAATGTATCTGTGCTCCATATCTAGAATATCAAGACATTCTGACATCCATGTTTCTACAGATAAACATTTGGTTTGTGAATTTTCCAGTTTGATAATCTGTCTTTCTCTCTTCTCTTGTTTTAATTGTACAGCCCTGTGACCAAACAGACATACTGTACTGGTGGACATGGAGCAATATTTACATCAATGATCTCTGAAGTTAATTTACAGACTTCTGTCCAGAATAATCTGACTGCAGGGCAGAGCCATAACAGATTAAACATATTTCCCACTTGTCCACATTTAAGCCAACAAAGATTTGAAGCACTTAGGTCTGTTTTTTTAAGTCTGTTCTGATGCTTAGTTTGACCTTGTCTTGATAATGTCTACATGCCTAAATCCATTAAGTTTCCACCCAGGACTGGCTGATTACCGTTTTGTATTCACTACTGTTGAACAGCTGCAGTTAATAATGTGGTTGTTAGCATATGCTGCTGTTATGGTCCAAACTATTCACAGCCCAGCACCTCAGCATTTATCAGAGTCACTGTTAAGGTGGAGAGTGAACGTTTGGTGCTTCCTTCCAGAGACCATCATGCCCACTTGGCCTCCCATAAGTTCTCAACATTATCATTAACTTTTTAGCGGGGGATCGAAGAGGTTAGCTCTTTTGTTCAGACCACTGCTCTGATAATTATGGACAGGCGTGTGTAGTCAGAGCTTAAGACGGCAGTAACGGCCTGTGGATCCTCTGCTGAGTGCACTCGTGCCCTCTCTCTTGATTTTCTTTTTCAGTATGTGTAAGGGCTCATTTGCACTCACATGCATTGGTATTCATGCTGCATGTCTTAGTGTCCAGAGAGCGGAGTGGGCTGTTAGAGAAAAGCACTCTGTTGATGAGAGCAGATCAATATCTCAGCCTGCTGTTATCATCTGCAACCAATCTGGGAGCCCAAAATGATGGTCCACTCAAAGTAAATTTACTTTCCTGCATATCAGTGCAGAAGAACCCTCTTGTTTATGCTGGTTTTGCATCGATCTGACACTGCTGTACCCACATAGGTCCTGTTAAAACAGAGCCTCCCTAACTTTGATCACAGCTCTCAAGATGAAATAAAGATGAGTGCAGGGTGCCAGCGGACCAGGACAGAAGGTCCACTGAGGACAGAAACAAGCAACAAGGGATTTTTTTTATCATCAGTTACTGCAGCTGATTTTACCACAATTGGCTTTACTTGAGGCTCACATTCAAAGGCTAGTTGTCTTTTAAAAACCTCACTGAGCTGCTCATAAGCATCAAATTGGGCATCATGCCTCAGACTCTTGGCAGTGTGGTGTTGCTCCCCCTGGCTGTCTAGTTTTTTTTTTATTTCTCACTTCAGAAGAGCCATCAAAGATGAAAACAGAGTTAGTGTTCGTCACACAGAGACAACAGCCATTAAATTTTAACGACCAGGAGCACTGGTCTAACTGTGAATATAAAAACCAGTCCCTGAATAATTAACATGTGTTACAAACAGTATACAAACTCCACGCAGAATTTGTCATGTTTGTAGACTAGTCCAACTAAAAAAATCATGCAGACTGCTTTTACAAACATTAGTGAAAGAATGGGTCGGTCTCAGGAGCTCAGTGAATTCCAGTGTGGAACTGTGATAGGATGCCACCTGTGCAACAAATCCAGTCGGGACATTTCCTCACTCCTAAATATTCCACAGTCAACTGTCAGCTGGATTATAAGAACGTGGAAGTGTTTGGGAACCACAGCAACTCAGCCACCAAGTGGTAGGCCATGTAAACTGACGGAGCGGGGTCAGCGGATGCTGAGGCGCATAGTGAGAAGAGGTCGCCAACTTTCTGTAGAGTCAATCTCTACAGAGCTCCAAACTTCATGTGGCCTTCAGATTAGCTCAAGAACAGTGCAGAGAGCTTCATGGATGGGTTTCCATGGCTGAGCAGCTGCATACAAGCCTCACATCACCAAGTGCAATGCAAAGCGTGGATGCAGTGGTGTAAAGCACGCCGCCACTGGACTCTAGAGCAGTGGAGACGCGTTCTCTGGAGTGACCAATCACGCTTCTCCATCTGACAATCTGATGGACCAGTCTGGGTTTGGAGGTTGCCAGGAGAACCATACTTGTGGGACTGCATTGTGCCAAGTGTAAAGTTTGGTGGAGGGGGGATTATGGTGTGGGGGTGTTTTTCAGGAGCTGGGCTTGGCCCCTTAGTTCCAGTCAAAGGAACTCTGAATGCTTCAGCACACCAAGACATTTTGGACAATTCCATGCTCCAACTTTGTGGGAACAGTTTGGAGCTGGCCCCTTCCTCTTCCAACATGACTGTGCACCAGAGCACAAAGCAGGTCCATAAAGACATGGACGACAGAGTCTGGTGTGGATAAGCTTGACTGGCCTGCACGGAGTCCTGACCTCAACCTGAAAGAACACCTTTGGGATGAATTAGAGCAGAGACTGAGAGCCAGGCCTTATCGTCCAACATCAGTGTGTGACCTCACAAATGCTCTTCTGGAAGAATGGAAGAAAAGTCGACTTGAGTCTGAGTCCCTATGACTCGGGTCCAACTGTCTGGTCATTCATAAAAATATGGAAAACTGTCACGTCACACAATGTGAAAAAGTCCTTCATCAGGACTCAAATCACCACTAAAATTGAATCACTTCTTTCTTGTGCCAGGACCAGCATTCTCTAAAAATATATACAAAACTGTTCATGTGTTTTTGAGTTATCCTGTTCTCAAACAAACATTGTCATCCTCTGTAGTCCAGTCTGTCAGAATCCACAGTCCTGGCCTGAAATCCCCTCTCAGACTCTGTTTATAGGTGGCCGATCTCCCCAGGGCTCTCATTCTCAACTCAGTGTCACTGTGAACTTCATTCTGATCGACGCCGGATATTTCACACTCGTCATTCAGTCGGAGATGAGACATCCTCTGAGGTCCCACTGTTTTCTGGATGAAGTGGTCAGGTTGTGTGTCTGTGTACCTGCTTCACCTCTGTGTGAAAAGCTCTGAAGGTGAAGTGTTCACAGAGTGGGTCGCTTATGTAAGTGCACACAGGTGAATTGTATGAAGCGCTCTGAGCTAGCGTGTTGCTGAAAGGTGCTATACAAACAAACTCGCCATGCCATAGGTGAACGTCTCAAAGAATGGATGGAGCTGACGTGTGCTGAGTCCATGTGCATGTGGGGGCTTAAAGCAGGATGTTTGTATCAGAGCAGACCTGCTTCATCACCTGCAGCAAAGAATGTCTCGGTACCTTTGACAATAACGACCCTTGAATTCACACGTATACCTATAATGTCAATGTGGTTTTGTTGAAAGGTCTGGGCCTATAAGTGATGAACACACAGTAAGTTTGTTGAATACTAAGCTGAGTGAATAAAAACAAATTAAAACACCAATTTAACACTTCATTTTACAGTGTCATGTATTGATCTTTTATTGAGCAATATTCACATTTACTCACCTAATAATGTATTGAAATTTTGGAAATGTATTTTTTATTAAACCTAATTCAGGCTCTGGCTTCTAGTTTGCAGCATTCGACCATCTGAGTTCCCATCTCTCTGCTACTCAGGGCTCCAGAGTGCAACCATCTTGGGTGCACTGGTGCATCAAGAAAAAATGTTTGGTGCACTTTTACAAATTTAAGTTGACAAATGTAACTGCAGTAGCGGGAAAAAATGCAGAATATGGACAAGACACAGCACCTGCTTCCTCTCTTTTCTCTGTCCCTGTGTTGCATCTTCATAGGCTGCAGTAATCATCCAATCAGCTGTCAGTATGCAAATGAGCCCAGACTATGGTGTCAGGTTTCAGCACGGAGCGGTAACTCTGAAGAAGCTGCGAAACTCTGCTAAATTCATCTTAGTGACTGTCAGATAATTAATAATTACCAACAAAAACAGTCCTTTCTCCTGTTAAGGGAGCTTTTCTCAGTCAGACAGGCACAGAGGTGAGTGTCCATGTCCACTACCTGTAACAGACTGAGGACAAATGACCTGTCTGACAGATCACATAAAGCTGGAAAGAAAAAAAAGCTACAAAAAGATAAGAAATAAAGAAAAAAGTCATGAAATGTTCTGTCCTATATGTCATTTTAATAAATTAGTTTGAAATTTTTTCTTTTCAGTATTTTGCCCTTCCTTAGTTTCAGTTTTGTAAATATTGACGTTTGGGTGTATAGTATTACTCCAGGTTAAATTTACTGGAGGATAAGACCATCCAGTTAAATGATATGTTGTTGTTTGTGAAAATCTGGCTATTTATTTCATTTCTCAGTTCAGCATAGCACCTTAAACATTAGCTTTTTTAATTTTGAAATATTTCATTTAACCTAAGATGTTTGATTTTCAAATATTAAAGTTCAGTAAAGCACTTTAAGAATAAGTGCTCTTATTTGGAGGTGTTTTATTTTGCTTAATGTTTTAGTTTGAAATTGTCAATTTTATTCAGTGAAGCACTTTAAATGCTCTGTTTTTCTTTTAATATTTAATTTAGCTTCAAATAAAGAAAAGTATTTCTTTACATCTTATCCTAGTTTAAAAAGCATTTACATTATATAAAAGTTATGGAGAGTGATAAATGGTGACCATATGGTGTTAAAGGCGACACGATGAAAAATTTCTGTTGCACCTTCAAAATGTTAGGTGCACCGTTGCAACCAATGCAAAACTTAGTCTGTAGCCCTGTGTTACTGAACATTGATTTTAAGGACTTATGTCATTAATGCAGACATTTAAGTTCATGTTGAAGAGACCATGCTTAGTGAGTGAGCTTCTATTTAATGATTATAGAAATCTGTAATATACCACCCTGCTCAGGGCTGGGCGATATGGCCTAGAAATAAAATCCCAGATTTTTTTCCACAACACTCGATTGACGATTTTAATCGATTTTTCCCTCCCTAAAAGAAACAAAACTCCCAGTGACATAAAAATAAAACAAATCAAGTTTTGCCTTTATGTTGTCTAAATGTTTCCCTCTTAAAGTCAAAGTCTGGGTCATAAAAGGTTGATTATGTAGTATAAACGTAGGCAGGTTTGTCTACATAAACACTGACAGGCTGAGGTATTTTTACAGTATTAGCATGAAACTCTCTGATCAATATTTAATCTACTTAACTAACAAATACAAGCCTATAAAAGTGCTTGTGCAAACCCTACAAGGCTGACCGTCATGAGAATTGTATTATTTTTCAAAAATTGCATCTACTTACAATTGGACTAAGGCAAGAAAAAAAATCTCAATTTTTAATTTTTAAATCTTCTGCAAAAAATAATTCGAATTAATCGATTGAATCGATTCTTTGCCCAGCTCTAACCCTGCTTAGATAATACTTTCATGAATTGTTAAGTATTGCAACATTGCGCCTGTATTACAAAATATACTGTAAAGCCAAATCCACACTGGGCGCTGGGAAGCTGCATTAACTGTGTGTGTAGAATGCAGAAATTTCCCATGATGAATTGTAGGCTTGGTTAACAAAAAACTGTTTTATTTCACATCAAAAAGATCTGAGAATTCAACAAGGGACAAGTTTCAGTTCTGCTTTTCACTCTCTGAAAGCTCTTTAATTTTTTTGAGGATGAGACATCAGAGGGGAAACTGACACCCACTGAAGCTTTCTGTATCTTTGAGGACCTGCTGTATCAACCTGCTTGTTTTGCTTCATCTTTCTTTTCTGCATCTACCTGCGACAAAACCGTGGAGAGACCAACTCTCTCAAGTCAGCCCTCATCTGAAGCATATCACAGAGACAGCGCAGCGTCAACACAACAACACAACGTGACATCCTGTCAGACACACACTCAGACATACATGCTTGGGAAAGCTGCTCACACATGAATAAAACACAAAAAACATTTGGACAAATGTGCATAGAAAGAACCCTCTGCATGATCAAAACCCAGAAAACCCAGACAAACACACAGATTCTTCGACACACATGAAAAGCAGAGATGTGTCTGACTCTATATGCTGAGCTGGGAGGAAGAGCACAGCATCTGTCAAAGCCACTGCCACGCTCAGCCGTCTCTCCTGCTGTGTTCTACACACACCGCCCGATCTACAGTCGATATTTACAGCCTGCCAGAGGAGAAACTCCCTGCCACAACTCCAAACATTTTACTGCACCTGCTGCCTGGATAATTAGACACATTTGTCTTTCATTTAGCCAAGCTTCAAGTGTGAAAAAGGCATCAAAGGGAGGCCCACAGCATCATTCATCTTCATTTTCCACTCCGAATCTGAGCCAAATAAAGACTAAACTGTCCTTTCCATTGCCGTGTTTCCTGCTCAGAGGCTTAACAGAAAACTAAGATTTGGGCTGCCTAATGCTTTTTGTTTGATAATGTGAATTATTGTCTAAATGGCACCATTATGGGCCTTGGATCCACATTATACCATTCACAAACTCATGGTTTGTTCATCAGCTGTTTTCAGGAAACTGATGGTTATTTAACAATGAACTGGCAATGCTGCAACAACTGACTTTTCTTATTTGAAGGTTAAAATTCATCTCCAAAAAACCTTGTCTGTTACAATCTGTTTTATTAGTTAGTTCTAAATATCTCCTCCAAGGCGGTTATGACTTGACGACCAAATATCATCTTTGTGTGTCTGTTGGTTTGTGAATAGGACAACTCAAAAACTGACAAGATTATTTGAATGAAACTTTTGGGTAATCTTTGTCACGGTGCTAGAAGTGGTTACATTTTGGTAGAGTTCTGAATCAGGATGCAAGTCCTAAAATATTTCAGTATATTGTTTATATGCAAATTAGGGCAGTTTTTTGATTGTAATTTGCTGGACAGTGTAGGAAATGCCTTGGGGGAGGTTGGTGATAGAAAAGATTTGAAAGGACACAATTTTCGATGAAAAAGTGCCCTTTTTAATTGAAACTACTAAAAGTTTTTTTTTTCTTTTTCATGTCACACGACAATGTTAAACAGATCATGTTCTCTGACTATAGTTTCAATCAGAGTACAGAAGTATGTTTTTGAGAATTTGAGCAATCATTTTTATGAACTTTTTTTACTATATTCATATAACATGGTAACATGATAATATGGGTCAATTTTAGGGCTGTAATCAACCAAAGAAATTGTTGGTCGACTAAAACACAGCAATTGTCGACCAAAAATCGACCAATCGACTTTTGCTTTTCCAGTCTTCATCATTGAAATGGGCAGTCACTTTCATATAGGACTCCATTCGAAGAGACGTACACATCTGTTATCTTTATCTATTAACTCGGAAACTTTCTCTTTACTCCCTCGTATTCTGCCGTTAGTGCATGCGTAATTGTCTGGCGCGCTGGTACTGAATATCCAGGTTTCAATGTTTTTCTTGGCCAATGGGCCTCATACCCTCAGAAATAAAACTGTCAATTCGTTCTGTGATGTCGTTTCTGCATTTGGGTGTTTATATGTGGCATAAAATCCAGCGTGGACTGGGTGAGGGATGCCGCTGTTGCAGCGGGCAGCGGGCGGGTGCGTATGCAGTTATAAAACGAATAAACGATTATTAGACTAGAATATTGAAATGCTCTTAAATAAAAACATTGAAATGAACGATAAATACAGTAAAATGGTGTTCTGAGACATGATGGGAGTGCTCAGAAAATACCCCCATTTCACTTGACACGTTTCTTCTGATGAAATGAACAGCAGGGGAAGAAAATAAATTGATATATTTGGTCGACCAATCAGAATTTTGGTCAACTGAGCACGCATCAACCAATTAGTCGACCAGTCGACTTGGACTTTACAGCCCTAGTCAATTTTCTCCTTGTTTTTATCACATGAATTCTAGTTTCATTGGACATTTAGCGGGTTATTTCTCCAACTCTAAAAACAGACTATATTCCCTCACAGCTAAAGCCATCTATTAACATATGCCACAAGTCAACTCCAATAAAACACCATCAATTTAGATAATGACCATGTTGGATTTGGTTACCTTTACAAAATGAAGTCTCCATTGTTAGTTTGCTAACTGGCTAATGAGATGAAAAAATCTACCAGGCTACAGTAGGGATACATGACATTATGGGAACAATGTTGGTTTCAGCAGATATTACCCTAAAAGGACGATGAGCAGTATCAGCAAATGTTATTTGTTTTTTAATTTACAGCCGATAATTGAACCCCACAAATTAGCCATGAATATTCCACATATTGGCTGTAATATTGGACAAACGTACCTTATTCATTTAGCTAATTATTGAAGAATGTCCAATTTATAAATCAACAGTAAAGTTTGATGAAGAGTACGATTTTTTTTTGACTTCTCACTGGCACTATGAAAAGAACTAGTTCATTTTGGTTAAATGACATGAGCTCTATGCATAAAAAAAGAGCACACAACATTGCTTGTCCCTAATTTTCCTGTGGCAACAACTCAGGCTGAATGTCCGAGCAGGCAGGATGAAAGACATTGACTCAGGTATGAATCAGAAGTTATGAAGATGTTCGTTAAGCTGCATTTGTATATCATGAGTAGTAGTTGACATTGACCAAAGTTTAGAAATCATCAATATTTCCTAGAAAGTGCATTCCTGGGGTCAACTTTGTTATGTACAGTGCAGAAAAGCATATCAAAAGTGGAGAAAGGGTTGTGCTGGTGGAGTATGATGTTTCCCAGCAGCCCACTTACTTACAAAGGACAGATTTTATTTTAGAAATGCTGATGTAACCCTGCTGTTATTGCCACAAGACTTCCAGCTCATGCTCTTGTCAAATCCTCTCGTGGTCCAGACTCGATCTTTTTCCATTCAGGTTTGCCGATCATTATGTGGAGCAATTAGCATAAGTGCTACTCAACATTTGTTTGGAGCGCCAGTAGAGTTTTGTCATTGCCTTGTAAAAGTCTGCAAACATTTCTGCGTTTATCCACGTGTTGCTAAGTTTGTTATAAGTAGTCCAGCATTTCAGAAGATGAGTGGAAGAGTTGTGATCCGGTCATTAACGGGATGCTACAAACTACTCTGCTGATGGTCCACTGAGGTATGCTGAACTATGAGCAGGCAGATAAACGCAGTTTTAGCTATGTACCAAAGGGATATGGAGACCAGCTCTTGCAGGCATTTGCAGGCATGCTGGATCAAACGTAAGAAATGTTTAAGTATGCTTAATATCTGTCAAAGTAACTGATGGACAACAGTTTTGCCTAACAGACCATAAGTGAGTGAATTGCCTGGACTGACTTAGTTTGATATGTCTGACGCTTCCGTTGACCAAGACATTAAAAGTTAATTTTATGTTTTTAAAACTATTCAATGCAGAGAGTCTCCTTCAGAAATATTCATGGCCTCTTTTTATCTCTTATTTCTGTCTTTATGCTTATTATCTGCTGTGAAGATGCTGCCATGCCATGCTTTGCAAAGCAGACGAAATCTGAAGCTCACACTACCACACTGCAGTCCTGAACCTGTTCGCACCACTGAGTTATCTGCCCAGGGTGCTCGGGCAGTCAGTCATTTATGGAATAGCTGTTAAAGTCATCTGCTGTGACCTTGACTCTAAACACAAAGGATACAATACAGCAGCAGTGCAGGTCCAGCCTGAAGCAGGGCAGAACCATGGGAAGAATTTAAAATTCATTCTTCTCTGGTTGTATTATTAATGCTAAAATTGAGAAGAAAGAATTTCTCACTTTTGAAATCCCCCTTTTTTTTCGTCTTCAGCAAACTTGAAAATTTTATTTTTTGCCTCCATGCCAGCTGCAGCCAAGGCCAGAGCCATGTTCATAATTGCATGCTCATCGTTACGGTCCATGGACCTTTCGAACATGTTTTTATTTTTCCTCAGGTCTTCACAAGCTTCTCTTTGACCACATGTCTTGCTTGACCAAGAAAAATCTGGTAAAATTTTGGAGTTTAAAGGTTAACAGTGAGGATCATGGAGTCTTGTGGTGATCTTTTGCTTTTGAAAACTAAGACCTCAAAAACGCTCCGAGGGAATTTCATCAAACTTGGCATAAATATCTGTTTTCACTCAAAGATAAAGTAATTCAATTTTGGTGGCCTCTTGGTTATTCTTCATTTAGATGAGATGAAGTTTCAACAAACACTGCAAAAACACCCAACTTGTTGTGTGAGCTAACTGATTACATTCTGGAGGTTAACGGTCAAGATCATAACTCTAATCACCACTCTTTGTTTGTAAATGCAACCGTGTTAATTCAGAATCACAAGACTAAACTTTGTACAAATTTCTATGAAGGCAAATAAGAAAGAATAAGAAGATTCCAAAGGACAAAGATTAAAAAGTCCCAGAAAAAGAGCCTCTTTCATCCTTTGCTGCTCAATCTTGTCTTGTGGGCACAATTAGACATGATTACTTTGTACTTACTTGTTCATCTTTGACAGAACTCTGTAAGAATTTCTTTAACAAACTTTTGACAAGTGTCTACTTTGATGCAAAGATGAAGCACATCAATTTTGAGGTTGTTGGATAATGTTTAAGGCAATGGAGGTCAGTGATTGTGCTTGGGGGATGTAACATCTCATGCAGACTTGGAGAAATTTTCTGAAAGTTCTGCACCAGTGTTTTTACAAACCCAAAACCAGTGAAGTTGGCACGTTGTGTAAATTGTAAATAAAAACAGAATACAATGATTTGCAAATCTCATTCAACCTATATTTAATTGAACACACTGCAAAGACAAGATATTTAATGTTCGAACTGAGAAACTTTATCCTCCTGAGACCCGGCCCATTCATGTATGTCCACTGTAGTGGACATTTTGTTCACCTGCATCTTTCTTAAGTACTTAAAGGTACCCTATCAAGCCCTATATCACTCTGTAGAGGACATCCTGGGCTTTCCAGTGATGTGTCATGTGATGGATTTGCATGCTGGGAACTTTATTTTTTTTCCCTATCAAGATGGCTGACATACGAAACTACACATTTTATCCAAAGAGGAGAGCCAAGTCAAATATTCTTTATTAATTATTATTTTTTCTATGATAATTATAAATATTCTTATTCATTAGCATATTAATAACAATCTTTTTAAATCTTTAAACAGTTTCATTATTCCTGTTTTGATAGAGTAGTCATTTAATGAATGTCAATTGTAGTGGACATCGGGACCATTTTAATGTATTTAATGGCCACACATTGTTGTTGGAGCAAAAAGTGAACAGAGAGGATTCTACACCAGGTAATAGAGGGAGATTTAGATTTTGGAGCTGTCAGATGAGGAAAAGGACGAGAATGAGTATCTGCAGGTGACTGGCGAAGATGGCGATGTAAAGGGACAGTATGGAAAGCCATTTGAGCAAAAATTTGATAATGGTGGTATCAAATGTAAATAAGCCCTGCTAGTACTCAAATTATGAGTACATGTACTCAGTTTTTAACACAATATGAAATATGGCTGAAAATTAAAAGTTTTTATTGTGTTAGCACCTTCTATTTACAAGAAAATTGTGCCCTAAGTGCCTGAATCTGCAAACATTTGAGACCAGGGTCCAGAGTGAAAAGTTTTGCTTTCATTTCCGTTTCTGTTCAAATAGGAATCAGCATTGTTTGGGACAAAGGCAGAGTGTGGCACATGCACGGTTCTCTTTTAGATAAAGGTTACACATACACCTAGGAACAACAACAGCTGCTGAGCAACATGTGAGCTGCTAACTGTGCTCGGTTTGTTTTCACGCCTACAACAAAATGTGGATTTGCTACAGCAATTGAGACGCACTTGTTGTATTCGCCAAAGACTGATGTTTGGAAAAGTTTGTCTTCACCAGAAGGCTTTAGTGCACAGATGCATGTTGTAACACAGCTGTTTTAGGACAAACCTACATCCCCAACTACTGGCATGGCATGCACACTACTGTGTTTGTAGTCGTTCTCGTAAATCTATGTGAATGTGCATTATTTTAACACCATCTCCATGTGACTAAGGAGTGCTTTTGAAAACGCAAAGGAAAACCTTTCCTTTTCTGGTGACATCATTGTTGTGTAAACAGGACCTTAGCCAACTAGTGCACTAGTAGCATTCACTCCAATGCCAAAAGTGTCACTAGTAATACTAGTACACTTAAAAATGTTCACTAGCACTACTATTAAGCCTCATATACTAATAAGAAGGTGGGGAAAAGCAAATTCGGGCTTCCCATCGGCTTTTTAAAATATTACACCCAAACAGTGTGCTGAATTTGGTTAGAATCCCTCCTGCTTCATTTAAATTATGTCTACTAGTTCTACAAGTGAATATTTGTCTTTACTAGTTCTACAAGTAAAGACTTCAAAAGGTCATGGTTCTGGATTTCGAAGTCTATCACGGCAAGTATGCACTCATGAGCCAAATACTGGGAGTTAGATTTGCAGCGTTCTTACAAAACTTGTGTTCGTTGATCAACTTTTCAGTTTTTTGGTTTTTTTAATCAAATTGAACATGTTCTAGACTTAATATCACTGTAAAGATATAATTTGCTTATTTTTTTCATCTTCTAAATTCAGTGCTATTTTCACACGAAAATCGTCCTGTTGTCCTCCTCAGTGGACATGCTGTAAAATTAAAAATAAAAATATATTTAAAAAAACCAAAATGGTAAGGTGTTTGTTTAGGTCTAAATAGATAGAAAATCACACAAAAAAAGAAATTGCAAGACACTTTTTTTCTCCGGTTCTCTTATTGTTTTCTTTTGCAAATAATCATCAACTTAGAATCTAATTGCAGCAACACGTTGCAAAAAAGTTGTCACAGGGTCATTTTTACCACTGTGTTACATCGCCTTTCCTTTTAACAACACTCAGTAAACGTTTGGGAACTGAGGAGACCAATTTTTGAAGCTTTTCAGGTGGAATTCTTTCCCATTCTTGCTTGATGTACAGCTTAAATTGTTCAACAGTCCGGGGTCTCCGTTGTTGTATTTTACGCTTCATAATGCACCACACATTTTCAATGGGGGACAGGTCTGGACTACAGGCAGGCCAGTCTAGTACCTGCACTCTTTTACTACGAAGCCACGCTGTTGTAACATGTGCAGAATGTGGCTTGGCATTGTCTTGCTGAAATAAGCAGGGGCGTCCATGAAAAAGACGTTGCTTGGATGGCAACATATGTTGCTCCAAAACCTGTATGTACCTTTCAGCATTAATGGTGCCTTCACAGATGTGTAAGTTACCCATGCCTTGGGCACTAATACACCCCCATACCATCACAGGTGCTGGCTTTTGAACTTTGCGCCTATAACAGTCCGGATGGTTCTTTTCCTCTTTGGTCCGGAGGACACGACGACCACAGTTTCCAAAAACAATTGTAAATGTGGACTGGTCAGACCACAGAACACTTTTCCACTTTGCATCAGTCCATCTTAGATGAGCTCGGGCCCAGAGAAGCCGGCGGTGTTTCTGGGTGTTGTTGATAAATGGCTTTGGCTTTGCATAGTAGAGTTTTAACTTGCACTTACAGATGTAGACGAACTGTAGTTACTGACAGTGGTTTTCTGAAGTGTTCCTGAGCCCATGTGGTGATATCCTTTACACAGTGATGCCGGTTTTTGATGCAGTACCGCCTGAGGGATCAAAGGTCACGGGCATTCAGTGTTGGTTTTTGGCGTTACCGCTTACGTGCAGTAATTTCTCCAGATTCTCTGAACCTTTTGATGATATGGACCGTAGATCATGAAATCCCCAAATTCCTTGCAATAGCTGGTTGAGAAATGTTGTTCTTAAACTGTTGGACAATTTGCTCACACATTTGTTCACAAAGTGGTGACCCTCGCCCCATCCTTGTTTGTGAATGACTGAGCATTTCAGGGAAGCTGCTTTTATACCCAATCATGGCACCCACCTGTTCCCAATTAGCCTGTTCACCTGTGGGATGTTCCAAATAAGTGTTTGATGAGCATTCCTCAACTTTCTCAGTCTTTTTTGACACTTGTGCCAGCTTTTTTGAAGCATGTTGCAGGCACCAAGTTCTAAATGAACTAATATTTGCAAAAAATAATAAAGTTTCTTAGTTTGAACATTAAATATCTTGTCTTTACTGTGTATTCAATTGAATATAGGTTGAAAGGGATTTGCAAATCATTGTATTCTGTTTTTTATTTACGATTTCCACAACATGCCAACTTCACTGGTTTTGGGTATTGTACTTTAAAGATCACCTGATTAAAATTTAAGTTCATAAAAAATCAAAGTCATTACCTTTAATGGTCATGCATTGCATGTGAATCTGAATACCACAAACATGGTATCAGAGAATTCCCTCAAATTCTAAACAAAAATTTAGTAAGTGAAAGCCTGAGTCAGGGTTGAGTGACCAAAACAAGTTAAAGTCTAAAGTGGCAGACAATTTTAAAATGTCTCAAAAGCTCTGATTGTCAGTATATTTATATTAAATTTTGTCATAACAACACAAATAAGACAGCAATGGGATTGGCATCAGACCCTAACTGGACCCAGGTTCACATAATTTATAAGATCACAACTTTTAAAACTTTACAGCAGTGAAGATCATATGCAGTCTCATACTTAGTAGTTTAACATCTAACTTATGAAATCTACTTTCTAATTTAGGATCTTTGTCTGTGTAGTTGATGGTGTAAAATGGGTTTATTGAGGTGGGGAGTGACAAAATGTTGAAAATTTCCAAAAGGTTGGAAATCTGATAATTCCATTCCCATTATCATTATAGCTGTTAATGTAGATATTAGCATGATCTCCATATCCATGGTTGATACTTCTATAGTATCTTTATTCAGCACCACATAGGCATGAGGTCCCTCCTGAAAATGAGATGTCACATCTCAAGAGGCCTTTAACACATTTATACTTAACAGAGACAAATATGGTAGGGATGACCTTGTGGTCTGGGCATCATCACTACCATAAATTCTAATTTTCAGTAAGAATATCATCGATTATACTTCTAAAAAAATGATCAACACAACCATTCAGACATGAGGACCCTCCTGAAAACCACATGTAGCATCTCAAGAGGCTAACCTCTAATAAATCAGACAACAGGTCTATGGTTCATGGATCTGTCACTAACTTTAGTTCTTACTTTAGTCCACTTGTCTCCTCTTACCACCCAAAAAACACCAACACAGCATGGTGTGGATTTGCTGTTCATCATGAGACTGGGATCCACATTCAAGATTTCCTGCTGCTTAACAGAAGGTTTTTTCTTGAGCCATGATGGAGGGATTCATGATTGGCTATATGGATTCATGTTGGTGTTGGATGGATATATTTGTATATATATGTATATGTGTATTTTATATATGTATATATGTATCTATGCATATATGTGTATCCATAAAATGAAGAGCTTTATGCTTTATTGTAAAGTGTCTTGAGATAACACTTGTTATGAATTGGCGCTATACAAATAAAGATGGATTGATTGATTGATTGATTGATTGATTGATATGGACAAGATGAGATGTTGTATGTTTGGACTGTTTCAAACAGCAACAATATAACAATATACAACTTTTAACAGAATTCGAACATGACATAAGTGTAAAGCTACTACATTTTGCAATTCAAAGGCCAAAGGCCAGGGCTTGTCATCTTTTGCTTATGAATGCACAAGCTTTAATTAAACTTCACATTAAACTTTGATTATATGTCCTTTCATTAAATACATAACATGATTGCATTCTGTTCCTCACCTGTTTGCAATTGCAATATTACAAACAAGCTTTCCAGGGTGGTCTCTAAATTTTGCAGATGTCCTCTTTGATTTAGAGACAAAACTGGTGAGACTTTGGAGGGACACGTCCAAATGTCCTTGGGGCTCATGGTCATGCATGGTTTGTGAACTTGGTAGGTCAAAAGATCCTTTAAAAGACTTCAATCTTTGCAAAAAACATCCTCTCTAACTTAATGAACTGATACAGTTCAGATGGGGCTGAAGAGATGCACCACTGTAATTTCACTCTCTAGTTACATACACAATGAAACCTCCATGCAGTAGGTCCACATGCGTTTAGGCTCGAGTTAGGAAGCTGAAGGCAATAACTATGACGGAGGGAGAAACAGGCAAGGCAAAAATGAGTCCAATTATGTCCCTTGAATTTCAAGCCAATATTCACTTTGTAATTATCACTGGAAAAAGTGTTGGCCAATGGAATCAGATGAGAGGCATGATTTATTTTAATTGCCCATCATTAAGAAAATGATCTGCAGTTTCTCAGATTTATGAGTCTAAAGAGAAGTGAAGGAAAGAAATCCCACTTCAACTGACACCAAAGACAAAACTTACTTTTGCTTTTCTACATTTATGGGAACTTTCTCTCTCCTCGGCTCTGATATTGTTTTATTCTAATGGACTGCCGGGAAAGATGCTCACCGCAGGAGGTCGGTGCTTTCAAAGACCCGGCTAATGAAACCACAAATCTTACACACTCCTGTAGCTGTGGAATTACACTGATGAGGCTGATTTTCATGTAAATCTAACACATGTGGGACAAACTGGGTTGTTCTGAATTGGAAAAACAAAAACCAATCATGCCGAAGTACTACACTGACTCAAAACGACTTTTACTGTTGTCTTTCAATTAATTTAGGGTAAGAAACTTTTGAAAAATTCAACAGATCAAGGTTTAAAGCCAATACTTTCCCTGTGAGGTTTATATTCTATTCTTTAGTGTGTTAACATGTCTCCTCAGCATGGTGGAACAGCTACGAAAAGGCAA
This sequence comes from Scarus forsteni, assembly GCA_036419115.1. Taxonomy (NCBI): domain Eukaryota; kingdom Metazoa; phylum Chordata; class Actinopteri; order Labriformes; family Labridae; genus Scarus; species Scarus forsteni. The sequence continues at coordinate 1,316,774 of JAZDUH010000374.1, read as the reverse complement.
AAAGTGAACACTAGGGCTGTCCTCACATACTCACTATTAACTCTTCAACTTGGGGTACAATCTGCACTCAAACTGTAAATACACACCATACTGAAAATGTAGAGTTCAGCAGCACATTAGAGAGTCCGGAGCAAGGAACTGCCCCATCTGACAGAGCAACCCGACAATCCATTGAGCCCAACAACAAGGAAGTGCTCTTGGTTCCCACGCTGATGACAATATAATACAGAAAGACCAAGCTGTGGAGGAGTTTATGCTAGTAGCTGCCCCGCTCCTTGTCCACAACAAATACACTGGCCCATGTGACATGTGTCCACCCACTACAGTAGAGCGGTACGTCATCGAGTATGCAGCCCATGCAAAGGCATCCACCTTTTCAGGCCCCTAAACCAAGAGGACACACAATGAATCCATCACGGACTAGACTGGGAGATCCATATCGGCCCAGTCGGTCATATACCTCCCATCTCCAAAACTGTAGTTTTTCATGAAATCGAAAAAAAAAAGCTCCACTACTGATTTATCAGTGCTATGACAGAAATCTATTTCCAGTGACATAAAGACTCTGTTACCCATGAGCACGCGCGGCGACTGTCGTAAAGACGTGACCCAAGCCGTTGTGATGCTAATGAATGTAGCTCTGACCTTCCTCAGAACTCTGCATTGCTTTACAACTTCTTTTTTCAACAACTTACAGGATGCAAAGCGACGAGGTAATGTATCTTGGTAACACTTTACTTAAAGGTCTAGTTATAACGCATTAGAAGCACATGCATAAGACATTATAATGCATGCATAATTCTTCATAAGTGTCATTATAATGGTGTATAACCATGTATAAGAACTTGTACCAAGGTTTATAAAGTATTACAAGTGTGGACATAATGTATTATAATCAAGCCTCTATGATGTTTTATACCTGCATACTCTATGCAGGTATAAAACATTAATAAGCCTATAGCCTTATAAAGCCTACATTATAACGCCTTTACGTCATCCCTGCTCACTCTGTGTGACTGATGCCACACATAGGTTAAGATAGGGCTGAACGATTTGAGAAAATAATCTAATTGCAATTTTTTTTCCCAATTTTGCTATTTACTCTGCAATTGTTTTAATGTTCCTCATCTTATGTATTCTTAAACTAACATAAGCTATAAATCATTTAATAGTAAAACCAATATGACATTAAATTAATCTCAGGATAAAAGATTTGAAGAAAATTGGAGAAGTGAAGAACAGAAGCAAAATAGGTATGGAATTGTAAAAACTGGGTAAAAATGGTATGAAAGCGGAAAAGGGTTAATAAATAGGTGCAAAATAGGTATGAAATTGCAATAAATTTGCAAAAAAAATCCAAAAGTGGCTTAGGAAAATTGATTATGGCCGCAAAATTAGGAATTAAATTTGAAATTAAATTTCAAATTCCATGTAAAAATTCCGAAAATGGTTCTGACAGTGGCCAAAAAAAGATGAATGGGGCAAAATAGGCGTAAAGTTGTAAAAACAAGGTTAAAAAAAAGGTAAAAATGGTCCAAAAGTGAGAAAAAAGTGTATGAATAGAGGTAAAGAAAAAAAAAAAATAGGCATGAAATTGCAAAAAAACAAAATGTTCAACACATTTTGGGCTAAAAATATTAAACCTTCTGCAATTTGAAAATTACAAGCCATATTGCAATTTAATCTAATTTCCAATTAATTGTTCAGCCCTAGGTTTAGATTTCCACAAGACACTGATGAGACAAGAATGCAGCATTAAATCTTCACACTGGTATATTCAGATAAGTTTCAGATGATTCATCGCAGAGAAAAAGACAAAGTGTCACTCAGATAACTGATACTGCACTCAAGCCTCACTCTGAGCAGCTGAGTGGATGAATCTGATTCATTTCACACTCCAGTGTTTTTGTAGTAACTTAAATGTGCTTGTAGAGCGTGTGGTTGCCTACATTTCACTTTTATTGCGGGTCAATGGTGTCACAAGCTGGAAGATAAACAAGCAGGTTTCAGAAGTAGCTTTGTTGATTTTGTTCGTGCACGCCTGGAAAATAAGAGAAGCAGTTATTCTGAGTGTGGATGTGAGACTGTCTGGTCACAGCTGCTGATACTTCAGATGATGTGTAAATACCATCTGTGCGTCAGGTGAGAAAACTTTCAGCTTTAATAGGAAGTGTGTGGTTTTTGAAGGAGAGCAGCCCCCAGCTAACTCACACAAGAGCTGCTCGCTGACCTGTGAAAACATACAACGGAGCCGTAACAGCCATCTGCTCTGATTCCCTTTGCTCTATTCAGAAATCTGCTGACTGAGCAGAGGAGGTGATCAGCATGCACAGCGTATCCGTACATGAATACTCAATCCTGTAATTTCATTCAAGTCCCAGCTCTTTCCATGTGGACCTTTAAAAGGATACCAATTCATACATCTGACAAAACAGCCACAGAAAAGGGAGTGAGAGTGGAACCAAAACAGAAGTGGGATTTTGGCACAGTGTAATTAGATTTCAATCATGCAAATGAGTTTGGTTTTGGTAGTTAGAGCGCTGTTGGAGTGTGTAATTGAAAATGCAAAGACTGTCTTGCATCAAAATGTCAGCAAACGTGCTGGCAGACTTCTCATCAGAACAGTCTCCATGCGCCACACACGGTAAATTGCTCCCTCAATCTCACCACAATTGAATCGTTTCGATCTTAATTGACTGTTAAAATCCATCCAGGTTTGTCACAGTGCCAATTTCTTACACCAACACTCTCTTCTGCAGTGTGCACATCTGCTCTTCCGTTGCTTTATTAACTGTTTCTGGTGATGGCTGTGATCGAGTTTAGAAAAAGTGATGAGATGATGAGATGCTGTTTTAATGCAAACTCAAACTCCAGTGAAGTTGGGACATTGTGTAAAACTTAATAAAAACAGACAATGTTTTGCAGATCCTTTACAATCTATATTCAACTATCCACTACAGACAATGTGTGATGGTCAAACTAATTGCTTTTTGCAGAACATTAAAGGGACTGTGAGGAGTTTCTAAGTAATTACAAAAAAAGTCTCTCTTTTAGATATATGCCTGATGGAAATACACACTTTAAGATGAGTTTTATAGCATCAAAATAGGTTATCTATAAATGCTATTCCTTAGCCTTCCGGTTGGGTCGGACAGGACTGGACTGGCCTGGATACTCAACTTCAGGAACAAGACAATTAAAACTAGAGCAAATTTATATTAATCAGACACGTCTTAGAGCACCGGGCTGTAAGTAGCGATATATGGCCGGCTACAAAACTACGATACTAAGTTTTCCAAAAATTGCTTGTTGTCACACATCAAAAACTACCGCTATGTAACTAGAAAGAGATACATTACCTCGTTGATTTGCATCCTGTAAGTTGTTGAAAAAAGAATTTGTAAAGAAATGCAGAGTTCTGAGGAAGGTCCGAGCTGCATAACAACAAACACACGCTTTGGATTGTTCCAGCTGTAGTCAGAAGTAGGAATTTTGAGTTCCGAGGAGGAAACTGCAACTGAAACGTTCCCCGACATCTGAATTTCCTACTGGGAAGTCGGTGAAACCTTGCCACCCTCAAGTTGACAATGGAAGATGGATGCCCCCAGTGTGAACAGTTATTTAGCTCCTGTAATCATCCATTTATTTGCACTTCTGACTGGGGTGTGTCGCTCTAGATCAGCTGTATACATAGTATTGTTAGACTTATATTTACAAAAATGCTGCCATAGTGATAATCACATTCTTCATACAACAACGCAGGGCGTGCTAACAACAGCTAACAATAGCCTGGTAGATCGGCTTGTTTTATTCCGACTTCAACTGGAATGCTGATAAGTCAGAGATGATGTCACTCCCAGTTCCGAGGTTACTCCAACGCAGCATTACGACAGTCGCCGCACGTGCTCATGGGTAGCAGAGTCTTAATGTCGCCGGCAATAGATTCTCCTCACAGTCCCTTTAACTTATTTTGAATTGGACATTTGCAAAATATTCCAAAAAAGCTTGGCCGTAGACATGTTTACATCTGTGCTACATCACCTTTTGTATTACTAACACTCAGTAAGCATTAACTATTACATACCTGATGTATGACTTACATTGTTCAACGGTCTGAGGTCATAATGCACCACAGATTTTCAATGGGAGACACGTCTGGACTAGAGGCAGGCAAGTCTAGTACCTGTACTATTTTGCAACAAAGCCATGTTGTTGTAACAAATGCAGAATGTAGCTCGGTATTGTCTCCCACTGCTCCAAAACCTGTACGTATCTCTAAGCATTGATTGTGCCTTAACAGATACCCAGTTACCCATGCCATATTCACTAACACCCCATACCATCACAGATTCGGAATTTTTAATTTTATGTTAACACTAACCTGGATGGTCATTTGCTCTTGCCCCAGTGCACACAACATCCATGATTTCTATAAGCAATGTTAAATGTGGACTCATTAGATCCCTGCACACTTTCCCATTTTGCATCAGTCCATCTCAGGAAAGATGACGCCAGCGATGTGTTTCTAGGTGTTGTTGTTATATGGTTTTCATGCTGCATGGTAGAGCTTTAACTGTTGACTGACAATGGCCATCTGATAGTTATCTTTACAGAATAATGTTTTTTTCAATGCTGTAGTGCATGGGAAAATCAAAATGGTGAGCCTTACGTCAATGACTAAGCCTTTTGGGGACGCCTCTTTTGTACCTGATCATGACACTCACCTGTTTCCAACAGACCTGCTCACCTGGAGAATGTTCCCAACAGGTGTTTTTTTGGGCATTCTTCATCTTTCCCAGTCTTTTGTTGCCCCCTGTCACACCATTTTTGGAATCCAAATTACTGCATATTTGCAAAAACATTAAAGTGTATCAGTCCGAACACTAAATATCTTGTCTTTGGGGTAAATTAACTGAACTGAAAATAGGTCAAAAAAGACTTGCAAATACCTGCATTATGTTTTTTCCCTTCTTTTTATATAATATCCCAACTACACAAGAATTGGCACTTGAATGTTAAATTAAGGCAAATAAAACTGTCATAGAAATAGGAAAAGACTGCAACATGCTTATGCAAGTGACTCACCAAAGAAGCACTCTGACCGAAAACAAAGCAAAACCATGACTAATAAATAAAAAATCAAACCATGGCATGGGCATAGATAGTGTTTTATGGGAAGTTGTCAGCAAATGATTTCAACTCAGTGAGTTATATTTCTGTAATTTGAGCTTTAACTCAAGCAGTAACTTTTGTAAAAGCCTACGGGCCAATCGTTTGCACTAAAAACCACTGAATCACTCTGATTTGAAATTATGGATAAACAACAATGAATATTGTTAAAAAAAAAACCTCAGAAGAACAGCAACACATTTGCTAAATAAAGATAAAGTATTTATATTGTAAATTACAAAATCAAGTTCAATCTGGTCGTTTTTGTTTCTGTATTTTGTTTTTTCATTAAACTAAAATCACCCTCTCTAACATGGTAGACATGGGTCTCTGTGGTCCACAACAGGCTCCACAGGCACAGCTACCAGTTCCTCTTTAGGACTCTGGAGAGTGAAGGTTTGCCTCATGGTTTGATTGGAGTTCTGATCCACAAAAGCCCAAAGTTGAGTGCTCCCAGCACTTCCCATCTTTACAGATGTACTACAAAACATGTAACTACAGTTTACATAAGAAGCAGATAACATGAATTCTATGTCCGGTTGGTGAGATTAATCCGACTTTCCGAGTTGGAGCTCAGACTTCACAGGGGTGTCTGACTAAAATTCTGTCTTGGGACTTGGAAAGTCCAAAATTCATGGACAACTGGAACATACCATTATTCTTAACTCACAAATGCCGGGCTCTCAATGCACACTAAGGTTGTCCCTTTTCCTAAAAATCAGAGTCGAACGGTTTTCGAACATGCACCCAAATAATTGAAGATATTCGATAATCGCCCTTCGGTAAAGGCCCTGCCGAAAAGAACATAGTCACGCGGGGGTAAACTCTTGACGAAGCTCCGCTGCACTTGGCCGTTTCACTTGGATGAAAAGCCGACGGCTGAGCGTGCATATTTGATGTGGAGGATGAGTGACTAAACATTTCACAGAACATACAGCCTGGTCTTAGATTTTAAGTTTGCCATCAACAGCATAGAACCAAAACTACTTCCACACAGCTCTTCTCAGATGATTCGGAGCCGTTGATGTCCGCTCGGAGTGGAAACTCTTTGTTTACTGAGGTTAAGAGAGCAGTGATGTGACTGAGGGTCAAGCTGCGCTCACAGCGCCCTCTGTTGGACAGAACGGTCCACTGCTCCACATCTTATGTGTCGCCACACTTAATATTTTGCATTTGAATATTTATTTACTATTCGGTTACGGATATTTATCCCCATATTTAATCGTTTATTCGAATATACAGAATATGAAGTGCCAGCCCTAATGCACACTTCCAAGACCACCATGGCATTAATCCTCAGTTTTACCAGCAATGTTTGTCAATGCAATGTGTGACATCTGCACACATGAACCATTGGATACATCTGTTGTTGCATCACTGGCAATTAGTAATTACACATCAGCAAGTTTCATAAAATATATATCATTTAAATATTAGTGAGATTGAAATTCCCTGAAATACCCTAACATACTGCCAGAAAAGCAGGGCTAACTTCTGATTCAGACCTCACCTTTGAGCAGGACATGAAGAAAATCATCCTGTCCTCTTTCATCTGTTTACAAAATCAAATCAATTCTGCCACCTGCTGACCTGGAAATGGTTATTCATTCACTACAACCCCTCCTTCCCAGGGTCACCCATAAATAACTTTCATGCCCTGACTGGTCTGGAGCGCTGAAGCTGGGCTTCTTACTGGTTTTATTAGAAGAGACCACATCCATATAAAACAGGTTGAAGGGAGATTTATTTCCCTGTCTTGCTTGGACAGATTTTCCATCTGATTATTATATACCTGAAACATATGAAATGGCCTTAATGTAAGAAAATTTTATGGCTATTCAGAGACATAATGGCTTACTAAACCCTTTTCTAATTATAGTAATCAAGTGGCGAGTTGCACTCCCATTACATCAACAGATCATAATGTTCACACTGTATGTTACAAACACAGAAAGGAAGAGAGAGATGCTTTCTAAGCCCCAGAAGCATCAGCATGAACACTCTTGCCCCCTCTCTCAGCAGCTGCTCGTCAGTGTCATCCTGCCAACACACTGTGAGCCCTTTACTTTGTCTCTGCTCCCAGTTAAGTGCACTGGGATTATGTACCAATGCTGTGCACAGTGCAGAGGATTACACTTGACACCACTGGACTGATCACACTGAGGAGTGTGTAACACCACACCTGCAGAGCCAGATAAACCCTCAATCCTCCATTTTATTTCCAAACAATTATTGGACTGTAATATTTGAGGAATAAAAATCATGATCATCATAAAAGCTTTGAGCAAATGGAGACTCTGAATATTTATGATTTTGATATCCACACACGAAACTTCTCAAGCATATTTTACCATGCTGTAGTTTTTTACTGCAGGGTGTGCAGCAGTTCAGTAATGCCTAAATGTTCGGCAGTGAAACTTAATCAGCTAACGCTACGCTAACATCATAATAAGCTAACCAATCATTCCTCTGACAGCTGTAGAGATAAAGTGTTCTTTTTAATGTCACATCACAGGCGGGGGTAGTGTCATGGAGCAGAGGTAATTTGTCAACAGGATTAGCAGGAAATTGTGATTGATGGCTACTACCTCAATCTTTAATACCCAAAATTAGATCCACTGCTTTTTCAAACAAGTTAACCCAGAACAGTCAGTCTTTCTGTGGATTAATCCATACAAAGCAGCTTGAGCCTTTCAAAAAAAACAACTTCCAACAAAAACAAATTGTGATGCAATGGCAAAGTTCTATGATACTGAATGAAGGATTTGGGAAAGGGGTAAGAATCTCAAATCTGATAAAACTGTGTCATAACTGAACATGAGCATCAGAAGTCACGTTGAATCATGTAGCATTACATGCCCCTTTGGCCACTAGGACAGTCCCTTTGTACTCAATCCAACAGAGCATGAGCAAATCCTTACTTTGATTGTGATATATTACGATTCTGCACCTGAAACAGTGAACCATGACAGGGCCCTACCAGCACAACCCATTCACCCGTTATTCTTGACCTCCACAACAGGAAGTACACCTGTAGAAATCAAGGTAGATGTCACCTAAAGAAAATGAAGAGCACACCAAGTTGCTACATGGAAGCACTTGGTGTGCCAAACTGCCTATTTCATAATAATAACAAACAAAAGACAAAACCAGGCTGTGTGCCAGTTATGTGCAAAGCAGCTGGTTTACTCCTCATCCTTTCTCCCTAGTGTTCAACAATGCCTTGTCAAGTTCTTAGCCCCATGAGACCACAACCTCCTCATCAAACCCAAGCCAAAGGCACAGTAAAAGGCAAGAGTCCCGTCCAAGGACCTCTGGAGTCAATTGCTGATAATCAAGACATTAAATATCAGTGTACCATGTGTTAGACATTGTTGCCACTGACAACCTGTGGAGACTGACTTTTACACAATGAACGAAAACTGATACAGAACTGGATCAATAAGCAGAACCAACAGTTGCAATGGGTTCTAAAAAATCATATAAATTCCCATCAATACTGTTGAGTGGGACAGGTAAAGATATTATTTAAAAAACTACCCAGCGCCTCTTTAATCGCCCTCTTTCCTTGTTTCTTTTCCAGGTCAATGGAAGCAACATAGAGGAAAATAAAAGACAGGGAAGTACAAACGTAGGGATGGGAATTGATAAGATTTTATCAATATCGATGCTGTTAACGATCCTGCTAATCGATCCAATTCTTTAACGATTCCCTTATCGATTCCTGCAGATTTTCCAATTGAGCAAATGGTGGTCTGATTTTCGTGGCAACAATGTCAAACACATGTCACATTATGTATAACTGCCTCTGCAAATTGCAGGTGTGTCCACTCACTTAAGGTTGTGTAGTAGGTGCAGTTAGGATTAAGTCACACTTCTGATGCTTCTGAACCCTGTCAGTGGATGGAATTGATAAGGGAATTGATAAGCAAAAAAATTAATGATATCGATTCTTTGATGGAGTTGTTAACGATTCTCAACTGGAATTGGTTTTCGATTCCCATCCCTATACAAACGTGATGTCATATTAACTTTGCTTTGCATTAGCCTTTGGCAGGGTAATGCAAATTTTGTGACTGATACTTGTTTGCATTGCATTCAGCTAAGGCATGGTGTAACAGGTAATTTGGAAACACCATAATCAGGGATGTAACGGTTATTGGTAAAATTGGAAAACCGCTGTAAAATTTCCCTCAGTAATCATTACAGTGTCTTATTAAAATCACTGTTGTACCGTGTTTGATCACCACGCTGTCATTCCCAATCTCCCAATCGTGTGAACAGCACCAATAGCGGCCTGTTAGGCTTATTTTACCATCACCCCTAAATAGACCTACCAGTGTGATGTCATACCACTGTCATTTCAGTGGTTCAAGTCCACTGGCTCGGGGTGGTAAGCCTGATGCAGAGGATAGACTGTAGATTGAATGGAAAAGCCGATAAAAGAGGTAACTGTGAAAATACACTAGCAGTGATAGAAACTGGATGTATGACCCCTACTTAAGGAAACAATGACCTCTTTAAAATATGTGATTCATTAAGAATTTAGTCAATTGAACATCAATTGTATGATTAACACAGCAAGTCTTACATAAGTTGGCATGAATAATCTCTTTATTCATTGATTAATTAATTAATAACCACTTAATAATTAAACCATTACATTAATGCATGCATTAATTAGCACAATAATGCAAAGTCAAGGATTTCAACTGGAATGAACCCACACGCAGCACTCCAAACTGGGAAATAAGGAGAGAAAGAGAGAAAATGGCAAATTCTGAGAGTGTAAAAACATGACGGCAGCACATTAGTTCATTTATCAGCTTTACCAGTTACATTTAACCAAAAATCTGTCCTTGTAAGAAGTGATGGCACAATAAAGCCTTAGTATCTTATGACACACACATAAAATGGCTCCAGTTTCCCTCTCCAGAACATGGCATCCACAAGGTCTCAAACCAGCACCGCTCTGTGCTCACTCACTGAGCTTCATGCCCACGGCCAAACAAAGGGGATTTAATGTCTCTGTTAAAACCTTCAGCTTTGGAAACATTTGCGCTCCTCTCAGTGTGGACCTTTTAAGAACCGATTTATCCTCCATTACTGAGGCAAGGGGCCCAGAACTGGCTGTGGGCATGCTCAGAGCAGCACAGTGAACTGCCCATGTGGGAAAACAGGGCAGGATGACTAAGTGAGAGACATCATAAAATCACTGTTAGTGCCTCGGACTGAGTACAGATGTGCCAAGCATAGACTGAAGAAGTCAAGAAAACATCGCAGCCACTACTTGATCAGACATTTAGGAAATAAGATCAGTCTGTGAGTGAAAACCTTTGAATTGTGTGTGCACTGATGATGGCCCAGTGTGCACAAGGCATGACATCCAGGAAAGTTAGGCACTACTGTATGTACATGTTACCTATAATCTTCAATTAAAGGCAAACTGTTAGCTGTATAAGTACAGCTATGTTTCCAGATGGCAAGGCTCATCCTATCTTTCTTTGTAAACTTTAATACTACTGTCATGGGCAAATGTGCATAGGCCTTTGGGAAGTTTAAAGGACTGAAAAAATATATTAAAACCTTGTGAATGCAAAGAAAGGTATGAAAGTACAGTGGGGATTGGCAAGCTACTGCCACATCCATAGACTGTAAAGATTTGGACAAAGCCATATCACAGGAGTCTTTGTGATGCTGCCACTGCATGTTTTTTTCTCAAATGTCCTTTAATGTAGTCTCCTCACAAGCAGAGGCTGGGTTTACTTACAAAACCCAAAACCAGTGAAGTTGGCACATTGTGTAAATTGTAAATAAAAACAGAATACAGTGATTTGAAAATCCTTTTCAACTTATATTCAATTGAATACACAGCAAAGACAAGATACTTAATGTTCAAACTGGTAAACTTTATTTTTTGCAAATATTAGCTCTTTTGGAATTTGATGCTTGCAACATATTTCAAAAAAGCTGGCACAAGCGGCAAAAAAGACTGAGAAAGTTGAGGAATGCTCATCAAACACTTATTTGGAACATCCCACAGGTGAACAGGCTAATTGGGAACAGGTGGGTGCCATGATTGGGTATAAAAGCAGCTTCCCTGAAATGCTCAGTCATTCACAAACAAGGATGGGGCGAGGGTCACCGCTTTGTGAACAAATGCGTGAGCAAATTGTCCAACAGTTTAAGAACAACATTTCTAAACCAGCTGTTGCAAGGAATTTAGGGATTTCATCATCTATGGTCCGTAATATCATCAAAAGGTTCAGAGAATCTGGAGAAATTACTGCACGTAAGCGCCAAGGCCGAAACCAACATTGAATGCCCGTGACCTTCGATCCCTCAGGCGGTACTGCATCAAAAACCGGCATCACTGTGTAAAGGATATCAGCACATGGGCTCAGGAACACTTCAGAAAACCACTGTCAGTAACTACAGTTCGTCTACATCTGTAAGTGCAAGTTAAAACTCTACTATGCAAAGCCAAAGCCATTTATCAACAACACCCAGAAACACCACCGGCTTCGCTGGGCCCGAGCTCATCTAAGATGGACTGATGCAAAGTGGAAAAGTGTTCTGTGGTCTGACCAGTCCACATTTACAATTGTTTTTGGAAACTGTGGTCGAAACTCTGATCTCCTCAGTTCCCAAACGTTTACTGAGTGTTGTTAAAAGGAAAGGCGATGTAACACAGTGGTAAAAATGCCCCTGTGCCAACTTTTTTGCAATGTGTTGCTGCCATTAAATTCTAAGTTGATGATTATTTGCAAAAGTTTCTCAGTTCGAACATTTGTATCAAGTATCTTGTCTTTGCTGTGTATTCAATTGAATATAAGTTGAAAGGGATTTGCAAATCATTGTATTCTGTTTTTATTTACAATTTGCACAACGTGCCAACTTCACTGGTTTTGGGTTTTGTAGTACTTAAGGCCATTGACCAATAGATTTCAAAAACTGAAAATCCTCTTTAAATCGTCAATAAAAGAAAAACAGGTGAGATATGAAGAAATCCACCCTCCTGAAAGTGATACCATATGGATGCATTAGATAAACGTTAAAAATATTTTTCACTAGGCTGTAAATATGTTTATTCAGGCTGTAATAACTATATTATCCTCACATACATTCATTAAGGTGTAATGTTGCTGCAGCCAGCCCCAAGTGGTCACTGTGGGTACTACAGCTTGAAATTTCTGCATGGGCCTGCATTAACAAGCTAAGTTACAGCAACATGGCAGAAGCAGCAAACCACATCCAAGGAATATTTATCTATTTTTATCCTCACCAAGGAGGTTGTGTTTTGCTGCTGATTGTTGATCTGTGAGCAAGCTAACTAAAAAGTTCATCAGCTTTTTATTAAATTTATTGGTAATGTTGAGTATTGCACAAGGATCCTGATCCAGAATTTTTGTTCAAGAGTTTGTTTAAATTGCAAGATTGGGGAGTTTGACATGTTTTCACAAATAACTCAGAAAGTTATCAGAAGATTTTGAAGAGATTTTTAGCAGTATCAGTCATGGCAGAAAGTGAAATTGGTGCTTATCGAAAACTTGGTGCATCATGAGGAATACTCTAAAGGATATGTTCAAATCACACAATAGGGCATTTTCCACAATTTTCATAATAACTCGGCTAAAACAATGTCCAAAATGCCTCCGTAAAGGTTTGTGGTTTCAGAGCTCTCCTTTTTTATTATAATTATTCATGTTGGATATGATCAGTATTTTGCCCCCATCCAAATCTGACTTTTTAAATTGATGAGTATCTGTCGAATAAAAGTCCCAATCCAATATAAGTCCCAATCCAATATTTCCATTTATTTATACAATACAGCAGCACACAGTTCTTGTGTTTTAGTTTTTGTGAGCATGATGTTAATCCACAGGTGATTGGTTTGTTGACTACAGGCAATAATTTCAACCCCAAACTAATAAATTGCCGAATAATTACATGCAATTGAACATCTTAACTTATCATATCTTGTTGATGTCTCCCCTAATCAGATAAACCACTGCTTCTTTATCTTATCCTCTGCTTTATTTTCAGCATTTTTATTGACTGACAGATAGTTAGCTGGTGTTTACAGAACAGACTACATGGATGATGGTTAACTCAATATATGTTTGTTTTCTTATTTCTTTCCTGATTCAATCATAAGCATGTACGATCTATTATGCTTCTACTCGTCTTTGCTGAGGGAAATGTAGCTTGTTTAGATGCTGCTGCTCTTCTTGATAAAAAAAAAAAAAACCAACACAAAGCAATTTAATTCAAACAGTGACACAAAGCTACTGCAGAATGTACATAATAAAGCTATTAATACTGAAATATGAAGAGACGTCACTGTAGAAGAGTTGGTGGGAGACGGAGGAAATGGGACTGAAGCTGGGGCTGGGGGATTATCATTAAAACAGATCGTATGTTAGGATTTCTGATTACTGTAAATCTGATTACAGATTAGATCTGACGACAGGCCATGCCAAAATTGAGGAGCTGACATTTTGTATCCCAGCACTGCTGATAAATCCCCCCACCAACAGGCACACACACATACACACATGTGCAAACACCGCCGACCATGCAAAATAATTTTCCTTCATTCCAGTAAAACATCTGTTTCACTGCTGCACAGATACCAACCTACTAATAAGATGTGCTCACCAACCATAAACACGCGCGCATTAATGTTTGCAAAAGTTCAGCTCAAACAGTCAAGTGAGGTTTTTAACTCTGATCTGGCCTCAAGTCCAAAGATCCATCTGAGAACAAAACACACATATGAACAAGCACTGCCAAGCTATAATCCTCTACCCTATGTTCCTTTCTATCACAGAGTGTTATACATCTAGAACAGTAAAATATAAATTTGCATGGCTCGGCTCTCAAGTGGCCACAGAAGGCCTCTGATTGCACTGGCACCACCGTAAATCAAGGACATGGAAAAAACTCCATGCACCGACAGCATATTGTTTGCATGTATGCGTTTTCAACCGTCTACAGTTTCTGGCTAAAGGGCCATTTTATATTAAAATTATTATCATTTTTCTTGTGCTCCTCAAAAACAAGTTACGGTGCATTTCACCAAACCGGTAAAAACAAAGCAATAAATTCAAAATCAGCAAAAAGAAAGTCTGGATAAAGTTAAGATTTTAGGAGTGATTTGAAGGAAGTCAGTGTGTTAGCTTCCCTGATCTCCTCAGACAGGTCATTCATAATTTAGGGGCCCAGACAGAGAAAGTTCGGTCAACTTTAGATACCAGGTTTCAGCGAGGAAGAGTTAACAAAGATCTACAGCTACATGAAGGCTGGTTGGGGATCAGGAGGTTAGTGATGTAATCTGGAGCTAACTCAAGTCTTTAAAGTTATACTTCAATTTTTACGAACAATTCTTGATCGAATCAGGAGCCAGTGAAGCAACATAAAATCAAGTGCGTTGTGTTCTCTTTTCCTGGACATGGTTATAAGTTTTACTGCAGCATTCTGGATCAACTGCAGTTTGCTGGATTTGTTGGGGTGAGACCAAAGTATGACATGAATGCATGAACTTTTCCCATGGTTTTTACAAAAAGAAATGACCTCATTTATCAAAGTTATCTCAAGTGATACAACTATGATTGGATGGTTGGAGTTTAAGTGTTCTAAAACAAAACTTAAAACTAAACCAGAAATGTCCATCCAAATCTTCAGACAGTCCATTTTTATGGCAATTTGTGACAGATTTGTTAATATGGGACCAATGGGTTGAGATGAAAAGGTTATGGTTTGATATAAATATAGCAAATCCCAAAAAAAGGACAAAGATCTTAACTCAGACATGACAGGCTGCTCAACTTGGCCTGTTGCTTGGTTATTTTTTTTCTAGCCTCCTCCTCCACCATCCATGTTCATGTCTTAGCTTTAGCCTCTGTAGAAAGGGAAATTTACCTTTTCTGTGGCTAATCAGTTTAATACAGCAAAGCATTAAACACTGCTATCAAGGTGACCATGGCTCTCAAACTTACAAAGTGCTATATGGAACCAAACAGAAACGTATTTCACAAAACAACTTTAGTGGATTAAACCAGAATTTGTTGGTAATCATTGAATGAATTCAGCTTTGAACTGACTCCATACAATTGGAGGAACAAAAGTGACAATGGAGGTTCATTTTGTGCAGCCAGCCTGCTCTCAAGCTAACAGGCAGGCTTCATTAATCCTCCTGTTCAGTCGGCAGGTGCTCTCATCTGAGCATGTTTCCCACTGTTACGATTTATCAATAATAATGATGCATTTATTTGAAAATGTTTCTAAAAGAACTCAAAGGCACTATGAAAATGAGGATCAAAATATATATAGAATCAAAATTAAAAACAAGCACAAATCAAATTTCTAAGAGGACACACTTGAGGCAGATAATTGAGTTATTTCATCTGTTCATGCGTTTTGTTTCAGGCTTTTTTTATTTAACTACATTAGTTTTGCATAGCATTTCATTTTGTATGAATGTACACCGCGTACCATTATAAAACATGGTTATAATCAGAGATTATTAAGACTTTAACCAAATTGTTACTGTACAAATGTATCATCCTCCAAAGTGGGGCACATCAGAAAAAAACTGCGCTTTTTCATTACAGCAAAACAGAGAAGCACTGTCAATGCACGTCCCCATTATTCTAGAGTTACGATCTTCAATTGAAAACTAGAGGTGGAAAGTCATCGACCAACCATTCTGACCGTTGATTTTATACTGCTTGTGAGACATGAATGAGTCACATAATCCAAAAAACTGAATCATAATCATGGCCCCTACGCTTCTTAAATTAGACCAAATATAGTTATTAACCAAAAGAAGGAAAATTATATTAACATGTTATTTGTTTGTTTGTTTAAAGGATAACTTCGGTTCCTGCAGCTTTTACATTGTTTATAGAATGAAGAACAACAATATACTCACCCAGAAGGCTTTCCTGATTAGGAGATATTTAGATCAAAATCGAGCAGCGGACACGATATAATGTAGCCTGTAGGGCATAGATCGCCGCTCCTAAAAACTGTGTCGTCCAAAAACTCATTTTCTCCACCAACACTCCATCTTGAGTCGCGCCGAATGGACCGCCATTGTAGCCTGTGTCTCTCCACACAGCGCTGTGTGGCTGTACTAAACTCTAAACAGAAGAGTGTGTTTGGATGCCCTTTGTGCATGCGCAGTACTCTCTGGAGCGTTGAGATCGCTTCCTCATTTCTATCAGCTCCTTATCTGTATAATCTGGCTCCAAACTGTAAGGACGTCCATCATATTCAAAGTCCTCCTCCACAACATCTTCATCCCATAGATATTCGTCCATTTTGCACAAAACTGGAAGAAGAAAGTCGATTTGTAGCTGCCCTGAAACAATGAGTCACGCATGCGCGAAGAGCATGTAAACAAACTCGTTGGTTCAGCCACACAGCGCTGTGTGGAGAGACACAGGCTGCAATGGCCATCCATTCGGCGCGAATCATGATGGAATATTGGTGAAAAACATGAGTTTTTGGACGATTAATGCAGTTTTTAGGAGCGGCGATCTATGCCCTACAGGCTACAATTATATCGGTGTCCGCTGCTCGATTTTGGATCTAAATATCTCCCGAAGCACCGTTTGCATCAGGAAAGCCTTCTGGGTGAGTATATTGTTGTTCTTCATTCTAGAAACAATGTAAAAGCTGCAGGAACCGAAGTTATCCTTTAAATCCGAGGCGGAATGAGCGCAGCAGTTGCCTTCTCTGCAGCAGCAGGTTAGCGCAGAGTGTAACGTGACGTCAGACTGGGTCACTGTATTCTGTTTCATATTGAGGGGGGGATACCCCTGCCGATTTGAGCTGATCCATTGGCCCATTGAAATGTGATTGGCTCAGCCGCGTATTGAGCCAGACTGAAGGCGAGAGATGAAAAAAGACGAAGAAAAGACAGATGCCGCCAGAAAAAGCCGCTAGTGGAGCGGAAAAACGTATTGCTCGAAAAAAAAAAACATTGAAGAGAAGATGCAGCCAAATGTGCCAAACTTCCGGATCTTTTCCGCCCCAGTGGAGTCCTCACTGGGGCGGAAAACATCCGGGTGTTGGCCCAGGCCAGTGACGATGAGGGACCTAGCACGGCTACAGCAGGTAGACATGCAGGTAAACATGCACTGTCTACTGCAGCGACATGGTGCTACATCATCTCAACCACACAAACGCAGCGATTTCACCCATATAAATGGAGATTGACGGCTATTTTTAAACCGATAAAAAGTGGTTGTAAACAATAATGGTCCACATGTAACGGGCTATATCCTTGCACTTAAGAGTACAGTGTTTCCTCTACATTCATTTAGGAGCGGCGGGCCGCCGCTCCTAAATCCTACCCGCCGCTCCTGCAATTTTTTTAAAAAACTGTAAATACACCACCGCAGCATCATGTCGCTGCCTTCACATCAGAGTCCTGCATTAAATCGGGTGTCGCGGGTGCTTAGGCAAATAACTATCTTGCCCATAGTTGTGTCGCTATGGTTTGCTTACATTTAATAAAATGCATTTTTCCTCTCCGCTCTGAAACGCCTCCTCGCCTCCTCTTGTGCAACACCGATAAGCCGCGACGGCAACCAAACCGTCTCTGCAGGCGGAGTCCCCAACATGCAGTCTTTATTGAGGCTGCTGCCACCGCTGCCGAGACGTAGCGGTGATTCAGCTTAACGCCAGAGCAGAGGCCACCTAAAAGTGTCTCACAACACTCCCTGTCATAGAACGAGCCGATAACTTCTGAATCATTAATTCTCTTTAATAACAGACTCAAACAGCGTGTCATACAGTTAGCAGTTCTCTCTCAGTCTACACTTCCGTTACCCTCAGCCAATCCCCAGGCTCCCCCTTAGCAGCGTGAACACTACAAAGATCGTCTACTCTGAAGATGCTCACTCTGACATACTACTATGACACTCCCTTCCCTAAAAACAATTCAGTAGAAATGCTTCCTCACGTCCAGTTCTTCGATAGTACGATATGATTTGCTGCTGCCAGGCGACTACAGTCAGAAAGTTCAAAACGCTGCTTTGTGAGCAGCAGGACAAAATCTGTGCGTGCTCTTCGGGCGGCAACCGCTTCTACTGGGCGGTCCAAACTGCTGTCTGCCGCCTGTCCCTCATTGAAATGACTGGAAGCGGCGTTGTGTGAAGGGGATGATAAAGACACACACACTACACATACAGACATACACACACACTCACACTCAGGCGGCAGATGAAGGAGCGACCATAACGGTAAAAAAAATATAATAAAAAAACCCAATTTAAACAAACATTAATGGATGACCTGAAGCTTACCAAACAATCTCCCCAAGCAAAAATCTCAGCATTTTTAAGCCAATTGTCCTTACTAAGAAGGGAAGCACAGCTAGCAGCAGTAGGGAGGAAACTTTCAGCATGTAGTTTCTCCTCATTGTCAGTCACTTGCTATAACTTTATGATTCATCTTCTCTCCACCTGCTGAGCTTACATGGTTACATGAAATGTTACATTCTTCCTTTTTTTTTAAATACTTTTTATACTTTATGCAGTTTATTTTAAATTCTTTTGAGAATGTTGTAGCCCACAGTGCTCACTATTTATTCAGATGTAAATGCTCTTTAATTATGATATTATGGAGCATTATTGACAGAGCCCCCCCCCCCCCAACCCCGAACCCGCCGCCCCAAGGCAATGAACCTAGAGGAAACACTGAGAGTATTTATACATTTGTTAACTTGTGATTATTATTTTTTATTATTATTATTTTGTTTCAAATCTGCATTTGCTTCTTCTGGACCATTTGACTGTGCTTGCTTATAATGCTCTTCTGTGCTATTTTACATTTTTCTGAACTCCGCCACTGCCTGCATGACATTTCAGGCTTCAGAGGTGATCGTTTACAGCTTTGCCATTCTGTATGAACAGAGATAATTCTGTGGTGTGGACAGAATTGTCTGACGAAAATATCCACTAAATACATCCATAAAATAATCCATATATGCGTAGTCCAGATAATTGTTCAGGCAGAGATATTGACTTTTTTCAGTCGCTTTCTCGATCATCGACGTCGAGATCTCGACATAAATAAGTCGTTATCATGGGAAAACGACATAAATAAGTCGAGATCTCGAGAAAACAAGCTTCGTTATCCCGAGATAAAGACATAAATAAGTTGAGATCTTGGGAAAACGACTGAAATTAAGTCGTTATCACGAGAAAACGGTGCTAAAAAACCTGTAAAAACCATGGCCTTTTAGGGCTTCCGTAGAAAAGCCATACATTATAAATCATTAATTTTCTTTGTCAAAAAAAATGAAATCCATAGGCTTTATTATTACATTTATTATTAAGGATATATTGAGGGAATGCGGCATGCCAAACATGCAGGCCCCTTTGACACATATGAAAACCCATGTGGAATACACCCTCACTACGCCACTTGCACAGACTCAGGGGCAATCCACACAAAGACAAGAAAGTACGGGAGTTTTTATTTTATGTCCATTTTGTCCATTGTAACCGGTGTTTTGGGAGCCAAAAATGCACATTTCTGAAATTGGCTCCCAGATATAAATCTCAAAATGTTGCAACGGATCTCCACATTTACAATAAATATGCATATCAGAAACCCTTCACCTCTCCCTTAAATTTTCTTGCAGTAATACCAACACAATAAAAAAAAAGTGGAATACAGTGTTGCGTTCTACTGAGCTTGTAATGGCTCTACAGCAAAGTTTTCAGCTCCTCTAGTACTAACAAGTGGACATGCAGAAGATAAAATACTGTTGTATTTGTTTACCTTGCACATGTTTCATGAACATGCTCTACTTTTTAGGGGTGGGAGAAAAAACTGATTCACATAAGTGTCAAGATATTTTGTTTGACGATTGTCAATTTTTTTCCAAATTTAAATGCTTCATTTTAGTCTGTGTTAATAAGCCACTTTTAAATATAATCCAGGCTTTTAAAGAGACAGTATAAACAGCTGGTTAAAATATATTGATGAATAAATCGTAAAAACGTATAAAATGTGTATTTTTCCTGATATAGTCTGTAGGCGCCTAAAAAATCAAATCAGGAGAAAAGTGTATCTACCCAGCCCTACTACTTTTATCTGGCTTGGTGTGTCTAAGGCATCACTACAGCATCTCTTGCAGGATTTCTTGAAAGGATGTCATATTTATGGAAAACTTTTAAAAACAGAAACCAAATAGATCTTTTTGTATTCATGTGGACAGGGTCTCAAGGACAGAAATTCACATATTTACTGGAAGAAAGGCAAAGCTTTGAGATTATTGTGGCGAAATCGATCAGAGTGCGTGAGTAGGTTTGTAAGACCATTGGAGCCTGAACAAGCACTGCAGGAGGCATTTCTTTACATTTTTATATTATCAGTTTATTTCCATATATTTAAAGGGACTATGAGGAGTTTCTAAGTAATTACAAAAAAGTCTCCCTTTTAGATATATGCCTGATGGAAATACACACTTTAAGATGAGTTTATAGCATCAAAATAGGTTATCTATAAATGCTATTCCTTAGCCTTCTGGTCGGTCGGACAGGGCTGGATTGGCCTGGATACTCAACTTCGGGAACAAGACAATTAAAACTAGAGCAAATTTATATTATTCAGACACGTCTTAGAGCACCGGGCTGTAAGTAGAGATATATAGCCGGCTACAAAACTACGATACTAAGTTTTTCAAAAATTGCTTGTTGTCACACATAAAAAGCTACCGCTACGTAACTAGAAAGAGATACATTACCTCGTCGCTTTGCATCCTGTAAGTTGTTGAAAAAAGAAGTTGTAAAGCAATGCAGAGTTCTGAGGAAGGTCTGAACTGCATTCATTAGCATCACAACAAACACACGCTTTAGTTTGGGTCACGTCTTTTGGTGCGTTCCAGTTGTAGTCAGAAGTAGGAATTTCCGAGTTCCAAGTAGGAAACTGCAACTGGAACGTCCCCAGCAGTCGGAATTTCCTACTGGGAACTCAGTGAAACCTCGTCACCCCCGAGTTGACAATCAAAGAAGGATGCCCCCGGTGTGAACAGTTATTTAGCTCCTGTAATAATCCATTTATTTGCACTTCTGACTGGGGTGTGTCGCTCTAGATCAGCTGTATACATAGTATTATTAGACTTATATTTACAAAAATGCTGCCATAGTGATAATCACATTCTTCATGTGATATTTGTGACAACAACGCAGGGCGTGCTAACAACAGCTAACAATAGCCTGGCAGATTGGCATGTTTTTTTCCGACTTCAACTGGAACACCGATAAGTCGGAGATGATGTCACTCCCAGTTCCGAGGTTACTGGAACGCAGCATTACCACAGTCGCCGTGCGTGCTCATGGGTAACAGAGTCTTTATGTTGCCGGAAATACATTCTCCTCATAGCACCTTATAGTTTTTTTTCATTCTGGTTAATTTATTTTAAATAAAGAAATAATACTTCACATTCACACCAGTAAAGCTCTTTGAATTGTGAATTTGGAAAAAAAACTGTGATCCTGTTTCAATGCTAAAAGTTAGTCAGGGTCGGCAAATCAAGAGACAGAAATTGGTTGCAAGCTGTGACGGTGGAAACCTACCCACAGAAAAGGGACTTCACAGCAGTGTCACCCAACAGGGCTATTTCCACTGCAATCAGTCATGTTGGAAAAGAAACACTGGGGCAATATCTCTCTGCTCGGACCTCAGAGGACAGCCACTTTTCTTGAAAACTTTCCCATCAACTCAACCTCCTGCAGCATTCACTCAGAGACCCTGTCACAAAACATAATACAGTGGAAATACTCCAGTGAAAAAGGCATTTTCAGGGAGGAAGGCTTTTCCTCAGGTCTGGGAGCACTGACACTGTGGCGTGAAAAGTGTGTTTACTCAGTCCTGTGGGACAAAACTGATGATTGAAAGAGAAATAATCAATATTTTATGCACAAGGTTAAACAAAGTTCTCTGACGGCTTTCCTCAGCTGCACAGATTCCTGGTATTACCCCTGATTCTTGATTTGCTGGGTGTGAGCTGAGCATTCTGTTGGTTATGCTAATTGTCTCCAGACCTCCCACTGAGTGTGAACCGTTCCCAGTTGGATGGCTGTGAAACTGTTTGCCCAAGCTTGAGTGTGTTTGTTTGGCTGTGTGTGTGTTTATGCTGCCCAGCTACAGTACGTCAAAGAGGCTTTAGTGCTGCTGCACATGTGTGCTTGTGGCTGATTATGTGTGTCGAGGTGCATCGGCAGCGGTGGTCACGCTGCGGCTACAGTCAGGTTTTCCCAATCGTTCAAACGTTTAGAAAGGGAAAAAAAGCGAGGAGATTTTCCAACTCAATGCTGTATTGATCATCTCTCCTCTTACTGTCAGGTATCCTTTCAGTGAAGTAAAACCTGTCAGCACAGAGAGACACTCTGCCTTTCTTCCCCAGGGAATCATGTCCAATGGATTTCTGCAGAAGTCAATGACCTTGTCATGCATGCAGGAAGGACGGGGGGTGGTGGTCGCTCAAGTCACTGCCCCCTACCAAGAGGCAGGGTACAGTTTTGTTCTTTTTATTGTTAGATAGTGTCTGACATTCAATAATGTAACTTAAAGATGAAGGCAATAAAGGATGTATTTTAAGATATACAGTGACTGATTAATAAAATATGCAGTAGGTATGTAACAATATGAAAATTTTGTATCACGGTTAATGTGATTAAAATTATCACGGTCATCATTATTGCAGTATTGTTACAGTGAGCTCAAAATGTTCAAAAAGGGATTTTACAAAGAATTGAAATCATTTAACCCCTTTAATTTTATGATCATAACACTACTTTTTTGTCTTTTTTGTCAATAAATGTGTCAAGAAAGTCTAGTAAGTATTTGTCATTGTTATGTAATAAATGCTTAAACTCTGTGTAATTACAAGAAAAGACAAAACTGATATAAACTTTAAACAGGATTCTCTTCATAAACAATTGTAAATGAACATGTTCAAAGTTTTGAGATAGCCAAAAATAAATATAACCTATTTTACAAACACTCGCACATTTTAATTTACCTGCAGCATTAGTGTCCATGTTACAGCTCGTTATATTAGACCAAGTCCAGGACTTTTTATTAATTTATTTCTTGTTTTACTGATGATAGTCCCTGAAGCAGTTAGCCCCTTTATGCCACTTTCCATGGCAGATCTCCTCCACATCTCCTTCTTTAATATTTCCAAATTACAATTGATTAAATCCATAACACACCAACTTTGATGGAGAAAGACGATCTACTATGAAATACGGCGAATAAGCGGCAAAAGAACGGCAAGAACGCACTCCAGAATGATACTAATGTTATTTACAAGATTTATACATTATTTAGACAGAAAATCCTGATAACCACCTGTTATTCACTGAGGTATGACTCACTGAATCTTCTCTCCCTCTCCCTCTCTTTCTCTATCTCATTTACTCAAGGAGTTACGGCAGTTGCACGTCTTTTTCTTTCGCCACAGCTTCATGTTTAGACAGGGAGACTGTCTTCTATAAGTTTCCCCTCGGCATCCTTGTAAAATCCAAAATTCAACCAGACTTCAGAGTTCGTCTTGAGAGGAAAAGTCTGCACTGCTGTGTCTCTAACTTTTGCTCTCAGACTCTGAGGCCAAACAATGCAAACTGTGTGGCTGCTTAATCGAGGACAGACACATAGATCAGGCTTTTCCAGTCAAAGAGCAGCATCATCGTGTGTTAATGAGGCAGTGTGGTGATCCAACACGGTATAACAGTAATTTTAATAGGACACGGTAATGATTACCATTGGAAATTTTACAGCAATTTACCATTTTTCCGGTAACCGTTACTTCCCTAATATGCAGTCATGTGTTTCTGGCTATAACCCACCAATCAATCTGTATTTGTGTGGCCCCGAATTATAACAAATGACCTGAAAGAACCGTTTTTATTTATTTATTTATTAAACCTTTATTTTAACCAGGAAGGTCCCACTGAGATTAAGAACTATCTTTTTCAGGGGAATCCTGGCCAAGAGGCAGCAAAGTTACACAGTAAAACTGGAAAGCACTCGGAGAGCGCAGACCTCCGCCAGCGCCACAGTCTTCAGCCATATTGTCATTTTGACCATAAACATTACTCCTACCTTTATTTCATCTAAATATTTAGATTCCTTGACCATGAAAACATACCATTAGTAACTGGATTCATAATGATGTCTATTGTAGTTCAGTTGTTATTCACAGAAATCACATTTTTCGCCATGGCGGCCAGACGCTGATCCCGATCAACACCAAAATCGAATCAGTTCTTCCTTTTCTCATGCTGAACATTTCTTGAAAATTTCAGCCAAATCCATCCATTACTTTTTGAGTTATTTTGTTCACGGACGGACAGACAGACGGACGGACGAACTCTCCCGAAAACATAACCTCCTTGGCGGAGGTAATTATGGCAATTTACAATCAACAATTAATATTACAAAAAATAGTTACAACTTGAGGAGGCTGGTTCAAGTGCTCTCAGCCTGGATTTAAATGCATTTAAAGAAATAAGCTCAGTTAATTTCCAGTCTTTTTGCAACATGTTCAATGCAGAAGGAGCAGAGTATACAAAAGTCCTTTTCCCAGTCCTGTGCAGGGAATGGAAGTGAAAGCAAAAAGTGATCATTTGAACGCAAACTGTAGGAATTAACACTTCTCCAAGTGATCAAATTACAAATTAGTAATTCAGTAATTCAATAATTTATTGTCATTGACACAAGGACAATGAAATTACATTTAGAGCATCAACCACTCAGTGGCATGGCTATGATGTAATCACAAGTGCATTGGAATGTGAAACCAAATAATGAGGTAGGCGATAGACATCTAAACACAACGACACAACAAAAGGTAGACTATTCCTGAGTGGAAATCAGAACAGTAGAATGATGTAGATGGATGATTACTGCAACAATGCAAGTCCGGTTCACAGTTATGGTTAATGAGAGGTAATGGATGATGGAGGGGGGAGAGGGGGACAGTGTTCATTCAAAAGTCTGATGGTCTGGGGATAGAGGCTGTTAGCCATTCTGCTGGTTCTAGCAGGGAGTGACCTGTACCTCCGGCCAGAAGGCAGCAGTTGGAACAAACAGTGTGCTGGGTGGAATCAGTCTCTTATGATGTTACGCGAGCGACGCAGGCACCGAGAGGTGAACACAGTGGAGCTCTCTGAGAGAGGTGACCCAATGATTTTTCCTGCCGTTCTCACCACTCTCTGGATCGCCTGCTTCTCTGCCTTAGTGCAGCTGGAAAACCACACCAGCAGACCATATGTCAGCACACTCTGAATGGCACAGTTGTAAAAAATCGTCATGAGCCTCTGGGGGAGTTTAAGTCTCTTCAGCTTCCTCAGGTAAAAGAGACGCTGCTGTGCTTTCCCTTCAGCAGAGGTGATGGTACAGCCTAAGAACAGATCCTCCGTCACCGTCAGGCCCAGATATTTGAAGGAGGTCACCCTCTCCACTGGCTCTCCACCAATAGCCAAAGGAGCATAATTTGATGATTTGCGGAAATCCACAATCAGTTCTTTGGTTTTCTTAATGTTCAGGGCCAGGTTGTATTTTTTTACACCATCAATGAGGGCAGTAGTTCAAGCATGGCCTGGCAAATAAAAGTGTACCAATGTCCCAGTCTCCTTGTGGACAAAGATGGCCATCCCACTCAAGAATACAGTTCACAATGATACTGAGAGACAAAAGAGTATTTTAGTACTTCCAACAAGGAGTTTTTTGTTTTTGGTGGTGTTTGTTAGTTTTCTTACTTTCTTGTTTCTCACAGAAAAAAGGAAATTGTTGAGAACTGATAGTGATTATATTTTATAAGGAAAGTTGATCATGGCACAAGGATATAGGTTTAAAAAGGTTTCCTTGGTTTGGTCCAAAGAAGAAGCCGTTACATTTTGGTGGTGATCTGATCCAGATTGACGTCACAAAAAATCACTGACATTTATAATGACAAATCCCATTTAAGTCATTGGGAATTATAGTTTATTTGCAAAACTGAAGTCAAGCCTACATCACTACATTTCCCAGTTTCCCTTGCAATGCCAGTGGGGGAGTCCTGCTAACACAATGGCTAACATGGCTAGCCTGGTAGATTGGCAAGTTTTTTCCAATTTTGTAACTGGAACACTGATAACTCGGACATCCCATCACTCCTCCAAGCTCCAATGGAAGTGAAACGCAGCTTTCTCCACATGGACAGACATCAGCGGACACTCGTATGTCCCACTGGAGCGGAAAAGAAATTCTCTGAGTGCTTTTCTAGTCTTTCAGTAGTTCTCTTAATATCATTTAAGACACGCTGGTCACAGCTCTGTAATGTTATGCACAAAACAAAGGGCTGAACTTGGCTTGTGCAGTACAATCACTCTGCAAGGACAAAGCTTTTTTTCTGTCAATCATGCTGCTTTGCCAACTAATGACATTAGTCAGTGCCATTACCAACAAGGAAAAAGCCTTTCAGCATCATCTATACGTCTGATGCAATTTATAGCATTCTGTGCTGATGAAGAAACAACCTTTATTTAAAGTGCCCAGCAAAACATGCACAAGTTATGCTAATGTTTTTCAATCATGTATAACACAGAGGAGATTCTGTGCATATACTGAGCAAAGGCAATAGAGCTGGACATTTACAAATTCAGCAGTGCGAGGGCTTTATTCGCTAGTTTTGTTGCCCTACAATCACCTCACCGTGATTTGCTGATAGTTTACACACAGTGTCAGAGTTGAACTCTGATAGCGAACAAACCAGTTTTTAATTGTCCTGTTTTGTAAAAAGCTTTTAAAACTGGTGTTCAAAAATATCTAAAGGAACAGTTCTGTACATCTTTTGGGAATGCAGAAAGTTAAAGCCCTTCTGGAAGGACATACATGACTTGACTTGACTCCCAAGGTTGTGGGGACCCCACGAGACTGTACACCACTATGTTTTCTTTTTGGTACAGAATTGCACAAGACATTGGATCCCACACACAAAGAGGATTGCTATGATATCCTACACAGTGAAGAAATGCATTCTACTCCGTTGGAATCAACACAGACCCCCTATGCTTAATTTGTTGTAACGGACTTTGAACTTTAGGTCTGGAACAACGTACATACATTTTAAAAAACAAAGGAGATGTTTTCCTAAGAATATGGCAACCACTGATGGACCTCTGACATTTACCTAATATGGCTGGCTAAGCCTTGAAACCAAAAAGAGACCTTTGTAACCATGGTTTATTTATTTATGGTATTGGTATATATTATTAGGGCTACAGCTATCGATTCTTTTTGTAATCGATTACTCTATCAAATCTTTGCCGATTAATCGAGTCATCGGATAACAGTTACATTGCACTCACTGCAATTTTTTTTTTTACATTGAATCACTACACATTATTATTATTAGTAACACACAAAACAGAAAAGCCAGGTCACTTAAATTAACTACTTATTTTTTATTTTGAACATTTTGAGCATAAATGGGACCTCAAAATCAAAATCTATACTTTTATTTTTACTCTGGGCCATATCTTGCTTTTTTCATTTTTTTTTAAAGTTTGGTTATTTTTATTTTATTTGTATTCATGCTTGTCTCTTTTTGCTAAATTATTGCCTTTACTACTGTACCATATTGATTATCTTATTTTGCTTACTTTATTTCTAGGACCAAATAATATCATACTTAGATACTAAGATCATTTAACTAGCTAATGTACATTTCTATAACATATGAAAGCATTCCCTACACCTGCTTCCTCTACTCACTGTCAGTGTTTCCTCTTCTACTCTCTGCAATCAAATTAAATGTAAAGTTATTGGATGTTAAAAGTATGTGAACAAAATACACATGATTCTGGGCAAGTAGCCTCCGCATTGATTTACGTTCTGAACCAGCCTTTACACGGAGCCATAATCAAAGTAGGTTA
The DNA here is from genome assembly GCA_036419115.1 of Scarus forsteni. NCBI lineage: Eukaryota > Metazoa > Chordata > Actinopteri > Labriformes > Labridae > Scarus > Scarus forsteni. The sequence goes on along the minus strand of JAZDUH010000374.1, from coordinate 1,288,656 downwards.
TTTACTAGCCCATATCTCAGTTATTGATCACATTAGCTGCTTCTGTTGATGTATCATGAGTGTCGTCCTGTTGAGTCGCTCTGAGGACTTGACGCACAAACAGGATGTTTACTGTTGACGTGCAGCAGCAGTGACGACGTGCTATAATGCTAAGCTAACTCCATTTGACATCAGACACACTGCACTGTGTTTTCTTTTCGTCCCTTCCTGTAGTGACCACACACTCGGGACACTCTCTGCCATTTCTTCTGTGGACTCTCCTTTCTGTCCGTCTCTCTTCTCTTCCTTCATGATTTTACAAGCCGCGCAGCAGCGGAGGTAGCAGCCGCATTGTTGCCACAGAAATGACCGTCCATGTCAAACACCGTGCACTGTATAGTAGTCCAGATATATATTTTAGATATATATAATTATATATTAAACGAGGCTTCCAGGCACACAACTTGCCCCGAGGATATTTCGTAATCGAATAATCCCGATAATCTGAGGAATCGTTTCAGCCCTAGAACAAGGTGAACCATTGAGGAAGGATAAGTGGCCTCATGTTATTACTGGGCAACTTCATGAGCTTGTTTGTTAATTGAATAGTGTACGGACTGTGTCAGGCTTTTTACCCACAAAAAGTTAGAAAACCATTTCAGCAGGCCCTCATTAGGTGGCAAGCATATAAATCACATAAGAGTTAAAGGTACAGTGTGTAGTTTTTAGCGACATCTAAAGGTGAGGTTTGAGATTGCAGCACTCCGGCGCTCCCCCCTCCCTGATGGAGAACCCCGGAGCTACGGTGGCCTTCCAAGGACAAAAAGTGTTTTTTCAACATGGTGTCGTCAACAAGTGCTTCCAGCTACCAGGCCATCAAATATCGCTGTTGTTTCGCCACATTTGAAAATTCAGAGAGTATTTCAGGCATGAAAGTCACCACGTAGAATACCAAAATGTGGTCATTTGAGCCATAAAACGCACGGATACAAATTTCATTTTGGTATTTCGGACATTTTGTTAAGCGCGCCATTATGCTATCGAAGAAACTTCCGGTCAGCTCCAAAACAAGAGCCTAATTTACAAAGCGTGAAAGAACTAATAGGAGCTAATGAAGAATGCTTTTATGTTGGAAATGGGAAGTTTGCTAGTGGCTGATTTTTAGCTGAATGCCGTCTCAAGACGACTTGACATTTATGATATTACGATGATTATGATATCGTTACGACCTGACGCTGTTTTCTATTTGAGTCAGTTTTTCCAGTATTTTGTCTGATGACTTTCATTTTGAAGCCTGAGGCCGTATTATCCGACGGAGGTTTTATTGAGGGGGGTTTTTCTGATGCCGTTTGGTCTGAGAAATGACACAGTGGTTTTCCTGAGACTGAAGTATCCTAAAAAGTACACCTTACCAATGTGTACATGTGCTACTAAATGAGAAATAAGGAGCAAACAATAACATTAAGGAGTACGGTGAAAATCTTTATCTTTATCTCATCAACAGCACTATATAGCTTAGTTATCAGCCTATGTTTTCTGTTCGCTTGTGGCCGTGAAATAAGCCTCTCATAGCAGATACATTCTCTGCGTCTTACTCCGACTTCTCCCGAAAGTAAACAAATAAAATCGGCTCCATATAAGAGTACAATTCGACACTTAGTCTTACCTGTCCAGCAAAAAACAGGCAACTTCTGCGTCTGTCTGCAAACTTATCCTTCAGGGACTTCCATCTGGGAAAGGCAGCGCCGATGTTGACCTTGTTTTTTTGTCGTAGTCTTTCCCGATTGCGTTTGGCTTCATCCTGTTTTCGTTTCTTTGACAATGATTCACGCTCCACTGATGGAAAATTGTACGTGTGGTCCTCCATGTTTGTTTGTATTAGCACAGCTGCTTGGTAACCACTCCCTTCTTCTTCGTCTATTTCACAACTGTGCATTTCCGGTAGGCGTCAACAAAAAAAACGTGAAAGCGTTTAGTTTGTCCATTCTGGGTTACGGTAGAAAAGATGGCGACGCAAGATGGAAGCCACCATAAGAGAGGACCCGCTCCTATGTAGATATAAATGACTTATTCTAAGGTAACGAAAACAAAACATTAATTATTTAAGGCTGATTAGAAACTAATTTAAATATAATTTTAAGTAATATATTCCATTTTTACCAAGTCTGTTATTTTTTTTTTATTTTAGCATTTAATAATACACACTGTACCTTTAAGACAATTAAGTTGTTTAATTATCCCCATTATATAGAAATAAAGTTGATTTTTCTATCTGATAAAATCTTTTTTTTCAAGATAGATGTTGGCAATTAAACAAATAAGGTTTATTAACACAGAAGCTTACAGGTGCAGGACTTCACAGGGTCAAATATTTTTAAAATACATTAATGCTATGGAAAAATTGTAGACATATATAGGTACATAAATGAAACAGGCATGAAAAAGGCACTGGTTGTATGTAATAACAATGTAATAAACTATAAGAACAGTGATGATGAAATCTGGAAACAGATGGAAAAAGCCTGGATGGACCAAGTCACATAAAAGTTTCCATTTATAAATTGCTTCCAGCTAGATTGGGGAATAAAGTGAATTTGTTTATCGACCTCAAAAGTTTTTTTCAACTTCGCTCCACATGCTTTCATAACTATAACATCTTACTTTCATGAGAGGCAGTCAGCGCAAACAACAAGAGAGGAACAAAGGAAATAATCATGGGTATGGGAATCAAAAACCAGTTCCAGTTGAGAATCGTTAACAGCTCCGTCAAAGTATCGATATCATGAGTCTTCTTGCTAACCACTTCCCTTATCAGTTCCTTCCACTGACAGGGTTCAGAAGCATCAGAATTGTGGCTTAATTTTTTACAAAAGGCGCCTACTGCACAACCTTCAGTGGGTGGAAACGCTCTGCAGGAGCAGTTATCTATTCTGTGACGTGTGTTTGACATTGTTGACACTGAAAATCTACAGACCAACGTTTGCCCACAAGGAAATCTGCAGGAATCAAAAAGAGAATCGTTAAAGAATTGCATCGATTTGCAGGATTGTTAATTGCAATAAATCATATCAGTTCTCATCCCAATGGATTAAGGGTTTGGAGGTCCAGTGTGAAGTGGGTACACTCTTAACTGGTAAATGTCAATCACAGGGCTCATATACCATTTAAAAACAACCATATCACATTCACATCCACACCTACAGGATTTTAGATTCACAAATTGACCTTGCAAAAAGTTGTTGAGCTGTGGTCATCGTGAACAAACTCCATGAGAAAAAGGCCATGTGGCACTGGGTAAACAAAACCTTTTTGACTTGAGGAGACTGTGTTAAGACTGTACCATCACCATTGTATTGAACCCTTGAAGAAAAACTAGACTGAGAATAAGCAATTCAGAGCTTTTTTACAGCCAGCTCAAAAAGCCTTTTTCTCTTGGCAGGATCTCTGCCCAAAAGCTCACACAACCACACCAGCTCCTCTCAGCCCTAATCCTACAGATGCCAAGAGCCAACAAGTATTGACCCATTAGACTTATTCTCAGAGGCAGAGAGCAGTTTAATTTTATGAGCTGGGATACTCTGACTTTTGTTTCTATAAATAACAGCACACCATTGTTCTTTGTGACTTTAAAAGGTGTCCACAGTCTTGGCAGCCCACTGTTGGTGACAGAGACTTACTTGAGTCTCTAAAAACTAATGTGTGTCATGTGTGTAACGGTATGAAAATTTCATATCATGGTTATTGTGACTAAAATTATCACGGTTATCATTACTATCTCGGTACTGTTTCAGTATGCTCATGATGTTCAGAAAGTACTTTAACACAATCTTGAAATCATTTAACCCCTTTAATATTATAATTTTAACGGTTCTTTTGTCTGTTTTGTCAAAAGCTTTGTCAGGAAATGTCCTATAAGTAAATTTGTTTAAATCTTTTAATGAGCAATAAAAGTAAAAAATTCTGGCAAGTATTTCTCATTATTATGTGATTAATACTTAAACTGTGTGTCATTACAAGAAAAGAAAAAACGGATTTCAACTTTAAACAGGATTCTCTTTATAAGCAATCGTAAATGAACATGTTCAAAGTTTTGAGATGACCAGAAATAATCTTAACCTATTTTACAAACACTCACACATTTTTGTTTGTTACAGCTCGTTATATTCGACCATGTCCAGGCCTAGGGCTGGGTGATATGGCCTAAAAACAAAATCTTCGATTTTTCCCCACAAAACTCGATTTACGATTTTAATCGATTATTTTTCCTCTCAAAGCAAAACAACTCCAAGTGACACAAAAATGACATGATTCAAGTTCTGCCTTTATGTTGCCTAAATATACCAATCAGAATTTCCCTCTTAAAATAAATTGTGTCATAAAATGTTGATTATGTAGTTGTAATACAGGCACGTTTGTCTACATAAACACTGAAAGCTGAGGGATTTTCACAGCTTGTTAACATGTTTCTCTCTGATCAATATCTAATCTAATTTTTAAAAAATAAATAAAAGCCTACAAAAGTGCTTGTGCAAAACCTGACAGGGCCACCATCGTGAAAACTGTAAAGTTTCAGTATTTATATTTATACAAACTTTGCAACAACTTACAATGTAAGTAAGTGATTGAAAAACATATTGATTTTGTATTTTTAAATCCATTGCAGAAAATAATTCGAATTAATCGATTTAATCGATATATTTCCCAGCCCTATCCAGGCCTTTTTATGTTTTATTTTTTGGTTTTTGTTTTACAAATGATAGTCCCTGAGGCAGTTAGCCCTCTTCATGACTCTTCTCTGGTCTCCTCTTTCCATGGCAGATCTCCTCCATATCTCCTTCTTTAATATTTACAAATTACAATTGATTAAATCCATAAAACATGAACTATGACAAAAAAAGACGATCTATTACGACGAAATACGGCAAAACACGGTGAATGAACGGTGAAAGAATGGCAAGAACTCACTCTAGAGTGATACTAATGCTGTTATTTACGACCTTTATACATTATTTACACAGAAAATACTTTTAAACCACCTATAATTCACTCCGGTATAGCTCACTATCTCTTTTGAGTAACAAGTCTGATCTGCCATCAATCACAAATGACTTGTTCAATTCATCTGTTAAATGGGTGTTTAATGATGATTCTAAAAGAGAGGAAAGTAAGAAAAACATTCTAACTAAAGGAAGGAAAGAGGCTCAAGCTAACCAAGCTAAGACGTCCACTATTAGTGAAGTAGGCTATACTTTGTAAATGTGCACTAAGTGTTCATCCTGTCAATCACATGCAGTAAACTTTTGAACTGACACAAACACAGCTCTCAGTTCAGCTCGCCTCATTGTCTTTGGATGCTGCAGATTTGTTTCAGGTTTGTGCGAAAGAGAAAAAGACAGCAGGGTCAGGAGAGTGATTATTAAATTATGGCTCAAAAGTTTTGGAACTTTCCAACTTTCTGTGCTCTTCCACTCGGGTCAGACCCACACAGATACAAAAGAGCAGGAACACTGAGCCCAAATCCTCCCACACAAGTTTAGCAAGGTGACCTTCACCGCAGCCCAAAAAGTACTCCAACAGGGATGAAAATCTGCACCTATAGAATAATTCTGATTTTATGAAAGATACTAAACTTTTTAGATATGAAAAAATGTTAGAAGGGATTTCATTCATAGCAAATTATACAAATCAGTCAATTACAGTTGGGCCTTGGACACTTATAAAAGAACATTTACATTTATAAAAAAAAGTCATTGCTTGAAAGTTTGTGAAGATACAAAAAAATCAGATTGAACACTCCAGATACCACAGTATCTTGGCTATACTTTGGCATTTTTTGCAAGTCTATGCCTTTATTTTTTCCCTTGCTATGACAAAAAAAAATTTTTTCTTGTTCTGGAGAATCTGGAATTTTTTCAGGATCCAGATCAGTCTTTGATATCTTGTAGAACCTGTTGGAAACTTGTCCTGTATCATTTTTCCCAATTAGGGATGGGTACCGAATTCGGCACTTTAAAAGGTACCGACCGAATTCTGTAGGTACTACCGAGTACCGATTCACAAAAAATCAAACGGTGCCATGTTTAGGTACCTAAACGCATCCTTGTGACTGTGAGGAGTGGAAGAAGCAGGCATACTATTGGGTAGAGTAGTTGAATTTCCATACCGGACTTGAACGCAGCACAGCAATAGCATAATGACGTCAGCAGCCGCGGGCTCAGTCAACAAAGCAAGCATGGCTGAGGGAAATTGCTCTAAAGTATGGCTCTACTTTATTAAATGTGATGGAGATTATGCTCGCTGCAATATTTGTGACGCCAAGTGTAAGGCCAGCAGGGAAATACTTCAGATCTGAGGAAGCACCTGTGACGCACAAAATTTTCCTTAAAGCTGAAGAGTGCACAATTTTTGATAGCCTCAGATCTACGACCACAAAGGATTCATTCAGCACTGTTAGCACGTCTGTGTCCAATGGAGACTAGTCGTCTGAAGCCAGAAACACAGGAAAAGAAATGGCTTTAACATTTGGTGATGGCAGCAAATGGGACAAGGAGGATACCTGGTCCAGGTAAATAAGCCTCGTGTTTAAGATGGTATTAGCTTGGCATTTTAATGTGCATCAGTTATCATTATCAGGTCGGTTCCTCGTACTTTGTAACGTTAATGTAAATGCTTTCTTTATTTACAGCTCTGTCTGACCCATTGTTAAACTGCCCTAAAGTTAAAGTGAGGACTGCAGTTAATTTATTAAGTTGTGGTTCATTTTAGTTACTGGTTTTCATGTTGAAGAAATTTTTGGAACAACTACAATGTTACAATACAAACAGTTGAATGTTGTTTTGATATATATCTGTCAAATTTTATATATTGAGAAATAAATTTACATTGAAAAAATTTGAGATCTTAATATTAAACAAATAAATATTTATTACCCCATAAACACACACAAAAGTACCAAAAATTGGTACCGTTGAGTACCGATACAGATTCCCAGGTAACGGGCATCGGTATGGTATTGGTTCAAATGTGAAAGGTACCCATCCCTATTCCCAATGCCCTGACAACACTTGGTGGAGTTATATGCACAAATGCCGAAAGTGGTCCTATGTCGCAATGTTAAAGAGCCCTTTAAAAAATTCCTGGATCTAGTGATCCAGATCACTCAACAGATCACTTAACACTTATATGTGACATGAACCTCGTCAAAGACAATTCCTACCAAGCAAACTTATGAGGAGAGCAGATTTTGGCAAGTATAACTGAGTCACCATGATGACCACAGGCTAACCGACATTAGCTGCCATTATTTGTCAATTCACTTCCTTTGTTGTCACGCCCGCAGGTCCCGCTATTCCCGTCTCTCTTCCCTGATTTAAGCATTTAGCCGAGTGAAGCCATTGGACAACGGAGGGTGACAAGACGGAGATCCAAGATTTCAGAATCAGGCAGGTCTGTCGGCTCTACAAGGCTACATAATCTCTCTCATCAGGTTGTATTTGGCAGCCAATCAGGGTAGAAATCATATTACAGCCTCCCAACACCCTCAGATTCATGTTTTCTGAACAAAAAATGATCTCCGTCTGATCCTCTACAAACAACTTAAATCAAATCCTTGCCTAAAAGAAGCCCAAGAACTGATGTGAAGGGTCAAACACACCAGGATGCAGAAGCTTCAAAGTTTTTCTAAATTTAAAATAAAAGGAGTCTCTGAGTCTAACAGGTGCAATTAATGAAGTTGAGTAAAATCACTGAGGAATCATGTTAAATTATTCTAATCTTACAGTATAATTATGATCATGGTTATAGCCATAATTTAGCAGCCCTATGAGGAGTAGCATCTTGTTTCCATAAAACTCTTGGTTAGTCTTTTATCTGGGGTAAAATGTACGAACATTAAAAGGCAGACTGCAGTGACTCTCTTGTGTCCTTTCATTAGCAATGTTGGTATAGTATCAGTGCCAGCAGATAATTGCTCCAAAGCCAAGTATTGATTTTGGCAGTCGTAAAAAAAATTCTAAAAATTATAGTCGATATGTTTGCTGTTTAAGCTATTGTTAAGTTTTGACTTCATTTTCAAAGAAAGCCGATTTTCCACTACCAGGCTGTTCTGTATCAATGGTAGACTTCTCAAACAAATGTTGTTGTATGTATGGCATGCATTGTATTCTATGCTGTTCCAGGATATTGGTGGGAAATTTAAAAGGATTCATTATACTTTCAATCACTGCAAAGACGCTACATCCACTGCTGGTTCCTACATGTTACAGTAACTATATTCACATGTGCATAGTTTGACAAATCAGCAAAACTCTGCGAATATGGGCTCAGCATAATGTGTCTAAACTGTCTATATGTTTTAATCCAAAAGAAAAAATACCTGCCTCTGTTGCTCATGCACATCAGTTCAGATGAGCTGCTGTCTTTCTCCTCTTTATCTTTTTTTTATTCCAACTGAATGTTACCACAACCAAATGGAGAGCCTTAAAATGAAATATGTAGTGTAATGTTAAATTAACATAAGTTGAGTATTGCTTTGCATATTTTATTACTGTTTTGGGGCTTTTCTGTCTTTAATGGAGAAGGTAGAGTTACAGAGGAGACAGAGAGGGGGTGAGAAAGTAAGGAAGACAAGATGAAAAAGACCAGGTCTAAATTCAGTTCTGTACATTTGGCACTAGGGCTGGGTATCTCCAGCAACCCCACAATACGATACGTATCCCGATACTGAGGCCACGATACGACACGTATCCCGATACACATAAAATGTGAACACTGACTACACTTTTAACAGAATTTCCAGCAACTTTTGTTTTTATTACAAGAAGAAAAAGAACAAGCCTGACTTTTAGATAATTCTTCAACTTAAGAACTTTAATTCAGGTCCCCAAAGATCGTAGACCTAAGTTTAAATTTGGAACATGTGTTTTATCATGTAGCTTGGCTTCTACTTTGAACTATGCCACTGTTAATATTACCCAAAGTGTATTTACAACAACTGTCCAAACATTGAAGCCGTATCGATTCTGTAGAATCCGTATCGATACACGTGTCCCCAAGAAGTGCATGACGATATTTTGCCGTATCAATATTTTGGGCACAGGCCTATTTGGCACCCTGATAAATGACATGGCTGTCTTTACACCTTTATTCGATTAGCTGGTTAAATTCCAGGATGATAACTGGAGACTGGTCACAAAATCTAGTACCAATGTGGAACCAGTACCATTACTTCTGAAAACTACAACACAACATTCATTCAGGTATTGCTCCAAAAAAGAGCCAAAGATGCTGAACCGTCTCTGCATTGTATCTCATGTGTCCCTCTAGCAAAAGAAAAGCCTTTACAATGCAGCAGAGACATCATCACATAAGTAAACCTATTTTCAGTTAAAGAACCATTTCAAAGATTGGGATGTAAATCAAGAACCAATTCAGGCTGAATGCTGTTCCACCTCGTTTTAGGAACTGCTATAATTTGCCACATCATGCTTTTTAGTTTTATTTGCCCTTAAGTATGTTTAACATGGTATGAATACCCCTGTAGACAAAACAAAAAGTATACATTATGAAATGTCTTCATTTTCCCTTTCTGCAGTGCCAGTGTCCTCCTAAAATGTCTCGTTCTCTTAGACCCACAAACAGTCCTACCGGTGTGATGTTCTACCATTATTTTATCATCATTTAGCCCATTGGTCCATGGCAGTGAGGTCAATGCAGAGTGCAGGCATTAGAAATAACACAGAGTTGTTGACAACATGGTGCCAAGCAGCACTGAACTGACCAATCACCACAAAATATACCTACATACCAACCAGACTGAGACCATTGGCCCTTTTCCATTAGCCCTACTCTACTCTCCTCGACTTGTGCTGCTTTTCCATTAGCCCCCAGTCGCCTGCCCAACGGGGTGAGCAGCACTGAGGTGACATCATTTTGAGCGCAACACAACAATCTGTGGCTTTTTGTCACAAACCGAGTAAAAAAGGAAAGCAGAAGAAGGCTGCAGGTGGTAAGAAGAAATACCCCTTGAGAAGCACAGGAGAGTTTTGGAAGCTATACAACAGAATGAAGCCGAGGACGAGAGCAATCCAGCTGCAAAGAAAAGACGTATGAGGGTAAGCTAACGGTAGTCGGTGACGTCATCTTCTCGTATCGACTCGGCTCGCTTGGAACCTGAGCATAGTAGGTACTAAAACTAGCTTATTTTAGGAGGTACCAGGCCAGTGGAAACACGCTGCAAATCAAGTAGGGCCGAGTAGAGTAGGGCCAAGGCATGCTAGTGGAAAAGGGCCACATGTTTACACTGTCATCTAAAACGCTAAGGTTTTTTATTTGCGTATTCAAAGTCGACCCATGTTCAGACTGAGACGCTAGAAAGGATTAAAACCACTGTAGCATGCATGCTAGTCCAGTAGACGGCGATGTAGGTTTGCAGAGAAACGGCACTGCTACAACACACAAACGGAGAAGAAAACTTTTCAAAAACAACAACGGCGAGTGGAAATGCAAAGATGCAGGAGTTTCTTTTCTGGACAACAAATCTGTCTGGATAGTTTGGTCTGGATAACAAACCGAGCACGGTAAGCAGCTCACATGTTACTCTGTAGACGATGAAGCTGTTGTTGCTCCTGGTATGTGTGCACAACCTTCAAGTGAAAGAGTACTGCACATGCGGTGACATCAGCGCTTCACCCTGAAACGCTCTGACTCTGGTTTACACGGAGCTGCATGGAGGGGCATTTTGGAAACTCTCCACCCTGGACCCTGGTTTATAAAGTTTGTGGATTCATGCACTCCATATACTGTTCTCATGTAAACAGGAGGCCAAAACGTATCGAATTAGACCGTATTAGGTCTTGTGTAAACGGCTCCTGAGACCACATTGGGAAATGAGTCTGAAAGAGGCTGAAACTCTAACATAGCAACTGAGATGGATAAAAAATGCACCTCCATCTGGGGTTGTCTGTGAGCAAAATCTTTAAAGGTTTTTTCCAGAGCATTAGTGATTTTGAACATATGATAGCAATCATCAAAAATGCTATATGAAACTGGTTTAAGGCAAAAGATGACCCCTTCAATGCTCTAAAAAATCCCTGTTTTTCTAACTAAGTTAAGTGTACCAGTGTGACATCACTGTTGTGAGAGGCAGTCAGCATCAATGACATCAATGAGTCAAGGGATTAATCACTGCACACAAGGGTCACACTCTGTCAATGTGTGGATAATGGTAATAAAATATGACATCTTCTGAGGCTGTGCAACTGAAAGTCAGGGAGGAAACACCAGAGATAGAAATGGGAAGTTACAAGATTAATTGACACCAATGCCATCATCAAATCAGCATATTGATCTGATTATGAAAATAGAGCCATAAATCATGTATGTTTAGAGTCAAACATGTCAAACACAGACACTAGATGTTGTGCAGTCAGTACCATTTTGCGTAAAACTAAGACCTGGCACACACATTTTTAAATCTTCGCCATTTTAAAACTGTGACAGAGTCCACAAATGAAGACAAATAATGTCCGATTTAACAGTTTGTTCTCGCATTGTGTATCATGTCTACCATGCTCTCATCTTGAATCTCTTTCTGTTGACTGCCTCTGATGAGAACAACAACTTCCTAGATTTGCACAACATGCTGAACAAAAAGGAAGAAAGAGATGAGTGAAGTGCTAAACAAAAACACAACTGATATCGGCTCGTTACTGATTTTCAACAGGAATTTTTTATATTCCCATCCTACACCAGTAACATGCTCATGGCACACATATCAGGAGCGCCATGTGTCTGATGTTGCTGTCACAGAAACCTGTATCATGTGACCGGAGCTGATATGGACTCAAGAAAGAATCAGCACACCAGCAATGACCTTGCACAGCAGCTGGATCTGCATGATTACCACCGCCAAGGAGGTTATGTTTTCGCGAGAGTTAGTTAGTTTGTTTGTTTGTCTGTTTGTCTGTCCGTCCGTCTGTGAACAAAATAACTCAAAAAGTTATGGATGGATTTTGATGAAATTTTCAGGAAATGTTTAGCATGGGAAAAGGAAGAACTGATTCGCTTTTGGAGTTGATCCGGATCAGCGTCTGGCCGCCATGGCAAAAAATGTGATTTCGGTGAATAACTACCGAACTTAAATAGATGTCATTATGAATCCAAATGCTAATGGTATGTTTTCATGGTCAAGGAATCTTAATATATCGATGAAATAAAGGTAGGACTAATATTTATGGTGAAAATCACAATATAGGTGAGGACTGTGGCGCTGGCGGAGGCCTGCGCTCTCCGAGCGCTTTTCTAGTTTAATGTCTGTCATCATACTGATCCATTTTGCTAAGTTTAATCTACAGCAACTGTGAGCAAACAGGATGGCTAACTCAGGTCCTGTATAGCAGGACGAGGTGTGCCTACAAGGGAGACGACAGCAGAAAGTGACAGCTCATACAAAGATTAGCACAGATGCTAACAGCTTCAGTAGCAGTTTTACCAGATATTAACCACACATTTAGCAAATTGAAAATCAAACAACACCAACAAATTCTCTAGAAAAGTATAAAAAATAGATATTTTGCTCCACTTCTGGCTTTTTTCCACGCCTATCACATTGACCTGTAATGACTGTGATTGACAGTGGATTACCAATCACCTGGATATGATTCTCAAAGGTTCGGCCTCCCCAAACACTGTCTATGCGCTCTTTCCCAGGTGGACAACAGAAATATTTTCAACAGTCCTTATGGTGTGCCAGTTTAATCAAGCGCAGGTACTTTAAAAACAAAAATAATAATTCCAAACCCTCATTATAGCACAGGCTTTCCTCTTGCTTCTACCACACACCAGCAGGTGTCAAGGATAAGACATGAACATGGCAAAAATCAGCAAATTCACAAAAATATATGAATAAAATACAAATGTTAAACATTTCTAATCCTTCACTAAGCACATTTTCTTCAGTAAAAATCTTCCTAAACTTATAAGACGATGCACTTCTGTGTTACAGTACAAAGTAAACCGTATACTTCTCCTCCTGCCTTATCTCCTGCTGCTCAGAAATGTCATGCTCTCTCTCTCTCTGTCTCCCTCTCTCTCTCCCTCTCTCTCTCACACACACACACACACACACACACACTGCATTACACTCAAAGCTGCAATCCCCAAACACGCACTCTCTCCAGGCAACTATCAGTTCATCCATGTTAATATAACAAGTCATTTTGTATTCTGCCACAGCAGCTTACAGCTAATTATACCTCTCATAAATCATATATGATCTCTTCTGAGGGAGGAAATAATTGGCATTTCATTAAATGTCCCTCACTGATTAAAATCATTATGAGAAATGATGCATATTTACACACAGTGGTGTTGTGCTCTTTCATTATGTGACCTCTGGGACTCTTTTGTCAGTCTGTAACAAGCGTTTATGTTCATTATCTCAGTGTGGTCTCACCTGTACAGAGCAGCAGCACAACAAGCCCCACACGCTGGACTGGAACAACGGTGCAGGATGGACTCATGTTTATTCTGGAGACTCCTTCAGCAGAAAGATGAATAACTTGGGGTGTAATTTATCCACTCCAAGCGGTTCTCCATTTGAAGCAGAACAGATTTATTCCATGTGACACTGCCTGCAAGCAAACATGAATGCACCGTCACTTTGTGTAGTATAAAAACAGAATACAATGATTTACAAAAGCTTTTCAACCAACCTATATTTAATTGAATACACCACAAAGACAAGGTGATAAGTGTTTAAACTTCATTGCTCTTCTGCAAATGTTCACTTTTTTGAATTTGATGCCTACAACATGTTTCAGAAATGTTGGGACAGAAGCAGCAAAAGACTGGAAAAGTTGAAGAATACTCAAAAACCCCCGTCAGTTATCATTGTTTGTTTTTATATCAACAAGTGGAAGCAATAATTCATACAGCAATAACAACCAGAAACGCTGCTGGTGTCATTTGGCCCGAGCAGAAAAGTGAGCTGTGCTCTGACGAGTCCATATTTTTTGTTTTTGGATATCGTTGGTCGTCTGGGTTGGAGGATAAAAAGACTTGGGTAGACGGTGATCAGCCCAAAGACCAAAAGTCAGTATGTATGATGGTATGAGGGTGTGTTCATGTCCATGGCATGGGTAACTTGCACATCTGTGAAGGCGCATTATGCTGAAAGGTTTTGGAGCAAAATATGCTGCTACTGAAAATTTGTGGGGTATTGGAGAATAGAATAGAACTTTTCTTGTCATTGCAACAAGTACAACAAAATCGCAAAAGCCCTTCAGTCAGTGCAAAACAGCGTGAGATTGTTCAGTGCAATATGCCATAATGGAGACCACTGAAGGTTGAGCAACTAAAGTTGCACATCAAGGAAGAATGAGAAAGAAATTCTCCTGAAGAGCCTCATCAGCTTTTGTCCTCAGCTGCCAATCTGACTGTTGTTTAAGGAAAGGTGATTTAACACGATGGTAAACATGTCGCTGCCCCCGCTTTTTAGGAACGTGTTGCAGGCATCAAATTAAAATTAATTCATACCTGCAAAAAAACAATAGTTTGAACATCAAACATCGTGTCCTTGTTGTGCATTTATATGAATATTATTCCAACAGAGATTTCCAAGTCATTACGTTTTTATTTACGTTCAACACAACAGCAACTTCACTGGAATTTCAGGTTTGTACATCCTTATAAATACCAGTAAATTTGATTATTATAAAAGCAAAATGGAGAGAAATGAAGCCCATGTTTGTTGTTTACTTCCATTATGGAGTACCTTAAAACCACTAGAGAGGCATCAGCTCTTGAAAAGACTATAATGGCTGATTTCTCGCTTGAGGCTTCACTTTTAGTGCTCATTTCTAGGCAGAAAACAGGTGTCTGAGGGCTGGAAGCACAGCCAAATGCTCCCCAGAGCGCACGGGATATTTACCATTTGACAAATCTGTGCAGTTAAAATGGAAGAATTCAACATCTTATGAATAACACTGAAGCAGAATAAACATCACGAGAGAGTTAAAATGAAAAAATTGATGCGTTTTAGTTTGTTTCTTTATGTCTTACCATTTCTTTTCTTGCACTGGCGCCGCTCTCCAATCCATTAGATAAAAAAAACACCCTTGTCTTTTAATCAGGCAGCAAATTTTACCAGACAAAAAAAATTTTAAAAGAAACTCAAAAACGTCTCAGCTCATACAGATCCCATGTCACGCACTGCTCTCTCCTTCTAATGCTCCTTTTTTTTCCACGGAGACGCATCCACGGCGCTCCAAATCGTTTGGGGTTTTGCAAGTGACATCCAATTGAATGCAATGTCCAACAAATAGTCCTCAAACTTTCCGCGAGATGAAGAAGCGTGCAGGAGAGCCGAGCCGGTGAGGAGAGAGCGGAGCTGTCCTCCCGCTGCACCCCGCGGTCTGTGGATCGGAGGGAGCTGCTCGGCGCGCACACTCTTGGGGGGAGAAGCGGGACGCGCACTCCGGGTTGGATTGGCAAATTAGAGGGTCTGCGGGCGTCACGTCAGCAACTATTGTGCCATCCAGGTCTTGACTGAAATCACATGGCTCTTGCGCATTCGTCTTAAAGTCTCAAAACATACAAAAAAGAGGCTAAAATGCAGTTAAGTCAGCGCGTGCACATCCAGGACCAGGACCACGTGGACCTGCTTTTATGCAGTTCAGGATGACCCATTCATGCAGCAGTTTTACACCTTAAGAAAACGCATTTCCTTCCACTTGCGGCATTGCTTAAACATCTGCCAATGTGGAGCAAGTGAATGCTTTTGGAACAATCCGAAATCATAGGTTTGGGATTTAAAAATAAATGAAAATACACGAAACTGTATACTGCTTTTCACGCTTATGCAGTTTACAGCCACACACAACGTCCCTCTTCACATGCTACCACTCCCACCAACTAAATGGGTCATTAGTGTCCAGTGAGGAGGCGCAACCTGTTGTTTCATGGGTCGGTCATGAGAGCCAACAGTGCCCCCTGCAGGACACCTCCTACTGCAAGCTGCTGCCCCCACTGAGCTCGATCACCCATGACTCAGGCATGAAGAGCTCCTGCAAAATAAAAACAGGGGGGCGGGGGTCATTTGTATGACTGTGAGCTTTGTGTCGAGCAGAAAAGTCCCGGAGGAGCATCAGTGTAGGTTTTTGCAGGCATGCAGCCACTGAAGGATTCAGTCTAACACACAGAGGACTTAAAACTGCTCATCCTGGGACAGAGTGATGTAAAGACTTCAAATATGGAGAATCAGGAGCACAAGGCTGAACTACAATCCCAGTTTTAAAAGATTCCTCTTGCCTTATAGTGCTGTATAACAAAGCATACATTCACAGGGAAGGAAAAGCAGACTAATCAGCCACTTTATTAGATTCACCTGTTCAACCACCTGTTATCTGAGCTAATCAGCCAATCACATCAACACACTGCATTCAGACATGGAGAAATGGGCTGACATCCCAAATAAATGTTAAAACAATACACTTTTTCGTTCTTACAAGGCTGGAGGTTGTTCTGCATGTTCAGAAGTATATAATCAGGTAAAATGAAGAGAAAATAACATGTTTAAAATCATTTTATTGGGTGATTTGCTTATAAACAATCAGGGCCTGTATTCCTAAAGATTCTGAGAATCTCTCAGAGCTCCTAACTTAACTTAAAGATGGCTGGCAAGGAGTTTTAGCTTAGGAGTGATGCCAGAACATTCTCAGAGAACTCTGAGCAAGGAAAGGAAAGAAAGGCTGCAGTCGAATGGTCACCTACTAAACCCTTTCCTATCTACTTTTCCTTAAAGGTGCTATGAAGAGAATCTATTTGCAGCGACATTAACACTCTGCTACCCATGAGCACGCGTGGCGACTGTCGTCATGCTGCGTTCCAGTAACCTCAGAACTGGGAGTGTCATCATCTCCGACTTATCAGCGTTCCAGTTGAAGTCGGAAAAAAACATGCCGATCTACCAGGCTATTGTTAGCTGTTGTTAGCACGCCCTGTGTTGTTTTCAAAAATATCACATGACGAATGTGATTATCACTATGGCAGCATTTTTGTAAATATAAGTCTAACAATACTATGTATACAGCTGATCTAGAGCCACACACCCCAGTCAGAAGTGCAAATAAATTGATTATTACAGGAGCTAAATAACTGTTCACACTGGGGGCATCCATCTTCCATTGTCAACTCGGGGGTGGCGAGGTTTCACCGAGTTCCCAGTAGGAAATTCCAACTTCGGGGGACGTTCCAGTTGCAGTTTCCTACTCGGAACTTGGAAATTCCTACTTCTGACTACAACTGGAACGCACCAGAAGACATGACCCAAGCCAAAGCGTGTGTTTGTTGTGATGCTAATGAATGCAGCTCAGACCTTCCTCAGAGCTCTGCATTGCTTTACAACTTCTTTTTTCAACAACTTACAGGATGCAAAGTGACGAGGTAATGTATCTCTTTCTAGTTACGTAGCGGTAGTTTTTGATGTATGACAACAAGCAATTTTTGGAAAACTTAGTATCGTAGTTTTATAGTCAGCTATATATCGCTACTTACAGCCCGGTGCTCTAAGACGTGTCTGAATAATATAAATTTGCTCTAGTTTTAATTGTCTTGTTCCTGAAGTTGAGTATCTGTCTGACCGGACTGCGAAGCTAAGGAATAGCATTTATAGATAACCTATTTTGATGCTATAAAACTCACCTTAAAGTGTGTATTTGATCAGGCATATATCTAAAAGTGAGACTGTTTTGTAATTACTTAGAAACTCTTCATATGATCTTTAATTACAAGTAAAAGTACTAAAATGAACTAAAGTAAAAGTAAAAATTAAAAGTTCAGATTCTTACACTACATAAACATAACTACATAATGTACATAAGCACATAAAAACAGTCACAGTTGCAGGAGTAAATGTCATTTGTTACTTTCCATCTCTGCAGCTGTTGTACGTAACTGTCAGCTGGTGTTACCGTCATCACAAACATAGTTTCAGGTGAAGCTTCAGAGACAGAGATGTCTCATGCCGTGTTAACTGTTTTGTCCTTGGTCTTCAGTCTTCAGCCTTGATTCCTGCTGCTCTCACATGAGCCTCTAGTGGGGGGTGCTAAGATGGAGGAAAAGACCCACGTTGAAGATCCACACCTCAAAATAATGACTTGGGGAGCAGCCATGCTGAAGACCACATGCTGAAGTTCAAAGTGAGCTTCAGAAGGAGAAAGGAGGTTTAAGAGTGCGGTGTGTTAGGCCCTGACTGAGCTTGATTTTTATTTCTTTAAAATATTAATCCGCAAAGGCATATCGGAATAAAAAATAAAATACCAGCCACTTAAAATCCTGCCCCTATCCTTGTTAATAAAAACTTAAAGGTATGAAGGTTTGCAGAACAGGCTAGAGGTGAAAAGAAGAAATAAATACACTAGAAGAAATACAGCCTGAGGTTCACAGGACCGAGGCAGCTTTCTGTCTGGAAAACCAACGACTTTTCTGATTTCCACTACAGATTTCTGCTCAATACAAAACATTTTGGCAGATATGAGGAGCCTAAATGCTAGTTTTTTTGTCTTAAACACACTTTGTTGTGTTTAAAGGATAAGTTTGGTTTCTACAGCTTTCACATTGTTTATAGAATGAAGTAGAACAATATACTCACCCAGAAGGCTTTCCTGATCCAAACAGTGCTTCAGGAGATATTTAGATCCAAAATCGAGCAGCGGACATCCGTATAATGGTAGCACACGGGGCATGTATAGCACCGCTCCTGAAACTGCATTAATCGTCCAAAAACTCATTAGTTTCACCAATATTTCATCATGGTCCACTCAGGCTACTCCCCCATTACAGTCTGTGTCGCTCCAGACGTGTTGTGTGACTGTGCTGACCTCTGAACTTAAGACTTTGCATGCGCAGTATGGCTCATTGGCGACCGCCGGCTACTCAATGACTTTCTTCTGCCAGTTTTGTGCAAAATGGACTAATATCTATCGGAAGAAGATGTTGTGGAGGAGAACTTTGAATATGATGGGTGTCCTTACAGTTTGGAGCCAGAGTTTACAGATGAGGAGCTCATCGAAAGGAGGACGCAGAGGCAAAGAGAAGAACAGCTGGCCAGAGAGCAGTCTTCAGTTCAGAGGTCAGCACAGTCACAAAAACATGTCTGAGGTGACACAGACTGTAATGGAGGAGTAGCGTGAGCGGACCATGATGAAATATTGGTGAAACTAATGAGTTTTTGGACGATTAATGCAGTTTCAGGAGTGGTGCTATACATGCCCCGTGTGCTACCATTATACGGATGTCCGCCAGATATTGAAACCTCTCCCTGCTGGTTAACACTTCTTATCCTCACTGTGACTGACCTAGTGCCTTTTCAACAGTTTTAGCTTATTGGCTCTCTGTAGTGAGGCCATTGCAATGCATATATACAGCTTGTCTCCATTGGAATGCCCACAAAACTTCATATCTATTTAGAGCTGTAGGGGACAACAAACCATTCAGGACGATACCTCCAGGGCTGCCAAGAGCCCATTTTGTTTTAGAATTTATGTTAAAAATCACATTTTAAGAACATTATTTGAGCTCATGCCATTTCACAAAGGTCAAATAATTTCAAACGAATGTCTTGAGCTTGACCATAATGTCACTGCACACAGTGGCCTCCACTGTCACCAGATCTCAATTTAATAGAGCACCTTTGCGCTTTGGTGAATCAACTGTGCGATGCTATCATTTCCTCATGGACCAAAATCTCTGTGACACGTTTCCAGCATTATGTTGAGTCTATGCCATGAAGAATTAGGGCAATCCAAAGCTACCTTGGTGTACCTTATAAAGTGGCCGGTGAGTGCATACCCCTGCAGGCTCTGAAGAGATGTGCTCTGTTTTTTTTTCATCACTGTCACCTCTTGATCCATGCCCTTCTAGAGCTACACAAACAGAATGAGATATAAAGCCGAGACACCAGATTCTGAGTCTCTCTTTCGAGCGCGGCTTCCCATAGTGTGCAGATGACTCACGGCTTTGACATGCATTCATGATTTTACATCTCACTTCTTGAACTTATACGGGGGTTCATGCCTCTGAATTTTGTGTTTCAATGTTTCACCTCAACTAAAACTCCAAATAAAAAGGTTCCTCTATTTAGAGCTATTTTAGAAGCCGTGGATGAGTCAGAAAGTCTTTTATGATTTAAAATGTTCAATGATGAACTCTGATCTTTGAGTCACCCACAGTCAGATGAGTACATCTTTTCCCTTTGCTGATCTCGTCCTGTCCTTGTCCTCATATATGTATCTACAGTCTCCTGATGAAACAACACAAGATCTTTTCAATTAACAAATGGAGTTCTTTGCAAATCTGAACCATGGGATGTATAAACAAATGCCTTCTATGAATATCAGCTTGTAGCTTGTAGTACTACTTCCTTAACTGTCTCCACGTAATAAAGCAGATAATAACCATTCCTTTTACTTACCCATTTATGCACTGTTTCACTCCATGTAAACTGTATAGGATGGAAATCGAAAACCAATTCCAGTTGGTTGATTACCAACTGAAATGACCAACTTCCACTAACCGAAAACAAAAGATGGAGTGTTCATTATACTCCACTGGTCCGTTTGGGAAAGAGCCCATAGAAAGTGTTTGGGAATGGGCAGAATCTTTCAAAAGCACACCCAGCATGCAATTGGACATCATTTGTATATATCACAGGCCGATCAGATCATGTAGCAGGTGGAGCTGCTGCTGCGGTGTAAAGTACAGAACGTGAGCAGCTTTGAAAAGCAAACTTTCACTAAACATGGAGAAGTGGAGCAAAAATATTTCCTTTATTAGAAGTTTGAAGTGTTGTCATTTAAAAATGTAATAAATACATCTGATACAAGTGCTAATGAAGCTGTTAGCATCCATGCAAATCTGTGTACAAGCAGTTGCATCATGCTATTGTCTTGCTCATTGCTCTTCCTTCTCTGGTGGATGCTGATTGGGCCATCCCGCTTTGGGTGGCACACAATAATTGTAGATCCAAGCCTGGCAATATGGATCTGCATGTTTGCAGACATTAAAGGTTCTATCAGGAGAATCTATTTCCGGCGACATAAAGACTCTGCTACCCATGAGCATGCGCGGTGACTGTCATAAAGACGTGACTGTAGCCAAAGCGTGTGTTTGTTGTGATGCTAATGAATGCAGCTCAGACCTTCCTCAGAACTCTGCATTGCTTTACAACTTCTTTTTTCAACAACTTACAGGATGCAAAGCCACAAGGTAATGTATGTCTTTCTAGTTACGTAGCGGTAGTTTTTGATGTGTGACAACAAGAAGTTTTTTGAAAACTTAGTATCGTAGCTTTGTAGCTGGCTAAATATGGCTACTTACAGCCCGGTGCTCTAAGACGTGTCTGAATAATATAAATTTGCTCTAGTTTTAATTGTCTTGTTCCTGAAGTTGAGTATCCAGGCCAGTCCAGCCCTGTCCGACCCGACCACGAAACTAAAGAATAGCATTTATAGATAACCTATTTTGATGCTATAAAAATAATCTTAAAGTGCGTATTTCCATCAGGCATATATCTAAAAGTGAGACTTTTTTGTAATTACTTAGAAAGTCCTCATAGCATCTTTAAGTCACACTGATCCCTCTACGCTGCAAGGTTAGCTTTCCGCTCACGCTACCAACTTGGCTAAAATTGTCAGATAAGCCTTGCCTTTAGGTCTGTGCTCTGGGAGGACTTCTAGTTAGGCAACTGGTTTTAATCCACCTGTTTACCTGCATTTCTGACCACAGATTTATTAGTTTTATCTGGATTATGTGTAGGGATGGGTATCTTTCACATTTGAACCGATACTATACCGATGCCCGGTACCTGGGAATCGGTATCGGTACTCAACGGTACCAATTCTTTCTTATGCCTGCTTCTTACCACAAGGATGCGTTTAGGTACCTTTCTGAATTGAAAATCGGTAGTACCTACAGAATTCAGTCGGTACCTCTTAAAGTACCTAATTCAGTACCCATCCCTAATTATGTGTTTAACTTCTTGATAGATTATATCATTAACCCTTTCACTTCCTCAAGAAATGGCCATGAAAATGTATTTTTTGGCAAATTGGGGTGCTAATGCAACAATTTTTAATATCTTAAATATTTATGAATCATTAATCTCTGCCAAATGGTTGAGCTAGGAGTTTATATTTAAATTAGCAATTACATTGTAAAAGTGCAAAAAGAACAAAAATCAAACAAAAAGGCCTTTTTGAGAAAAACAATTTGACCTTTTTGAATGTCATATTAATTTTATATATGCCATTTTGGTTTTAATGACTGGTTTTATTATAATGCTTGGATTACACTATGTTTATTTTATGCATTATGCTTAACCCTCATCCAATATAGTTGGCCTCACCATGTTTTAAGGAGGCTAATGCATTTCTGACTAAGATACAGTTACTCAAAGTTTAGTCTACCAAGCAGCTGATCTGGAAGTTAAAGGGTTAAAGCATGTTTCCATAACGGTATATGACATTGTGGACAGATGGCTGGTTCTAAATTGTGACAGTACTGCTGACACCTGTTCATATGAACATGCTTGTAGAAACCTTCGGTTGACCAGTCAGGCTCATAACCATCTTTGTGTTATGCAACTTATCTTCTTAATCCGGATTAATGGAGCCAGATCACAAAAGAAACCCTCAGTATGTCGAACCTGCCTCATAGTTGAGATTAATTTCAGGCTCTCTAGTAATTCCTGAGCAAATGATGGTGGTAAATTCTAAATGACTGGCTGAAAACTTTTTAATTGAAAGGTTTTCTTACATCAGCATCTCATTTGCAATTCTTCTCTGCTTCTACACTTTAATTTGCTTGAAAACCCGTCTCTCACCATTACTTGCATTTAACAGCCAGAGAAATTCTGAGGATGCCATGCTTGTGACCTTTACTACCGTCTCTGCCTCCTTGTAATGCCGCTGATCCGAGGATTTTAATGTATTGCAGCCCGTATAAGTCCCACTGAGGAGGACAGCAGCTGCGTGCCCAAAATACAAAATCTGTTATCTGTGTCTTCCAAAGCTGACAAAAAACACACAATGATGTGTTTCTTCTTCCTTTGCAACTATCTGATCTCCTTGTTCCTTCATATATGATTTCTACATTTATAGGGTATGTGTCCCCCTCCACAAGTGTTTGTCAAACATAATAATAATATAATAATTTTATTTATACAGCACTTTTAAAAACATAGTTTACAAGTGCCTTGACAAGCATTCAGCACAAAATAACAAAACACAAACAATGAGCACCATGAAGTAAAAACAAAGGGCACAGCTTAAATCAAGACTTACAGAAAGACACAAAGGTAAAAAGACACTCCTGTATTAGCTTCTCTGCATTGGCTTCCCATTAATTATAGAATAGAATTCAAGATTCTTCTTCTCACCTATAGAGCTCTCAGCGGACAGGCACCAGTCTATCTTAAAGAGCTTGTAGTGCCGCACAACCCCTCTAGAACATTACGCTCCCAAAATGCCGGCCTACTTGTGATACCATCAATCTCCAAAAGTAGTATGGGAGGTAGAGCCTTCAGTTATCAGGCTCCTCTTCTCTGGAACAATTTACCGACCACAGCTGGGGAGTCAGACTCCCTCTCTACCTTTAAGGTTAGACTTAAAACATTCGTCTTTGATAAAGCTTTCAGTTAGGGACCAGCTTATAGTTTATAAATTAGTTCATAAATTAGACTCATAGTTTAGATGCAATAGGCCTAGACTGCCGGGGGGGATCTGGCACATTGGGCTCTATCACTCTCTCTCTCTCTCTCTCTCTCTCTCTCTCTCTCTCTCTCTCTCTCTCTCTCTCTCTCTCTCTCTCTCTCTCTCTCTCTTTCTCTCTCTGGTCTTGTAGGTGGCCTGGGATCCTTGGTGGAGACTTCCTGCTGCTGTGGAGTCACAAAGCCTCAAAATACTACAATTATAGACATGACACATAGTTGGCCATTTTATTAGGAACATTCCATTCCCATTATCATTATAGCTGTTCATGTAGATCGATACTTCTCCAGTATCTATTTTTTATTACCACATAGGCATGAGGTCCCTCTGAAAATGAGATGTAGCATCTCAAGAGGCTAACCTCTAATAAATCAGACAACAGGTCTATGGTTCATGGATCTGTCCCTAACTTTAGTTCTTACTTTAGTCCACTTGTCTCCTCTTACCTCCCTTCCTTCACCCTCACACCAACACAGCATCGTGTGGATTTGCTGTTCATCATGAGACTGGGATCCACATTCAAGATTTCCTGCTGCTTAACAGAAGGTTTTTTCTTGAGCCATGATGGAGGGATTCATGATTGGCTATATGGATTCATGTTGGCTGATGGATGTATATATATATGTATACGTGTATCTTTATATGTATATATGTATCTATGCATATATGTGTATCCATAAAGTGAAGAGTTCTTGCTCTATTGTAAAGTGTCTTGAGATAACACTTGTTTTATGAATTGGTGCTATACAAATAAAGATTGACTGATTGACATGAGATGAAAAGACAGAGGGGCGACGGTGGATACTGTGTTAATACTCCAGATTTCTTACTGAAGGCCCTTTTCATTCTTTATAGGAACCCAGACAATACAAGAACCATGCAGCATAAAAAGAGACCATGAGGACCAAAGATAAAAACACAAAATCAGCAAGAATAGGAAACGCAATAAAAAGGGGATAAAAGCAGAAATCAGGTCAGAAAATATAAAAAGATGAAATGAGCAATGATAATAAAATTACAAAATAATAAAGATAAGTGGCGATGATAAAATACAGTAATAAACATGAGCAAGAGATAAGACCATTAAAAAGGTCTAACAATTATCTATAAAAGAGTATAAAACGGTGAATCATTAATAAGATAAAATCATAATTAATAGCACATAATAGTATTAATAACTTAACAAAAATGAGTCAAAGAAGGTAAAGCAAAACAAACAGTAATATGTAAGATATGGTTATTTTAGAGGAGGGGGATAGAACTCAGCACATACACCAGCTGTGAAATCTTCATCGACATCTTCCTCATGACGAGAACAGTCCCTCAGGATTTTAGAGCTTATCCCTCGAGTGTCTCCGGATGTTTTCTGGGACAAACTGTCACAGCTGAACTTCCCTTTTCTCCTCCTCTTATGCGCAACCTGAAAAATAAAGTATTTTTTAAAAAGGAACGGGCCTGTTCAGTGACATCTCTCACTCTTCCTTGAAAAGGAATTCCAACAAGACAGTAAAGTGGAATAAAAGGTCGGCTGTGGACATGGTTGTTACTGTGGAAACTACACGTTGCATTTAAACACTGTTTTTCATGTGCTGTCACTCACAGCGGAGGTCTGAAATCACAGACTGGCTGTTCGTGTTGAGGTGGATGAATCATGTCTTTGAATATTTGAAAGACTGAGCCTCCTTGCATCCTTGGTAACAGAAAATAGACCCTAAAGTGCAGAAAGCCCATTGACTGTAGTGATGATTAATGTATGAAAAAAGCTGAGGAGAGAGTGCAGAGAGGGAAAGGTTTGTGGTGAAGAGGTGACACCTCCTCCTCACTGTTACGACAGAAGTGTTGGGTGAGCAAAGAGCATTATGTGCATCTGGTTATTCATGATAATATCCACAGATTAAAGCTATATTAAACACTGTATTGTACTGTATTGTATGTATATTAAATACAAACTGTAAACAGCAGCAGCCTATCCAGTTTGCTCCATATTTTTAGCTTTTTTTCGTGTTTTTTTCCTTAATTTTTTCACAATTTTCAAAAGTTTTCCTTTTCTGATCTTTTTCTGACCTTCCTGCACTTTTTATTAAGACTCTTTTTTCTTATATATCCTATGGGTATCTGTTTTTTAACCATCATTGCTGCCAGGAGGCATTTCTGAGGATACCAGCAGAGTGTTCTTTTTTGAAAGATGCCACCAACTGCCAGCTTCATTATCAACAGCTACCAAGAGCCAGTTTCATCAGATATTGAAGAGAGAAACTATTGCATCTCAGGTCAAAAGGACAAGCTGGAATAAGACACCACATTCCAGCTGAGGAGCAGACAGGAGAGAAGACCAACAACGGCACGCACTACAAGCTGCAGCTACTCTACAGCAACGGGGGGCTGGCTCTGTGATTGATGTGAAGCTGGACTCTTTGGTGACGCTGGCAGAGAAGAGGACAAACTGCTGGACATTCTGGATGATGCCAATCACCCTCTACACATGGTCATCAACAACCAGATGAGCCTGTTCAGCCCAAGACTGCTCCTCTCCAAGTGCAGGACCAACAGACTGAGAAACTCCTTTGTCCCTCAGGCCATCAGACTGTATAGCTCCCCAATTGGGGGGATGGGGAGTAACAGGAAGACAGAAGATGGGAAGGAGCAGCAGCAGTAGCCTACAAGTATTATCTTTTATTTATAATATAATGCAACTGGAATCATAATTTCCCTGAAGGAGTCTCCCCTAAGGGATTAATGAAGTACAATCTAATCTAATCTAATCTAAATATTTCACTGTGTCATCATCAAGGTTATAATAGTTTTGGATTTGTCATTATAGTTTAGTTTTAGTTAGTTTTGACACTGTTTTTCTAATTATAGTTTAGTTTTAATTAGGTTTAGAGTGGGCATTCTAGTTTTTATTTAGTTTTGATTTTTGCAACAAGGCTTAGTTTTAGTTTAGTTTCAGTTTAGTTTTAGTTTTTTCATACCTTATTTGCCAGGTGCAGGATTCAAAAAGGTCAGAGTATTTTATAATACTGTTTATTTTCAAGTCCAACATAGTGCTCGCTGCTCAGTCAGTGCTGATACTGTACTGTTGGCTGCTGCCTTAAACACAAGAAAATAATATAAACTTAATATAAAAAATATAAACATCAATATAAACTCTCGTCTTCCTTGTTTTCATAGGCTGTATAAGCCTCCTTATGGGTGCTCCTCTTTTAAGTTTGTGGGATTTTCCCCTTAAGAAGCGCTCCACATACCGCACCAGTTTTTATTTCCACCAGGCACTTTCATTTGTTTGTCTCACTGTGGTACTCAAAAAAATCCCACTGCCCCAACTTTAGCCATTTCTTCCAAGTTGTTGTTACGGAGCTGACAACTGCCGAAAACTGTCGTGAAATTGGTTGGGAAAATGTGTTGGATTAATTTAAATCCTGAAGGCTAATAAATATTGTCAAAAACGATAACGAAGGACATTTTGTCTATAATTTTGGTTACTTTCAGTTAGTTTTGTGAACACAAGATGCAGTTTTAGTTTACTGATCGTTTTTGTTTTCTTTTCTAGTTTTTATTAGTTTGAGTTAACTGCAATGTATTTTAAATTTTAGTTTTCGTTTTTAGTTTTGTTTTAGTTAACTATTATAACCTTGGTCATCGTGGTTCATCACAAACAGCTGAAAAAACTCTGGACTCGTGTTTACAGACTCCTAAGTATTAGTCTGATTCCTGAACACGAAAGTCTCAGAATTTTCTTTGAATTGTGACTTTTTCCAAGATTTCACCACAAAGTCAGGACTGGATCCTGGTGAATATTTAAGCTATACAAATCTCAGTCCTATGAGGAGCTTCATGAAGGAAATAAGCGCTAGAAGGCTCACGTGTTTCTTATGGGAGAGGCTGAGAACCACTAACAAAAAAAAAAGTACCTATAAAAATAAATCAGGTTTCTCAGAATAAAAGTCAGATCTCTAACATGTAAATTAAATATGACATTAAAGTAAAAATAGGGATTTGTGTAATATGAACTGGTGCAAAAACATTCAGTGCAATAGGGGTTGGTGCATAGAAGTTGCATTTGCTAAATGTCTAATGGACTCTGTGTGATGGGAGGATGTGCAATATATATGTTTTGAGTTTCTTTTTTACTTGTCTACTGTCCTTGGGTTTGTCCCACTGTATTTAGTGTCTTGTATGTATATGTTACCATCAACCTGCCAGGGGGTCTGCAGATGGGAATTAGCCCAAGGCTATAATCTGGCATATTTACATTTGTAAAAATGTTCATTAATATGCGCTGTTCCCTCTTTAAAATCAATTGATATGTAAAAATTTGATTAGAAACTTAATTCTGATAATTTTAGATCAGAATTTTGAGATTAATTTATAAATTAATAATTTACAAACCCATGCAAGTATGGCAATTCTGGAATTACATTAATGCCCTTGTCACATGAGATGTCCGCTGACACCGTCTAAATCTTGAAAAAATAACAAAAGAGGCAAAATTAATCCAATAAATGAGTCATGAGTAAACATTCCTGAAAAAGTTTATTGTTCCTTTTTAATTACTAAATGAGATATTTATTCAGACAGAATACTGACTGATATATAGTTCATGAGATTTTCAATTGAAAAGCAAAAAAGGTAACAACTTTAAATACTAACTCTGGTTAGGTTTTTCATCTTTAACACTGTACTTTCCTATGATCTTTACAAATTGCCAAAAGCATATGTGATGTTGGGGTCTTTGCCAAAGCAAAGTTTGCTAACCTCTGTTTTATGATATAAAGGTCTTTAAAAGATGTAATTTCCTATTTAGTTGAAGTAACATTGAGAGCTTCATTGTCACAGTATTTTGACGGCACAGACAGCTTTTCTCAGTTTATAGAAAAGAATGTACACCAAATGTTTTTTATTAAAGAAGGACACAAGGTTAAAACATGCTGCATGACAATAGTGGAGCATTTGGCAGAAAAGGAAAGGAACATTCAAGTAAAAAAAATAAGAATCACGGTTAAAAAAAATTATAAAACGCAACAATAAAAGAAAATCATAAAAGTATGAAACACCATCTTGAATCAATAATGAGGAAACACAGGAGCTAAGACTAAATGGACAAAACCATGATAGGACATTTCAAAGGTAATAAAATGCTAAAAGTTGATAAATAAATCAAGAAAACCATTTAAAGGGACTGTGAGGAGTTTCTTAGTAATTACAAAAAAGTCTCCCTTTTAACTATATGCCTGATCGAAATACACACTTTAAGATGAGTTTTATAGCATCAAAATAGGTTATCTATAAATGCTATTCCTTAGCCTTCCGGTCGGGTCGGTCAGGGCTGGACTGGCCTGGATACTCAACTTCGGGAACAAGACAATTAAAACTAGAGCAAATTTATATTATTTTATTATTTATATTACACGTCTCAGAGCACCAGGCTGTAAGTAGCGATATATAGCCGGCTGCAAAACTACGATACTAAGTTTTCCAAAAATTGCTTGTTGTCACACATCAAAAACTACCGCTATGTAACTAGAAAGAGATACATTACCTTGTAGCTTTGCATCCTGTAAGCTGTTGAAAAAAGAAGTTGTAAAGCAATGCAGAGTTCTGGGGAAGGTCCGAGCTGGAACTAACTTAACTGGAACGTCCCCCAAAGTCTGAATTTCCTACTGGGAACTCGGTGAAACCTCGCCACCCCCGAGTTGACAATGGAAGATGGATGCCCCCAGTGTGAACAGTTATTTAGCTCCTGTAATAATCAATTTATTTGCACTTCTGACTGGGGTGTGTCGCTCTAGATCAGCTGTATACATAGTATTATTAGACTTATATTTACAGAAATGCTGCCATAGTGATAATCACATTCTTCATGTGATATTTGTGAACAACAACGCAGGCATGCTAACAACAGCTAACAATAGCCTGGTAGATCGGCATGTTTTTTTCCGATTTCAACTGGAACGCTGATAACTCTGAGATGATGTCACTCCCAGTTCCGCGGTTACTGGAACGCAGCATTACGACAGTCGCCGTGCATGCTCATGGGTAGCAGAGTCTTTACGTTGCCGGTAATAGATTCTCCTCACAGTCCCTTTAAAACTCAAAATCAAAAGGAAATAAGTAATGAGTCAGGATTTTTCCCTTTACAGTCCTAAGATTGCTCAGTTTCAAGGTTTGTCCCAACACCTGACATAATTCAGAATAAAGATGACGGGAAGCAGCTGGATGCAATCAAGTGGAATTTTACTTGCAGCAAGGAGAACATCAATACAGAGTGTCAAGCAGTCTGAGATGTTGAACTGAAGCTAATCCAGTGTCTTCTCCCTTTTATAACATTGTATGTGTGACACGTGGGGGGGTGGGGGGTGGGGGGGTGAGGCAGATGGCCTTGCAAGTTCATGGGAATAACCTGATAAGAAGGAGCCAGGAGAGGGCTATGCACGGTCATGTAGTGTGTGTGTATGTGTGGAAATGTAGTCAGTAACAATGATTATACGGGAATAGAGTGGGATAGAGTGAGAAGAATATGTTCAAAAAAGAGGAAAAGACTATATAAAATATCTACAATAGTCAAATTGTTCTTCACATAATGATGTGCAAGCTACCCATGCCATGGGCACTAACTCCCCACCACACCATCACCGATGCTGCGTTTTAGCTTTGAGCTGATCACAGTCCTGATGGTCCTGTTCCTCTTCAGCCCAGAGAACATAACATCTTATTGTTGAAAAACAATAAAATGTGGACTCGTCAGAGCACAGCACACGTTTCCACTTTGCAGTCTAGAAGAGCTCAGGCCAAGAAGAGCTGATGGCTGATTTTGGCTTTTGTTCTGCACAGTGAGTTTTAACTTACACCTCTAAATGTAGCAAAAACCGTATACTGTTAATAGTAATATCATTAATGTTGAAATCCTTTAAACTCTTTGCAATTAGACATAAAACACAGTGAACTTAAAATGTTGGTCTATTTGCTCTCTCTTTTTGTTCAAAAACTTTAACTTCATCCTTGCTTTTAAATGACTGAGCCTTAAAGGGATGCCCCTTTCACAGCCAGTCATGACACTCATGTGTTTCCAGTTAACCTGTTCACCTGTGGAATGTTTAATCTGAAAGTTTATCAGATTAAACATTAAATATTTTGTGTGAGTGTTATCAATTGTATACGTTGAAAAGGATCTGAAAATAAATTTGTTCTGTTTAAATTTACATTTTACACAGTGTCCTAGATTGACTGGAATTGGGGTTTGTACATGCTTTGAGCCATGGAGAGCAAATGAAAAAACACATGCCAGCAAACAAGTAATGACTTGTTTACTACAGTCAGGTTATCTTTGTAATGTTGTTGATGACACTCATGTCGCTGTAAGCAGCTGGAGATACACAGAAGCCTCCTCTTCATTAGGGACCAAACACGTCATAACACTGCAGCACCAGAGAGTACATGGAAGAAAACCTTTAAGGACTCTGGAGGTTTCTCCTCTTTATGTTCTTTGTAATCATTAGATCAAAAAGGTGAACTGGGCAGCACCAACAGTCTCACAACAAAGTATGACAGAGTTCAAGTGTAGCATTACAGATATTAACCAAAAATAGTAAGGGCAGGTGGAGATACATAGAGGATAAAGCTTGGTTCATCTATGCTCTTTGATTTCCTGCTTGTTGTATGGTGCATGTCTGCATATTCACTATACTGCCAGAAGTATTGACTCACCTGCCTTGACTCTCATATGAACTTAAGTGACATCCCATTCCTAATCCATCGGGTTCAATCTGACGTCGGTCCACCCTTTGCAGCTATAACAGCTTCAACTCTTCTGGGAAGGCTGTCCACAAGGTTTAGGAGTGTTTATGGGAATTTTTGGCAATTCTTCCAGAACAGCATTTGTGAGCTCACACACTGATGTTGGACAAGAAGGACTGGCTCTCAGTCTCATATCAGTCTGATCTATGGGGTTGAGGTTAGGACTCTGTGCAGGCCAGTCAAGTTGATCCACACCAGACTCTGTCATCCGTGTCTTTATGGACCTGCTTTGTGCTCTGGTGCACAGTCATGTTGGAAGAGGAAGGGGCCAGCTCCAAACTGTTCCCACAAAGTTGGAGCATGGAATTGTCCAAAATGTCTTGGTGTGCTGAAGCATTCAGAGTTCCTTTGACTGGAACTAAGGGGCCAAGCCCAGCTCCTGAAAAACACCCCCACACCATAATCCCCCCTCCACCAAATTTTACACTTGGCACAATGCAGTCCCACAAGTGTGGTTCTCCTGGCAACCTCCAAACCCAGACAGGTCCATCAGATTGTCAGACGGAGAAGCGTGATTGGTCACTCCAGAGAACGCGTCTCCACTGCTCTAGAGTCCAGTGGCGGCGTGCTTTACACCACTGCATCCACGCTTTGCATTGCACTTGGTGATGTGAGGCTTGGATGCAGTTGCTCGGCCATGGAAACCCATCCATGAAGCTCTCTGCTCTGTTCTTGAGCTAATCTGAAGGCCACATGAAGTTTGGAGGTCTGTAGAGATTGACTCTGCAGAAAGTTGGCGACCTCTTCTCACTATGCGCCTCAGCATCCGCTGACCCCGCTCCGTCAGTTTACGTGGCCTACCACTTGGTGGCTGAGTTGCTGGAGTTGGACTGGATTTATTGCACAGGTGGCATCCTATCACAGTTCCATGCTGAAATTCACTGAGCTCCTGAGAGCGACCCTGATACTTTTGGCAATATAGTGAATAAATGAAAACACACACTGCATTTTTTCTTTCTTTTACTTCTTCTTGATGTCTTTTCTTTATTTCCTGGCTTTGTGTGGTTGTTGGTGTTGTATTAAATGTCTGATTTTTATATTCCCATCACTCGATCCTCTGTAGCTTGGTCTGCCCAAGGTGGCAGGAGTGGACCAACCCATATGAGTTGATTTGTTTATTTTACTACATATTACATTTATATTTATAACATGTTTATATTTCTTTACTGTAACTACCTAAACAATGTACTTTATTTAAGCAAAAATGCACTTTACATCTGGCTCTTTGTACTTTGTAGACCCATTCATGTCTGAATGTGTTTTCCCTGTCCTTTACTACAGTGGAACATTCATCTTTGCAGTTCTTTTTTTCTTTTCTTGTCATCTGCCAAGTGACAACAAATGTACTTAAGCTTTTTGCTGACTTTGGCACATTTACATGTGTTTATGTGCACTGTCCCTTCTACGTGAATAAAATAAAAACATAATGTAAACATGTCTGATATCTGCCCCTGTTTTCAAGTGTTTTTGCACACGCATGCACACAAACATTCATAATGAATTAAGGCCAGGTCCAGATGTTGACCAGGTTAGTGATTTAAAAGGAAAATTGTTTTTTTGTCCTTCCCTCGGCTTGCAAACATGAACAAAACAATCTCATAATGTGCTGATGAATGAGAGGAGAAAGGCAGACACTCAGTGACAGCAGGCGATATGATATGAATAAAAGATCAGTGCTGCTGTGAAACAAGACTTCCCTCACAATGTGATGCACTTTTTAGATATTCCTCAATGCACATGAAGGACCAAAGGTCAGCGACAAGAGTGGACACAGAATTTATGGAGAAACATGAAAAGATGGAGAGAAGCATTAGTGGAGTAAACAGGATGTTCAACACAGTGATTTATCTTCGCACCCTTTACAGCAGTGTTGTATAATTAAATAAATGACGTGTGTGTTTTATCATTGTCATATTGCTTCTGAATGGAGAGTCTATGTGAGGTATTTCAGAGCACGGCAAAAATCATTTTCAGAATAGAAACACTTTTGCATCTTTGCATGTAAATAACATGGTATTTTTCTGTCTAACTTTTTCATCCCTTTGCAAGTTTTGTTTCCTTTTGTTAATCTATCATCTATTTTTGACTATGCCTTTGTGGGATCAAATGGTAGCTTAAGCTAATATAACTTTAAAGGATAAGTTCGGTCTCTGCAGCTTTCACATTGTTTATAGAATGAAGTAGAACAATATATCCTCACCCAGAAGGCTTTCCTGATCCAAACAGTGCTTCGGGAGATATTTAGATCCAAAATCGAGCGGCGGATTTCACAGTCAGCACAGTCACAAAAACATGGGTGGAGCGACCCCTGGACTGTCGTGGAGGAGTTGCGTGGGCGGACCATGATGAAATATTGGTGAAACTAATGAGTGATAAAATGATAAAAACAATTTTAACAAAAAACCTGTCAGTTTCTTACAGAATGCTTTTTGTTCAGGTGACGTTTTTGTCACAAGGAAGGGTGGGATAACTTTGTAAACAGAGTAGCTTTTGCTATTCTTATAATCCCATGTGAAAACTGAAGACCATAAAAAATGCAGATAGGAGACTTTGAGCTATGTACATATTTGTACAGCAATAAACAGTAATATTTTCATGTTGCTTCAGACTAAGTGGAGCGGAGTGCAGAGTCCATCTATTTATGTTTTTTGATGATAAATAAGTGCTGAATATGTTTTTTTTCTCGCGCACTTTGCACGCTCTCATGAATTCTTTGTGCCCCAGGTGTGCCCCAGTACAGTATCAGGTCTGGTGACGCCCCTGCCCGTGTGCTACCATTATATCGATGTCCGCTGCTCGATTTTGGATCTAAATATCTCCCGAAGCACTGTTTGGATCAGGAAAGCCTTCTGGGTGAGTATATTGTTCTACTTCATTCTATAAACAATGTGAAAGCTGTAGAAACCAAACTTATCCTTTAAACTAATGTTAGAAGATCCAGGTCCAACTGAGCTTGGGGATTAGATTTTGGCACCAGCTTGTCTTCCACAGTAAAGACATTCACGCTCTGTGATAGTGATGATGAGGGGATGTACCTGTGAGGGAAAACAGACCCCACTCCTTACAGGTTTGTTAGAAATGGAAGATGACGACACCAAGGATAATAATAATAAGACTGTGACATTTCAGTTTGGCAGAGATGACAGTAATGACTATGTTCAGTCATCACCATCAGACAGGTGGAGGCTGATGAGGTGGATAAACCTGTGAGTGAAGTCCAAGCCCCTACAATCAAAACTGAAGCACATGATGATGAGTTAAACAGCAATGATGACGGTGACGTCAATACCGGTGAATCCTTCTGGGGTTGTTGAGGCCAATGACGCTGATGCCGGTGTGCGATTGTGAGATGAAGCAGCTTCTAAAGTCATAGCATGAGAGCTGTTTGACATGGTTACGAAAGACGTCCCACTGGAGCTGTCCCATGAGGCCTACATAGTCACAGAGAGAAGTCTAACAGACATGTTGTTTGCTGAGGTAAGAGCCTCTGGGATCAAGATTGGCCTACAGCTCAAGAATGTTAAAAAGCATAAAGGCATACAAAGACCTCTGCAGGAAACACAACAGGATGGTTTGGAGCTTCATACAAATAAACCTCCATCAGTCAGACAGTCTGTGGTTGAGACTCTGTTGAAGAAATTGGCACCAAAAAAGATCAGCTGTGCCGGAAGTGTGTACCTCGACCTTCTACAACCTCCTTCTACAAGTACCTTCTTTAGAGGGGAGTAAATGAATGGCCTTTGGAAAAACGCTGCATATGCCTAGTGTCCATCATAGGGTTGTTGCTGAATATACTGTAAATAATTCTACAAAAAATTCCTTTTTAATAATATAATAGTTCCATCCTTAAAGTGTAGTCAGCGATGTGGGAGAAAACGAGTGGAGAGGTTGTTTATAAACGAATTTAGACCCACCTCTCCCTTCATACCTCACCCCTGGCTCCACCCCTGAAAGGTGATGGACGTGCATCGTCATGGAAACGGCCGTAGAAACTGCGGAGCTGACCAACGTAGCTAAGGAAACCCCGACTCGTCAGACAACTCGACTGACAATATTGATAACATCACAACAACAGTACATTCTGGCAGATTAGACAATAAGATGAATGTCTGACGGCTGTTACTGTTATGTGAAGCACCACAAAGCTAATGTTGCTTACCTATCCAGCAGAAAGACCCCGACATCCGCGTCCGTTTTCAGGTCTTTCAGTTCGCGGAGTTCCCTCCACCGTCGGAAAGCAACACCAATGTTGACCCGGGTCTTCGCTCTTTCATGGTCATAGCCCTTCTTTTTCACTTTTCACTCCTCTGACCTTTTTCTTTTGGGCTGTTTTTCAGCCATTGCTACTGCACCTATTGCATCTCTCTCTTACGCTAACTTTCATGCGCCTCGCAACCTCGACTCCCCTCCCCCCTCTGTCTGATCTGCACGTGAGTATGCCCCCTGGATGTCGGGGGGTGTACCCTGTTTTGGTGACTCGGCCCGAGCCACAGTATTTACCTGCTGAAATCCAGAGCCGAGGCTGTGTATTGAAACCAGACTTTTTTTTCAACATGCTGTCAGTGGTGACATCTTGAGGATGGAGAGGAGAAATACGGTGATTTTGACAAATAGTGCATTAGATTAGAAGATTAGAAGATCGCTAACTACACCTTTAACAGTGATATCTTCATACATGTATATAGTCTGAATTCATCTTCATCTTGTTTATATCTGTACTGTATTCTTTTAATTCGATTTTATTTCATACTTTTGCTGCTGTTATTTTAATATTATTTAGTATCTTTTTTGTGTTTTTAAATCTATTTTTACAGAATTATTTTACAGCAGTGTAGGAATTTCCTTTTGTTTCTCAATGTGCAAATAACAATAAACATTTTGAATCTTTGAATCTTTGAATCTTGTATTATTATAAGAGAGAAGGATCAAGTGAAGTTAAAGGTCTTGATCAGCTCTTTGGTAACCTTTCTTGCGATAACATTTGTTGGGTTACGCCACTATACAGATCAGACTAACTGATGATTGACTGATGGTGCTGAGAGAAACCAGTAAATATTTGCATTCAGTTGCAGCAGGTGAAGTAATTTTGAGTAACAATGTTGTTGTTTTGTTGATGAGGTTTCATTCTGAAGCTAGAAGAAGTGGAAAAGAATATGCCCACACTCCAATTAGACTGGGCTCATCACTGATGATCATCAGCAACCGAAACATTTGCTGTTGTTTTTATTAACCATTTTGTACGATGGGAACTTAATTACCACATGTGGTAATTAAAGAGACTATATTCACATTTATCTCAGCTTGGGGGACTTTCTGGTGTTTTTAAGCCAAGTTTAATTAGTATTTGCTGTGAATTGCTTTATATTCTCTAGTAATGAAGCACTGAAGAGTCATTTTTCACTGCCCCAGTTTCACAGCTCCCTGATGTATTTGTTTTCATGTTTTCCTCAAAGATGCGGGTCTCTCTGGGTTCGCTGGCTTCTTCACAGCCTGATAGCACTTATTCAGTTGATCAGTGACTCATCATCGCCTTCAAAAATGAATTTGAGTGTGTACTGTTGTCTCTATATCTCAGCCCTACATTTGTCTGGTGGCCTGTTTTGATTGTCCCACACTATGACAGTTCAAAAAAACAAATAGATGGTTGGATTAGAGCATATTTTTATTAAGTTTTCTTTGATCAGTGCTTGTAAAGTTTTTGCTGAAGTGATAACAGATGAGTATACAGTCATACAGTCCTGGAGAAAGAGCACAGGCTGTAGTATAAATATAAAAAAACATCCAGTACCTTAAAACCCTGTCATCCCTTTAGGGTCATGGAGGGGTGGAGCCAATCCTTACTGAAAATGGTCAAGAGGCGGGGCACATCCAGACTGCCTGATAGTGTTGTGTTACTCAAGAGCGAGATCACATTTTGAAGGTCTTGGTCTTGTCTCAGACTCAAGAGCATTTTTACTCGGTCTTATCTCGGGCTCGGACTTGCCAGACTCGGGATTTTCCGTCAAGACCGATCAAGACCAGCACTGATTTGCTGTTCTTCAACATCATTAATGTTAACAAAGAGGAGCAGTTGGCAAAACAACAAAAAGCTTCAGTTCATGTGTTATATCTCCTGTAACAACTGCAACCTTCCCAGTGTTGTGACACCCCCATAACTGTTCAACCTTGTCATGGTTTTGAAAATAGATTTTGATGGTCTTGGTCTTGTCCCGGTCTCGGCTCATCTCGGTCTTGGTCTCGACTCGGCCTTGACTCCCAAAAGTCTTGGTCTTGTCTTGGTCTCGGTGCGTTCTGGTCTCGGGCAAGTCCTGGTCTCAGATAGTGTGGTCTTGAGCACAACACTACTGCCTGACT
The DNA here is from genome assembly GCA_036419115.1 of Scarus forsteni. Classification (NCBI taxonomy): domain Eukaryota; kingdom Metazoa; phylum Chordata; class Actinopteri; order Labriformes; family Labridae; genus Scarus; species Scarus forsteni. The sequence continues at coordinate 1,250,764 of JAZDUH010000374.1, read as the reverse complement.
CATTGTCTGAAACCCTGCATGTTCGTCTTGCCTCCATTGTCCAACGACTTCACTTGACTAAATGCTTAACAGCCCAATCAGGGAAGAGAAGTGGGAGCTTGGACATGACAACAACAGGAAAAGACAACGTGTTTGAAAATAATGGTGGCTTCTGAAGCGGGCTCCATATCTGCGTTTAAAAAAAAATAAAATAAAATCAAATATGGACTCTATATATTCTGTGATAGAGGAGGAAAGAACATTGCTTTAAGCTTGTCTGACGAGAAATCATGTTTTTGCTCTTCTCTTGACCAGGGATCACTGCTGGGAATCTGGGAGAAAACGCAGAAATCCTCCACGGACATGCCAGGTTAGCCTGTGGTCGTCATGGTTACTCTGTGATACTTGGCGAAATCTGCTCTCCTCAGAATGGCTGACAGCAGTGTGAGCTACCTCGTACGTAGCAGCATTGCTTGATATGATTGGTCTGTGATGAGTGTGACGAGCCAACCGATCATCCAATCACAAGCTGCTGTTGTTTTTGAAGGTTCTGCATCTGAAAACATTTTGAACGGCTCTTTTTCAGATGGATCATTGAAATATTTTCATGACGGATATATGGAACTGCGTGTCTGTTGGGTCAGGTTAGAGGACACCCAGAAACCAGCCAATCACAGAGCCACATGAGGACACAGACAACCGTTTATGCTCACCATGAAGGGACATTTAGACTCACAATTACAGACGTGGCACATATTTGGCCATTTCATTAGACCCACTCCATTCCCATTATCATTATAGCTGTTAATGTAGATATAGCATGATCTCTCTATCCATGGTTGATACATCTATAGTATCTATTTTATCACCATATAGGCATGAGGTCCCTCTGAAAATGGGATGTCACATCTCAGGAGGCCTTTAATACATTTATACTTAACTGAGACAAATATGGTTGGGATGACCTTGTGGTCTGGGCATCCATGAGTTCATCACTACCATAAATTCTTATTTTCAGTAAGAATATCATTGATTATACTTCTATAAAATGATCACCACAACCATTCAGACATGAGGACCCTCCTGAAAACCAGATGTAGCATCTCAAGAGGCTAACCTCTAATAAATCAGACGACAGGTCTGTGGTTCATGGATCTGTCCCTAACTTTAGTTCCTACTTTAGTCCACTTGTCTCCTCTTACCTCCCTTCCTTCACCCTCACACCAACACAGCATCGAGTGGATTTGCTGTTCATCATGAGACTGGGATCCACATTCAAGATTTCCTGCTGCTTAACAGAAGGTTTTTTTCTTGAGCCATGATGGAGGGATCCATGATTGGCTATATGGATTCATGTTGGTGTTGGATGGATATATTTGTATATAAATGTAAATGTGTACCTTTATATGTATATATGTATCTATGCATATATGTGTAAACATAAAACGAAGAGCTTTATGCTCTACTGTAAAGTGTCTTGAGATCATGTTTGTTTTGAATTGGCGCTATACAAATAAAGATTGATTGACCTAACCTAATGAGCATGTTTTTGGTCAGGAAACCAGAATGCCTGGTGAAAACGAATGCAGGCATGGAGAGAACATGTGAATCCGCAAAGAGTAGTTGCTTAACAAGGGGATTCAAACCAGCAATCTTCAGGTAGGCACACACGCTAACCTGCTGTCTCACTGTGCCACTCAGATGATGTGTCCATATGCAGTAAGAAAGAATAGTATTTGCTTTGTTTCATCATGCTATCAACAGCTGCATAGAGATTTTGGTTAAGACAGTAACAAAGTACAAAGAACTTATAGTTCCAGGGACTTCTCTCGAACCTTAAGCTAGATACACAAAAGTGTCTTTCTCCTTTAATTCTCCCCTTCTGCATGAAAACATTCATTCATTCAGGCAGCATGTCTTCTTTGAATAGTTGTCTCAAAACCTTGTCCTCACTTAACTTCCTGACTTCTACGAATGGTGTTGTTCGGGTCTGGACTACAGACAATTTGCACCGATTATTTGTGTTCAGTGGCTTCACTGTTTCACATGTTTATGGGATGTATTTACCAAGACATAATCTGGACATAAGGAAATAATCTTGGAAGAAGGCTTAAAGGTGCTATGAGTAGAATCTATTTCTGGCACCATAAAGACTCAGCTACCCATGAGCACACGCGGCGACTGTCATAAAAACGTGACCCAAGCCAAGGCGTGTGTTTGTTGTGATGCTAATGAATGCAGCTCAGATCTTTCTCAGAACTCTGCATTGCTTTACAACTTCTTTTTTCAACAACTTACAGGATGCAAAGCGACGAGGTAATGTATCTCTTTCTAGTTACGTAGCGGTAGTTTTTGATGTGTGACAACAAGCAATTTTTGGAAAACTTAGTATCGTAGTTTTGTAGCCGGCTATATATCTCTACTTACAGCCCAGTGCTCTAAGACGTGTCTGAATAATATAAATTTGCTCTAGTTTAAATTGTCTTGTTCCCGAAGTTGAGTATCCAGGCCAGTCCAGCCCTGTCCGACCTGACCACGAAGCTAAGGAATAGCATTTATAGATAACCTATTTTGATGCTATAAAACTCATCTAAAAGTGTGTATTTCCATCAGGCAAATATCTAAAGTGACCCTTCTCTTTTTGAAGGGGGCATTAAAATGGCAAGAGCACCAACTGAGAATCTCAGAGTGAGAACAGAGGTGGATCAGGGGTACTTGGGATTTGAATATTGTGGCTCTTTTCAACGAGCACGCATAGGCCCTACGCTACTCGGCCCTACTTGATTTGCAGCGTGTTTCCACTAGCCTGGTACCTCCTAAAACAAGCAAGTTTTAGTACCTACTCCGCTCTGGTTCCAAGCGAGCTGAGTTCGAAAGATGACGTCACCGACTGAAGGCTACTGATTGGTCAGACAATGTCATCATCGATGAGTCATGAGCGGGACGACCTAACATGCTAGCGGTAGCTACCATTAGCTTACCCTCATACGTCTTTTCTTTGCAGCTGGATTGCTCTCGTCTTCGGCTTCATTCTGTTGTATAGCTTCCAAAACTCTCCTGTGCTTCTCAATGGGTATTTCTTCTTGCCACCTGCAGCCTTCTTCTACTTTCCTTTTTTACTCGGTTTGTGACAAAAAGCCACAGATTGTTGTGTTGCGCTCAAAATGACGTCACCGCAGTGCTGCTCAGCTGTTTACAGTGACACTGCACCCCGTTGGGCAGGCGACTGGGGCTAATGGAAAAGCAGCACAAGGCGAGTAGAGTAGAGCCCGGTAGAGCCCAGTACAGTACAGTAGAGTAGGGCTAATGGAAAAGGGCCATTAGAGTTTTTTTTCCCATATTAATGATTCAAACACTGCAGTGATACTTAAAATAGAGGACGTATGTGCACAAGTCAAGACAAAATTTGACCAATTTATGACAAACTGAGGGAAAAATGTCACTTTGTTTATTTCTTTTTATACAATTACAAACATATTTTTCTCCCTCAGTTGTCAAGTAATACATTATTTATTGTCAGCTCTGCTTTGTGAAACCTAAAATTCAAACCCCAGTTCTCCAAATGATAGTCTTTCTATTGTTTTTTTGCCCTTCTCTTTCCAAATTTCATCAATATCTTATCTGTCTCTCTTCATCCAAATGACGTGTGCGTCCACCAGGGCAAAGAATCTTAATTATCCTCTCTCTGGCACCATTTCTGCAAAATGAGGTAATGGGGTAGTATTCATTACACACTTCTCAGCCCCCGCTTTATGCTCAACAAAGAGGAAAATTAATTTACTCTGGATTGTTGTGTTTTACACCTTTCCTGTTTAATTATTTAAGCGGGAATTTTGTCTCACAAAATAGACGCCTCAGAAAGTCCATGAAATAATTATAAGAAAGTGCTTGCTCGCTGATTTGCATAAACTTTCTTTTATCGAATTTCAATATCACTTTCACTTATATATTACAAATTGTATCTGCAGTAAATGCTTCTCTGTTTTTCTCTGACACAAACAAAAACATACCCTGGTAGCATAAGACTGGGAGATTATTCAAAAGAGAGGTTTTTCTGTCTCTTGCGGCTCTGCTTTATCTCTTATTAGTATTTCTGGAGGAAACATCAGCTGGTTTGCACACAGAGCATGTGTTCTCTCCAGGCAAAATCACTGAAGTATTGATCAGCTGATTTACATCCTCTCTGCACACACTCAGCAGACTGAGAGTGGGAAACTGATCCATGTTGATAAATGAGGACAAATTTTAACGAGAATCTACAGGACCAAATAAATACTTCTTCTCTCGTTAAAATCATCTTCATTTCAGAAAACTATTGAGCTTTGTGAGCTTGATTGAGCATCCACTGACTCAGACAATCCCTCTGATGTTTTATTATCAGCTCTTTAATGGGACATTAACATGGAGAACGAATTCTTTGGTCAGAATCGACAAACAGAAACCACTATGAGGATAAATGTAGCCTTGCAGAGCAGACAGACCTGCCTGATTCTGAAATCCTGCAGGTCCGTCTTGCCAGCCTCCGTTGTTCAACGAATTCACTCGGCTGAATTCTTAACGGCCCAATCAGAGAAGAGAGGCGGGAGCTGAAGAATGCGGACATGAGGACAACTGGAAGTTGAAAACGGACATGCCGATTAGCCTACTGTCCTCATGGCTACTCAGTGAAACTTGGTGAAATCTGCCCTCCTCAGAAGTTTAGGGATTGTCTTTGACGAAGTTCATGTCACATATAGGCCTAAGTGTTAAATGAATCATCTGTGTGGTACAATTTAGTGTAAGACGATAGTATAAGGCCGTAAGCTGTTAGCAGCTAAGTTAGCGGCTAATGGTCATTAACAGTTGTTAAAGGTGTAGTCAGCGATGTGGGAGAAAACGAGTGGAGAGGTTGTTGATAAACAAATTTAGACCCGCCTCTCCCTTCATACCTCACCCCTGGCTCCACCCCCGAAAGGTGATGGACGTGCATCGTCATGGAAATGGCCGTAGAAACTGCGTATCTGACCAACGTAGCTAAGGTAACCCCGACTCATCAGACTCGAGTTCCATTGTTGATAACATCATGACGACAGTACATTTTGGCAGATAGACAATAAGATGAATGCCCGACGGCTGTTACTGTTATGTGAAGCACCACAAAGCTAATGTTGCTAACCTATCCAGCAGAAAGACGCTGACATCCGCGTCCGTTTTCAGGTCTTTCAGTTCGCGGAGTTCCCTCCACCGTCGGAGAGCAACACCAATGTTGACCTGGGTCTTCACTCTTTCATGGTCATAGCCCTTCTTTTTCACTTTTCACTCCTCTGACCTTTTTCTTTTGGGCTGTTTTTCAGCCATTGCTACTGCACATATTGTATCTCTCTCTTATGCTAACTGCGCACGCTACGCATCCTACTACTCCCCCTCCCCCCTCTGTCTGATCTGTGCATGAGTATGATCGCCCCCTGGATGTGGGGGGTGTACCCTGTTTTGGTAACTCGGCCCGAGCCACAGTATTTACCTGCTGAAATTCAGAGCCAAGGCTGTGTATTGAAACCGGACTTTTTTTTCAACATGCTGTCAGTGGTGACATCTTGTGGATGGAGAGGAGAAATACGGTGATTTTGACAAATAATGCATTAGATTATTAGATGAGAAGATCGCTGACTACACCTTTAACTGTTGTTAGTCAGTAGCCGCTACATTAGCCGCTATGTATGCTACATTAGCCGCTCTGTATGCTACATCATAGGAGGCAACCCTGCTTGATGTGGATTGGTCTGTGATGAATGTGACGAGCCAAACGATTGTCCAATCACAAGCTTGTGTTTTTTTTTAATGTTCTGCCCCTGAAAACAAATTTAAAGGGCTCCTACCCAGATGGACTAATGAAATATTTCTGTGGCAGATATATTGAGCTGTTCATCTGGCTTGTCAGGTTAGGATAAATGGGCATCAGCACTGAAGTAGATTTAGCATTGTTTAGCAATACAAGACAGTAACAGAGTGGGTTTTGGTGATTTAACTCAAAATGGATCAAAATAAAAGTACTTTTACAGAGGCATTAACTAAATTCAGCCATTAGTGTGAGAACAGTCAGATTTCCATGATCTCTGTTCTCCATCACTTGTTGCGGCAGAAGCCGTTCTCTCCTGATGTCAGTGTGGAGTAATTAACATTTATCAGTCTCCATGTGAGACCTTTTCCTCCACAAGGGGAGAATAATGTGCAATCTGCTGTGGTCTTTACTCTGTCTCTGCACTGCTGCCTCAGACATGAACCAACAACAGAGAGCTCAGATCAAAACCTAACGGTTATTGGCTCATATCATACGCTTTAGAAAATAACATCCTAACTGTGCAGACCTCAGTAATGATTCAATGTCAAAATACATATCTACAAGCAGCAGAATAATTTAATCAAATAGGTGTTTGGTGTGACCACCCTTGCCTTCAAACCAGGATTAATTCTCAAAGGTTTAACCGCACAAAGTCAGAAGTTTTATAGCAATATGGCGAGGTGCAGGATTAACAAATTATACTAAATTTAGATCACCACCAAAAATACGTCCCTGTTTTTTTTTTTTTTGTAATTTTATATACAAGCAAAGGACCTGTTCTCCCAGTTTTTTCTGTTCTTAAAAAACAGGAATTTGCATCATGTTATTTGCTCTATCTGAAAAGAAAAGTACAAAAATGCAGCTATCCAGGTCAACTCTTCGCAGCTTAGTTTGTTTTTGAAACAGGCATACCAGCCTTCTCTACATGATCTGTGCCTCTTAAAAATGGTCCTGACAGCACAGGTTTATGTCTATTAATCCCTTCTTTAGCATCTCATCACTCCATTCACAACTGATGGATCATCCAATTCAGTGACCCAAGTCCCCACGGCCACATTTACAGTCTTATTTTCACAGAAGAGAGGGGAGTGTGCGACACACCAGAGGTGGACATGATCACATCCTAAGAATGCAGCTGCAGTAAATCATGATCTTCCTGCAGCCTGGAGGATGGCCAACAGTCTCTCTGTTTTCACAGACTGGTGTCCAAATCATCAGATCAGAGCCGCAACTGGACATTTTGGCATCCGAGGTCAAATTAAGATTCATTCAACAGGATCATTTTGACCTATGGCTTCTTTGTGTTGGGGGTAACAGTACGCAATGTAGATTGGTTCAACATATACTGCTTACTTTTCCTGAAGTACTATGACATCCAGGTTATTTTGGCATACACTGCCTGGCCAAAAAAAAAACAGTTGCCACCAAAAACAAGGTCACACACTCTAATATTTCATTGGACTGCCTTTAGCTTTGATTACAGTCACATTCTCTCAGATCACAGCACTGCCCCAACAGGCTTGGACAGTTGGCACTAGGCATGATGGGTGCATCACTTCACCTGCCTCTCTTCTTACCCTGATGCTCCCATCACTCTGAAACAGGGTCATGACCTTCTTCCAGTCCTCCACAGTCCAATCTTTATGCTCCCTAGCAAACTGAAGCCTTTTTTCTGCTTAGCCTTACTGATTAGTGGTTTTCTTAAGGCTACACAGTTTAAGTGATTCACCGATCACCATCATTCTTCTATCCTTCCAGTTTTTAATAATGTGTTGGACAGTTCTTAACCCCGTTTTAGTAGTTTCTTCAATCTCCTTAGATGTTTTCTCAGCTTGATGCCAATGATTTGACTCTTCTTAAACAGACTAATGGCCCTTTTCCACTAGCACGCCTAGCGTGTTTCCACTAGCCTGGTACCTCCTAAAACAAGCTAGTTTTAGTACCTACTCCGCTCTGGTTCCAAGCGAGCTGAGTCGATACTAAAAGATGACGTCACCGACTGCCGGCTACTGATTGGTCAGACAACGTTGTCACTGATGAGTCATGAGCGCAACGACCTAGCATGCTAGCGGTAGCTACCATTAGCTTACCCTCATACGTCTTTTCTTTGCAGCTGGATTGCTCTCGTCCTCGGCTTCATTCTGTTGTATAGCTTCCAAAACTCTCCTGTGCTTCTCAAGGGGTATTTCTTCTTACCACCTGCAGCCTTCTTCTGCTTTCCTTTTTTACTCGGTTTGTGACAAAAAGACACAGATTGTTGTGTTGCGCTCAAAATGACGTCACCGCGGTGCCGCTCACCCCGTTGGGCAGGTGACTGGGGCTAATGGAAATGCAGCACAAGGCGAGTAGAGTAGAGCTGGGTAGAGTCGAGTAGAGTAGAGTAGGGCTAATGGAAAAGGGCCATAACATCTTTTCCACGACCACAGGATGTGTCTTTGACATGGTTGTTTAAGAATGAGAAGCTGCTCATTGCATCAGCTGGAGTTAAATAACTTGTATCCATCTGATAGATAATCACCCATGCAGTAATTATCTAATAGGAGCCTCGTACATGTTTGCTTAGTATAATCCAGGTGGTGACTTTTTTTTCGGCCTGGCAGTGTATCACAAATATTCACACACTGCATACTGGACGTGGCATTTTTGCTCGTATAGTGTGTGGTTTCAAAAATGTCCACAGACATTAACTGAAACAAACAGCGATGAAGAGGGATTAAATCTGGCCAGAGCTTGGACCAAGGTGAGCTTGTGAAAGACAATTATATGTGACAGGGTATACACCATGGTAAGGCTTTGAACAGCAACAGGGCAACATACATCAGCGAGGTCTCTCCCAGGCAAACATTTCAAAGCAGACTGGAGTTTGAAGATGTGCTGCTCAAGATCTTTGAAATAGCACAAAGGAACGAGCACCGTAGAGCAGTGTATAGCCACAGTGGTTTGCCAAGGAAGCAGTGCAGCAGATGAAAGACACATCAGGCCAACTTCCCTTTGAAACTGGAAGAGGTTGAGCAGTGCCATCAGCTCACAGCTGGCAGAAACCAGTGTGAACCAGGCCCACAGAATCTGCCTGAAGTGGTCTCCATGGAAGAACTGCGGACAAAAAGTTGTACCTCGGCATAGAAACAAGGCCGAGCTATTCAACTATGCACATAAAAATAGGATTTGGGGTGCAGAAAATTGGCAACAACAACTCAGGTCTGATGACTTTAACTCTGAAGTATTTGGCTGAAGCAGAGCTGTTTGTGTGCTGAGGGGCTGGAGAGTGGCACAATAATGAGTTTTTAGGAACAGAGAAGCATGGGCGAAGTTTCCTGATAAGTTTTGGGCTTCATTCTGCAAATGATGTTTGAGATTTGGTCAACAATTAATTCCTCAATTAATGTCTTCAACACTGAGAGATAAGTTCATTTTTTATCAATGCAGCACCATCAGGGCGGGGTGTGATTGGTCCTAAATTTATTCTGCAGCTGGAGAATGAGCCAAACCACGCAGCCAAGTCATTAAGAACGATTTTTATCATTAATGAGAGTAAGGAGTCCTGGTAGGGGTGGCCCAACAGAGCCCTGATCTCAGCATCATGGAGTGTGTTTGAAATCAGGATGTAACAAATCATCTGCATATTAAAAAAAATAAATAACACAGATGGTAAATGACAGATTTAACTGTCAGATAATCGTTAACGCTTGTCATGCCATGATTTTAGTGAGACGTATATGGACATTATTTTTTTCTCTTTAGCAGATTATTTGGTGAAATTGGCCTTTTACTCTAAATGTGACAACTTACCTGGAACTCAGTCTGAGTTAAACAAACAGCTGTTAAATACAGTGGCCCTGAAGGTTCATGCGAATAAACATTCTAGATACGCAAAAACATTTCACAATAGGCAAAAACATTTCACAATACGCAAAAACATTTATGAATGCGCAAAGTCATTTAAGAATGCGCAAAACATTTTAGAACACGCAATAACATTTATGAATGTGCAAAAACATTTAAGAATAAACAAAAACATTTCTCAATACACAAAAACATTTATGAATGCGCAAAAACATTTAAATACAATGCATAAAAACATTTCGAATGTAAAACATTTTGCATATACATTTACAAAACATTTGAATCATTTTATGTGAAATATTTTGAAGATTTCTTATGCAAAAACATATCAGGAATCATGAAAATGTTTTCGTGTAATGAGAAATGTTTTTGCATATTGTGAAATGTTTTTAATTAATATAATTTTGGTATCAATTTTTTTTGTATTTTATGTAAATTTTTTGTTTATAATTAAATATTTTTTATTTTGTGTGTATGTGTTTTGTGTAAATTGTTTTATGATTTTGTATATTGTGTATTTTGTTTTTGTGTATTTTTAATATTTTTGTGTTTTATGTTGTGTATTTGTGTTTGTGTGTTGTTTGTGTATTGTGAAATGTTTTTGCGCATTCATAATTGTCTTTGCTTGCTGTGAAATGTTTTTGCGCATTCTTAAATGTATTTGTGTATTGTGAAATGTTTTTGCGCATTCATAATTGTCTTTGCTTGTTGTGAAATGTTTTTGCACATTCTTAAATGTATTTGTGTATTGTGAAATGTTTTTGCGCATTCATAATTGTATTTGCTTGTTGTGAAATGTTTTTGCGCATTCTTAAATGTATTTGTGTATTGTGAAATGTTTTTGCACATTCATAATTGTCTGCGTGTTGTGAAATGTTTTTGCGTATTCTTAAAGGTATTTGTGTATTGTGAAATGTTTTTGCGCATTCTTAAATATATTTGTGTATTGTGAAATGTTTTTGCACATTCATAATTGTCTTTGCGTGTTGCGAAATGTTTTATGCACATTCATAATTGTCTTTGCTTGTTGTGAAATGTTTTTGCGCATTCATAATTGTCTTTGCTTGTTGTGAAATGTTTTTGCGCATTCTTAAATGTTTTTGTGTATTGTGAAATGTTTTTGTACATTCTTAAATGTATTTGTGTATTGTGAAATGTTTTTGCGCAGTCATAATTGTCTTTGCTTGTTGTGAAAGGTTTTTGCACATTCTTAAATGTTTTTGTGTATTGTGAAATGTTTTTGCGCATTCATAATTGTATTTGCGTATTGTGAAATGTTTTTGCGCATTCTTAAATGTATTTGTGTATTGTGAAATGTTTTTGCGCATTCTTAAATATATTTGTGTATTGTGAAATGTTTTTGCACATTCATAATTGTCTTTGCTTGTTGTGAAATGTTTTTGCGCATTCATAATTGTCTTTGCGTGTTGTGAAATGTTTTTACACATTCTTAAATATTTTTGTTTATCGTGAAATGTTTTTGTGTATTGTGAAATGTTTTTGCGCATTCTTAAATGTTTTTGTGTAGTGCGAAACATTTTGCGTATTGTGAAATGTTTTTGCGCATTCATAAATATATTTGTGTATTGTGAAATGTTTTTGCGCATTCTTAAATATATTTGTGTATTGTGAAATGTTTTTGCACATTCATAATTGTATTTGCGTATTGTGAAATGTTTTTGCGCATTCTCAAATGTATTTGTGTATTGTGAAATGTTTTTGCGCATTCATAATTGTCTTTGCTTGTTGTGAAATGTTTTTGCGCATTCCTAAATGAATTTGTGTATTGTGAAATGTTTTTGCGCATTCATAATCGTATTTGCTTGTTGTGAAATGTTTTTGCGCATTCTTAAATGTATTTGTGTATTGTGAAATGTTTTTCCACATTCATAATTGTATTTGTGTATTGTGAAATGTTTTTGCGCATTCTTAAATATATTTGTTTATTGTGAAATGTTTTTGCGCATTCATAATTGTCTTTGCGTGTTGCGAAATGTTTTATGCACATTCTTAAATGTATTTGTGTATTGTGAAATGTTTTTGCGCATTCATAATTGTATTTGCGTATTGTGTTTTTTTTCGCATTCTTAAATGTATTTGTGTATTGTGAAATGTTTTTGCGCATTCTTAAATATATTTGTGTATTGTGAAATGTTTTTGTGCAGTCATTATTGTCTTTGCTTGTTGTTAAATGTTTTTGCACATTCTTAAATGTTTTTGTGTATTGTGTAATGTTTTTGCGTATTCATAATTGTATTTGCGTATTGTGAAATGTTTTTGCGCATTCTTAAATATATTTGCGTATTGTGAAATGTTTTTGCGCATTCATAATTGTCTTTGCTTGTTGTGAAATGTTTTTGCGCATTCATAATTGTCTTTGCGTGTTGTGAAATGTTTTTACACATTCTTAAATATTTTTGTTTATCGTGAAATGTTTTTGTGTATTGTGAAATGTTTTTGCGCATTCATAAATATATTTGTGTATTGTGAAATGTTTTTGCGCATTCTTAAATGTATTTGTGTATTGTGAAATGTTTTTGCGCATTCATAATTGTATTTGCGTATTGTGAAATGTTTTTGCACATTCTTAAATGTATTTGTGTATTGTGAAATGTTTTTGCGCATTCATAATTGTCTTTGCTTGTTGTGAAATGTTTTTGCGCATTCTTAAATGTATTTGTGTATTGTGAAATGTTTTTGCGCATTCATAATTGTCTTTGCTTGTTGTGAAATGTTTTTGCACATTCTTAAATGTATATACGTATTGTGAAATGTTTTTGTACATTCTTAAATGTATTTGTGTATTGTGAAATGTTTTTGCGCATTCATAATTGTCTTTGCTTGTTGTGAAATGTTTTTGCGCATTCATAATTGTATTTGCGTATTGTGAAATGTTTTTGCACATTCTTAAATGTATTTGTGTATTGTGAAATGTTTTTGCGCATTCATAATTGTATTTGCGTATTGTGAAATGTTTTTGCACATTCTTAAATGTATTTGTGTATTGTGAAATGTTTTTGAGCATTCATAATTGTCTTTGCGTGTTGTGAAATGTTTTTACGCATTCTTAAATGTATTTTTGTGTATTGTGAAATGTTTTTGCGCATTCATAATTTTCTTTGCTTGTTGTGAAATTTTTTGCGCAGTCTTAAATGTATTTGTGTATTGTGAAATGTTTTTGCGCATTCATAATTGTCTTTGCGTGTTGTGAAATGTTTTTACGCATTCTTAAATGTATTTTTGTGTATTGTGAAATGTTTTTGTGCATTCATAATTGTCTTTGGTCGTTGTGAAATGTTTTTGCGCATTCATAATTGTATTTGCGTATTGTGAAATGTTTTTGCACATTCTTAAATGTATTTGTGTATTGTGAAATGTTTTTGCGCATTCATAATTGTCTTTGCTTGTTGTGAAATGTTTTTGCGCATTCTTAAATGTATTTGCGTATTGTGAAATGTTTTTGCGCATTCATAATTGTCTTTGCTTGTTGTGAAATGTTTTTGCGCATTCTTAAATGTATTTGTGCATTCTGAAATGTTTTTGCGCATTCATAATTGTCTTTGCATGTTGTGAAATGTTTTTGCGCATTCTTAACTGTATTTGTGTATTGTGAAATGTTTTTGCGCATTCATAATTGTCTTTGCTTGTTGTGAAATGTTTTTGCACATTCTTAAATGTATTTGCGTATTGTGAAATGTTTTTGCGCATTCATAATTGTCTTTGCTTGTTGTGAAATGTTTTTGCGCATTCTTAAATGTATTTGTGCATTCTGAAATGTTTTTGCGCATTCATAATTGTCTTTGCATGTTGTGAAATGTTTTTGCGCATTCTTAAATGTATTTGCGTATTGTGAAATGTTTTTGCGCATTCTTAAATGTATTTGTGTATTGTGAAATGTTTTTGCACATTCATAATTGTCTTTGCTTGTTGTGAAATGTTTTTGCACATTCTTAAATGTTTTTGCGTGTTGTGAAATGTTTTTGCACATTCTTAAATGTTTTTGCGTGTTGTGAAATGTTTTTGTGCATTGACACTCTTGAAATGCTATTCTTGAGCAGCTAGGAGAAAGTGGAAAATACTAAGAAAACAAAATCTTAAAGCATAAATTGTCGTAAATGCACAAAGGTAAACATTAAAGTGTTTGATTGAAAAACACAGTCAGTGTGAAAAGCTCAATTACACATTATCTTATTGCCTTTGTTTCGGTAATGATGATTACAACAGAATCATCATCAGTTATATAAAACTCAATTAGAGCAATCTTTGAGCATTTTTCTCTAATTGAGTTGTTTTTGACCCACACAAAAACACACAGTTTGACAAAAAGCTCAATGTTCTAATTTGAGGTCTTTGTGTTTGTTAATAAAAAAAACAACAGAGAATCATTCAACAGCAAATTCAATTATCTTCCTGTTTGTGTCATCACTCATCTTGACAAATCCATTAAATGAAGGGGTTTGAGGTCTTTAACTCAGAAAATAAAAACTAATAACACTTTATTCCAACAGCATATTCAATTATACCTGTTAATTTAGCCCTGTGTTTCTTTGCTGTTATACTAACACTATATGAAGTGTTTTATCCAAAAACATCCTTTCTTCCTGTTTGTGTGCCTAATTATTGTAACTACAAAGACACACAGTGTAGATAAATAAAACCTTCTCCGTCTCTTCTTGCAGGACCTAATTTCTCACCTGTGCTTCCAAAAGGCGATCAAACATGAAATCCAAATAAAGAGAAAGGCAAGCATAGAATAAGACAACCAGATGAGTTATTCCAAAGTAAAATATTACAAAACACATTTGATATCGACATTTCCTCTGGTAAGACACAAAGTAGAAAAGAAATCACAAAATTATAAATGATCAGAAATTCTGTGCTAACATGAAGAATGTGTCGTGCCAACAAATCACTTTTCAACAATTAGGTGCACAAATCCAATCAATGGTATCCTCGCTCCAAATACATAGAAGGTCACTGTAGACCTGTATGTGTTTAAGAGGCTATTTTTTTAAACCATAGGCTCTTCTCTGTCCAAACTATCTGCAGGCATGAATGTACTTTTTTGGAAAAGTCCATCATCATGTCCCTTATAGTATGAGAAATAATAAAAGGAAATGAACATCCAGGGACACACACACTGTGCTCATTACATCACTGTTGTAAATTGTTTTGGATCTCTTCTGTTGAATGCTGCCTTTTTTTTGTTGTATCAAGAGTGCAGTTATAAGTTGGGCTGTATTATATAATTTGGTAAGCCTCCACATCCCTCGTCAGGGAAATTCACTGCTGTAAAATAATAACCTGAAACATAAGATGGGCAACAGCTCCTCGATGCCATTTGGGAATGGGTAGAACCTTTCAGCAGCATATGATTAGATGTTTGTTCTGTCAATCACATTCATTACAGGCCAGTCACTCTCACCAAAACATGTCAGGAGTGAAGTAAAATCATCTCTTACCTTGGCTGGGAGCTACCACCCAAAATGGTTGGGTTAGGTGGGATGTTAGACTCCCACATAATGATGATAAAGGATTCTTGAATCTTGTGTCAAAGCTTGATGTGTTTTTTTCTTTTAATAAAGAAATACGGTCCAGATGTGACAAAGCTGCTACTGAAGCTGTTAGCATTCATGCTAATCTCCGTTCGAGCAGTCACTTCCTGCTTTTGTCTCACCTCTTCCAGCGTTAAAAGAAAGCTGATTGGGCCGTGCCACTTTGATCCGCTCACGATCATTGCAGATTGGAGCTTGCCAAGATGGATCTGTCCGACTACAGGCATTGAATCGGCTTATCCAGCTGCTGAGCACTGTTAGTAAAATAAGGCTGCCTGTGACAATGGATGAAAATGAACCCATCCATGTTTTTGTTCGACTGAATCAAATCGAATTGAAAAGAAAATAAATTATGTAAACAACAATAATAATGAACAGAACAGTTTCGGGGTTTTAATGCTCTTGTTCTCTTGAACATGCAGCTCTCATATGCAAAGTATTCCTGACTGATTATCAACGCCAGGCTACATAACAGAAATATGAGATGATTAGACGGTATGGCATGTTACAGCAGCCAAAGCCCTGGGAGACGTCATCAGTCTTAAAATATATTTTAATAATGAGGGAGCATATTTTGCATCTCACACATTCTGGTGTAAATGCCGCTTTAAGAAAACAGACCAAACCTGAGGGCTTATGCAAATTGTAACACAGAGGTTCTTAGTCTGGAAAGCAAGTGGGTGTAAAAACATCCTGAGACATGCACAATAATTCAAAAGTCAGTTAATAAGTCGGTGTACCAGGGTCCCATTGCTTCAAAATGCATATGGAGATTTTTTTTCTTAAAGGCACAAAGGGAAACAATGACATTTGTGTCCAAAAATTGATTACTTTTCAGAAAAGGCATTGTTAAAAGAGCTGAAAAGTAATGTGTTGTCAATGTGTTGCATTACTTGTTAAAGAAAGTAATCTGATTATTCCTGTGAAATACTTTTGAACTTAAAGTGTAGCATTTAACGGCTACATCCCAGCTTCATAACTCAGTACTGAACAGTTTCAGTTTATCAGGAAAATCTAAACAAGAAAAAGACAAATATAAAGTTTTTCCTCTTTGATTTATCAGCAGTAGGGCAAGCTGCAGTTCTATCTTGGTTTACATAAGACTCGGGTGTAATTTACCTAATCCCACCTATAAAGAGCAAGCCAGAGTGACAACAAATTCAAGCAGATTCTCTTTCTGCCTATAAATCAGCTGGATCACTTTACCAGGGCAGGATTAAACTTGGACAGGAAACAGATTTTTCATTCAATTTATTAAAGTGATGATCTGATATATTCTACAGTCAAAGTTTATTTCTGTAAGTTATCTCAGTATTGAAAGCATTGTCTCATTTTCTGGGTGTTAGACCAACTTTGCTGATTAATAAAGTAGAAACTGGACTGTATTTCCATCCACTGTGCTTCCTCGTGTGTTAAAACAAACACAGAGAATAATCTTTTCTTGCACCTAACAGCTACCTTCCTATTGGCTAATTTTAGTTAAAAAAATGAAGAAAAAAAAATAAAAATGTTAGAAATCCTGGCTGATAGGAAGGTCTGATTGTGTTCATGTTAGGGCTGAACAATTAATTGCAAATTAGATTAAATCGCAATATGGCTTGTTGCAATTTTCAAATCACAGCCCAAAATGTGATGAACATTTTGGCTTTGTGATGAAGTTTTCTGCAATTTAATGCCTTTTTTTTTTTTTTTTTTTTACCTCTATTCATACACTTTTTTTTCCCACTTTTGGACCATTTTTACATTTTTTTAACCCCATTTTTACAATTTTATGCCTATTTTGCCCCCATTCATCTTTTTTGGCCACTGTCAGAAATTTTTTTGGAATTTTTACATGGTTTTTGAAATTTAATTTCACATTTAATTCCCAATTTTGCTGCCATAATCAATTTCCTAAGCCACTTTTGTTTTTTTTTTGCCAATTTTTCCCAATTTTTTTTGCAATTTCAAACCTATTTTGCACCTATTTTTTTTTAACCTTTTCCCGCTTTCATACCATTTTCCCAGTTTTTACAATTTCATACCTATTTTGCTTCTGTTCTTCACTTCTCCACTTTTTTCTCAAATCTTTTTTCATTACATTAATTTAATGTCATATTGGTTTTGCTATAAAAAGATCTACTGCTTATGTTTGTTAAAGAATACATAAGATGAGGAACATTAAAACAATTGTAGAGTAAATCGCAATATTGGGGAAAAAAGTCGCGATTAGATTATTTTCTCAAATTGTTCAGCCCTAGTTCTTGTCACCTCATTGTTGTGAGTTTTAAGAGTAATTGCTTGCGTCGTGGATCTCCAACAGAACAAACCAAGACAAACAAAGAGTGTATTTTAGATTTCTTAAAAATGTGAGGGATACTGGAACTTGGTTGGGGTTGTGGGACGGCTCGCAGCGGGCTCCCTTATTTTCAAAGCCTAAACTTGACAGGTGAGCATTCTCCAGTGCAGCTGGATCCTTTTCTAGTATGATGCATGATATGATAGCTCGAGTGGACGTGACGTCACCAAGCAACGACCGACGGCAATGGTGACCAAAATTAGGTATTTATGGACGCGCGACGCTACGTCAGTGGGCGACGGGATTTTGGTAGCTGGATACCTGAACGCAGCATTAGAAGTGTCCGAATTATATAAATTTGCTCTAGTTTAATTGTGTTGTTCCTGAAGTTGAGTATCCAGGCCAGTCCAGCCCTGTCCAACCCGACCACGAAGCTAAGGAATAGCATTTATAGATAACCTATTTTGATGCTATAAAACTCATCTTAAAGTGTGTATTTCCATCAGGCAGATATCTAAAAGGGAGACTTTTTTGTAATTACTTAGAAACTCCTCATAGCATCCTTAAGTTTGCATAAACAGAGCCTGGGCCAGTTGAAGGTGTTTTTATTGTGGCAACAAAGGACCTCATCGAAGTTATAAATCCTTAGAAATGTATGTAAATACTACTGGGATTAGAGGTCTCCTCACTGAGCGCCTATCCTTTTATAATGGAACAAATGCCTTTTTTTCAATTGATAATTGAAAGAGGGGTCAAATAAGTTTGTAAAAAAAAAAATACAACTACTTGTTTTGCTGTTTCCCACAGGCCTACAAGTTATTAGTGACCTTAAATGAAGAATTAAATTATGTATACTCACTGGAGCTGCAGAGAGCTTGGTCTAAGGAAATAAAAGAAAACTGCATTAATTAAATAGGCTAGCATGGGTATCACTGTAAGGCACAAAGTGCTCATTAACGCTTACATTAATGCTTAATCTTACTGCCACTAAATTACAGTAAGTCTCTAGACTGGCTCTTAATATGCTGAGACAGCCGACTTGTGCTAACTGATTCTGATGAGTTATTGTCATACTGACATTCACAGAGTCATTTAAGAAACAGAATATTTAATAAAGTGAAAGAAGAGCCATGTATGTTGACAGCGTTACAGCTAACACGACAGCTCTCTGGACTGTTTGCTAATGATGTTCTTGCAGCCTGACAGAAACATGGAGGAGCTCGACCTGCGCAGGAAGAAGCACTGATTGTTTTCTGATCACACTGCATGTGAGGATGAGGGGAGAAAAAAGTCAGACATATCAGGTAATAGATCAACAAGAGACCCAGTGAGAGAATGTATTCACTCAGGCAGTGAAAGCCCCTCGAGTGTCTGTGTAATCCCTTTCTCTGCAGCACCGCCAAACATCGGCGCTCCATTGCAGTCCCTGGCTAAATGGGACAGACAGCAACAGATTGCCTTGCAGCCCATTTACCTGCAGAGCTAAAGGCCCCTGTGATCCACTCAGAGCTGTTTAGGAGGCTAACAGCAACACACTCTGCCTTTAACCCCCAGAGCAAATCATGGATACACCTCTAAAGATTCAATCTTTACGGGTTATTTTTTCAATTACTCCTTTAGCTCCAGTACTTATTTGTAAACATTATTCCTGACACTACAAGCATGCTTTGATACCTAGGCCAATGGTAATTAAAATGGATCTGATGAGAAATTAGATTTTCAAAGTATCTAAACCTGAGGTCATGATGCATCTTTGCTGTTTACCCATCCAGTCATCCCACACCACAGCAACATACACCACTGCATCTTCAGTTTTCTATTAGGCATTATTATAAAGGCTATGGAAGATATGGTAAACAAACCCATCCAAGACACTCTGACGTAAAGACCTGCAGATCTAAGACACGTCTATTTAAACTTGATTTGTTGTACTGCTGGTGGTATTGATCTTGCTTAGGTATCCTGCTCTCATTCAAGTGAAGAGTAAGAGGCTCTAATGGACAAAGTACAAAGAGAAAACAGGACATTCAAGTGTTTATATTGCTGCTGCTCTTGTTTCTATTATAACAGCATGTCCCTGAATATGTGGTTGTATGCAGTCTCATCATGGGTTGACAAAGCAGTCCTTTCTTTGGCATGATAAATAGACTTGCTCATACAGTATATCACTCTCTTCTACTCTTTTGCAACTCAAAGCAGCTTTACACAAAATGTCATGTCTACCCATTCACACCTAACCTGACACGCCAGACAGACAGTTCCATACTGGAAAAATTTCAATAATCCATCTGGGAGGAGCCCTGCGAAAATGTTTTCAGGGACAGAACCTTCAAAAACAACAGCAGCTTGTGATTGGACCATTGTTCAGCTCATCACACTCATAACAGACCAATCATATCAAGCAGCGCTGCTATGACGTAGCACATCTAGCAGCTAAATGTAGAAGCTAACAGCTAACCATTAGCCGATACAGCCAACAGCTTACAAGGGCAAACATGACACATATTTGGCCATTTCATTAGGAACATTTCAATCCCATTATCATTATAGCTGTTAATGTAGATATTAGCATAATCTCCATATCCATGGTTGTTACATCTATAGTATCTATATTCAGCACCGCATAGTCGTGGGGTCCCTCTGAAAATGGGATGTCACATCTCAAGAGGCCTTTAACACATTTATACTTAACAGAGACAAATATGGTTGGGATGACCTTGTGGTCTGGGCATCCATGAGTTCATCACTACCATAAATTCTTATTTTCAGTAAGAATATCTAAGATTATACTTCTATAAAATGATCACCACAACCATTCAGACATGAGGACCCTCCTGAAAACCAGATGTAGCATCTGAAGAGGCTAACCTCTAATAAATCAGACGACAGGTCTATGGTTCATGGATCTGTCCCTAACTTTAGTTCTTACTTTAGTCCACTTGTCTCCTCTTACCTCCCTTCCTTTGCCCTCACACCAACACAGCATGGTGTGGATTTGCTGTTCATCATGAGACTGGGATCCACATTCAAGATTTCCTGCTGCTTAACAGAAGGTTTTTTCTTGAGCCATGATGGAGGGATTCATGATTGGCAATATGGATTCATGTTGGGTGCTGGATGGATATATTTGTATGTATATATGTATATGTGTAATTCTATATGTATATATGTATCTATACATGTGTATCCATAAAATGAAGAGTTCTTGCTCTATTGTAAAGTGTCTTGAGATAACACTTGTTATGAATTGGCGCTGTACAAATAAAGATTGATTGATTGAGATTTTTTTTTTTTTTTTTTTTAGATTTTTTTAATCTTCTGTTGTCCAGTTTTGCTCATGTGAATTGCTGCCGCTACGGCTAACGGCCAACAGCCTTTAACTGTTGTTTGCCCTTGTTAACCGTTAGCCATAGCGGCTTGCAGACATGCCAGGTTTTTACCTAAGTTTAATCATAATCCTCTACAGCTTTATCATAGCGAATTTAGTCATACCTACTTTAGAAGTAAAATCAATTTTGGCAATAAGGATTAATTCTAGGTGGAAACATTATTTTTACAGTCAAATTTAATTTGCGTTAGGGTGGGATTTAATAATTTTAATATCTTGACTTAGGTTTATAATGATGGTAGATAATGCACCAGATTCCTCCTGGGTTTGGGGACACAACAAGCCCAAATGAGAAACTGCACCATTGGAACAAAAAAACTGCAGCCCACAACTCCCAATATACACATGCAAGTTAGAAAAGGAAGAAGCCAAAAGTCGCTTATAACAAGCAGACCTGGCAACTCTGTAATCTAGTTTTTCTCGTCTGTCTGTTAGCGGTGCAGCTCCTGTCTGTGTCTGGCTGAGTGAGGCAGGTCAGATAACAGCTGCTTGACATCGGTGCAAAGTAACGCGCCACATTTCACTGTCAGTAACAGCGTTATTACGTTTTAAATAGTAATTAATTAGATTACCTGTTATTGGGAAAAAGTAACAGCATTAGTCCCAACACTGGTAATATATCACTCCAAAAATTAAAGCTTGCTGAAAGAGGCTTTGTGCCATTGATGCATCACATTAGCTAACAAAGCAGGAGTTATCATTTCTTATATCGCATAATGTGACCATGTATAGATCGATACTTTATTTTACATTCATACTGTCCTGTCATTATGCTTGATTTTGCTCTCAAAAAAAGTTTACAGCAAAATTTTCTTTCAGGAGAGCAAACCCCAGGACCCAGTTGTATCTTTCTCAGCTTTTTTTCACCCTTGACCCATTTTCATGCCTGGTTAGAGGCCAACAAGTACCAGGAAAATATCACCCACATCATTTCACCCCTACGCTTAAGCCAGAGAGGTCCCACGCTTCCATGTTGTTTACTTCAAAATCTGAATATAACAGCAGAAATCCAGACTCATCAAACATTTTTTTAATCTTCTGTTGTCCAGTTTTGCTCATGTGAATTGCAGACTTAGTTCAGCTGAGACAGAGCAGATGGACTCCATTAAAACTATCTTCCAAATTCCAATGAACCAATTTCTGGGATAAACAGTGTAACCATGTTTCTGTTAATTTGTATATGTAAACCATTCAAGGCCTTATGTCCAGCACACTAATAAGAACACCAAACAGCATTACATGAAATGTCTGACACTGGAGTAAACAGCCTGACAGTGTTTACACCCCAGCCTCTGTGTGTGTGTGTGTGTTGAAGTGACATGTGCCAGGGTTTGAACTGAAGGAGGCGGTGGGGCTGTTAAGGAAGAAGGAGAGGAGCAGCTGCTGGTGATGAGAACAAGAAGCACTGCAGCAGCATTGAGAGAGAGGAGCTTTATATCACATTAAAGTCCTGAATGTTTTACAAAGGGTAATAAAGCCATGGCTAACCACATTTACCAGGAGAACACCATCTTTCAACCAATGGTCATGTTTGTTCTATGGTTTCACCTTCATTAGCAGCAGGCTTTTAGTTTTCTGCTGTGAAGGCAGAGAGGATGAACAGAGATTTTTGATTACAATAGTTTCAATCTTGTCTTTAATCCCATCAGATAACATGTAAACAATTTTAACAGGGTCATGCTTGACCGGCAATAAATATGCATTAGCATTTAGAGGCTAGTTTGTCCCAGTTTAGATTAAAGAGTCCACGCTATGCTTTTGGAGTTTAATAAGCTCTGCAGCACTTTAGTTTGCCTAACATGTCTCCTCACCATGATGAAGCACCTCTTTGCACAAGAAAAGAAGTTTAACTCAGCAGGACTTCTCCTTCTCCCTTTCTCAATAGCTGGGTTTCCATTACAGTTTTTTTGCAAAATAAAAGCCATTTTCCTAAAATTTCAACAAAGTGTATTTGTGCTTTGAACATGTTTCCATTGAAGGTTGTTCTAGGCCGGAGCGTCGTAACTCTCGTGAAATATCATCACGCGAGATTTCACTGCAAGAAGATGGACGCCCAAAACCTGCTGCGTGTAGCTCCCTCATTTCAGTTTCTGTCTCCTTATAACACTCTGCATTCTTCTGTTGTTTGCTGTCTAGTATGGCAGTTGTGTTTTTCTCGAGAATAACGGCAAGAAAAGTCTCCGTCTCCTCCTCTGTCCAAACGTACTGCACCATGTTTACTCCGAGATACTCCGAGAGAAGTGATCATGTGACCAGGTACGCCACGTCCTGTGATGTATAATCGCGGAAAAAGTGTTTCCATTGCACTTTTGCGATATATTTGAATATCATAACATCTGAAAAACCACCTCGTGAAAGCGTTAAAACTTTTAAGCAATATTTTAGTGCTTTTTTGACATTCAGGTGTTTCTATTACCAGTTTTTTATTGCACTATTTACAATTTCTGGTTACTATTTACAATATTCAAGGGTAATGGAAACAAAAAGGAGTCAATGGCAGATGAATCACGTCGGTGAGGCAAAAAGAAGGGTTTATTGTTAGTCAAAGGTTCAAAACACAAGCAGACAAAAACAAACCAGGCAGAGGTATCAGGCAGACAAAAGGCTACAGGTAAGAAAGGGTCAATGACAAGAGCTAGGCTATGAAATAAAGTGCTGAAAAGTGATGCTAAGTACAACAATCTAGCAACAGGACGGAAACATGTGGGGGTTGAATACATGAGCTGATTAGGGGGGAGAGCTGGAAAGAACAATCAGGTATGACAATGTCCCACAGGAAGCAAAACCTGTGAGACCAAGGAGAAATGGGAATTTTCAAAATAAAAGAGGAAGCACGAGACAAAACGGAGGCCAAGGCATGATCATGACGACTACTTTTGTGTCATTTTCTGTCATTGTTTCATCAGCAGCTTGTTGGCTTGGGGTTGCAAGTCCAGCACAAAGCATGGGCAGTAGAATAAATGCAGATTGTTACAACATGTCGCTTAGCAGTGCTGGATCAACCAATCAGCTGGCAGTTGAGAGCACTCCTCTGCAAAACATCAGCTCTTTAAAGCTGCAGTGTGCAGTTTATTTACTGTGTGTAATTATTAACTGTGAACATCTTGCTGAAGCCACATGAGCACTCATTAGACATCTGTGTCTTCTCACTCTGTGTGAAGTTTTAGAAAATCTTGCTACTTTTTGGCCAATCAGGGCTCAGCTCAGGGACAGTGTTTTTACTGGATCCTCTACTAAGGTATATGTGCGTGTTCTTTCTAAATGAGACTTAGTTGTTGTGTAGATTGAACAGGTTATACAGGAACATGTGGCTTGTGGTTCTTTTGTGGTTGCAAATCATAAAATTGGCATATTGCTAATGGCTTTTAAAGGCACAAAATGCAGTGGATTGGTTGTGCATAAGGGGAGATGCGTGGATGGGAACACAACCATGCTGGAGCAGGAGGAATAAAATAGCTTCTACTGCAGTCCTATCTTAGCTACACCCCAGTCTGAAAGGGGAACATCGCCAAGAGGCACTGCAAAGGGGTTTTTAAAGCCACAGTCAGACTCTCAGCTATTTCATTTTAGCTTGTCTATTACCCGTTTATTGAATCAGTAACATGTAACAATTCATTTCTAGACTCCCGCGGACTCTAAAGCCTCTGAGTGTGACTTGATTGTTATGAAACAAACCGAGCTTCTCCTCACAGCTGTTTGCACTTGTTGAAATACTGAGAGTGGTGAAACCGTCGAGCAGAGATGTGTGAAAAGGGATGTAAACTTACTTTGTATGTGAGGATGTGGCTTTCTTGTGCATCAACATGCTAGTTGAGATAGGTCGAATTGAGTATAAACATAAAAGCAGGTCACACACAAACAAGTCCAAAAGCTTAAGACAACCACTGCTTACCTGCAAAGTAACATAATCAGATCAGGGTGTGTCTTGTCTATCGTTTCTTGAATTCTCATCAAACTATAAAAGTCATTCCAATATTCACTTAGGACCAGCTTCTGTCTCAGCCAGATTCTCTCTCTTTTCCTAGCTTCATCTTTCTCCGCCTTTTTAATTCCTTAGCTTCAGCCATTGTGGACCAAATATTGTTGTCATACTCTTCCTCAATAACCTTTCTTCCTCGGTTGAAAACTAGAAAGCAAATAATAAAAATAAGAGCACGTGGACAAAAACCAAAACTAAATTAACTGTCATTTTTGTCAACAAATATTAACAGATGAAAATGTTTAGTCCAATCAGACCTGATTTCATCATGTAGAAAGTAGGGACAAGTTAGGAATATATCCAATCACAGCTACTCTGCAGACAATTGGACTTGAGTCATAGGGACTCGGACTTGAGTCGACTTGAGCCGATGAGACGATTTGCAACCTGACTCGGACTCAGGGAGAAAAAGTCTCCAGACTTGACCTGACTTGAGACAACATGATTCGGCAAATTGCACGCTCTCAGGCTTTATACGAAGAGCAGAGTTAAAGTTCAGTAGTTCACTATATTGATGCTCCATTCACAGTACACTTGTCCGTCACCTATTATTGTCCCTCACACGACAAAGTACTACACACATACGTTCCTACCACACACGTGCCTCTGCTACAATGATGATCAGTGAGCAGGGTGCGCGGGACGCAGGCTTCAAATTGGCAACCACTATGTCTTTTGTGCTCAAAGTTATTTTCTTTGCATATAAAGAATTTCAATCAGATGGAAAACGAAGACACGCCAAGTGTACGACCTGCAACGCTTGGATAAGCGAAAAAGAGGTACAACATCAAACTTTATCCACCACCTGAGGACACATGAGGCCAAGTAAGTGAAACCTGCAAACGTTAACCAGGTAGCTAATGTTCCTGCCATTGGTCAATATGACAGGAACATTTGCCCGACCTGTGGTCAATATGAAGCTAGCAAAGCTAACATTAGTAAAGAGGGTGTACGTGTGTTGTATGTGTGGGAAGATAAGGTTTCTCTCTTCAAGATAAAAATCTGAGTGCTTTTTGGGTGGACTGGGGAACAATGGTGAGGGACTCGACCCGTCAAACCTGTGCCTCAACTTGACTTGACTGTACAAAACCTGTGGCTTCACTCAACTCAACCTGACTCGCCTACAACAGAAAAAACTTGGGACTTGCTTGGGACTCTTAGGCAGTTGTCTGCTACTCTAGTTGTGTGAAAAGGTTGTTTCAAGTAAAAGGGACGTCAAATCACAACTTCCCGAGCATTCAATAAAGGATTATTATATGTTTTATTTAACCAAGTGTAGACATGACTTCAGAAATTCCTTTCTTTGTGTTTATTTCTTTTTTTAAGATCCCCATTAGCACAAGCAAAATTATTGGCTATTCTTCCTGGGATTCAACGCACAAGGTCAGACAAAATACACAACGCATCATAGAAGAGCTCATGTATCATGACAATGTTGTTCCTTTCAGACAACATTGAACATAATAACCTGGTAAAAATGACGTCTGCATAACCGATGTTGAAGTGAGGATTTAAATAAATCTGTCCTCTCATTATCGACATGAACACCAATCAGTGCATGAAAATAAATTAACTGAATGAAAGAAAGGCAGAAACTGTTAAGACCGCAATCTAATAGAGAACAAATTATTCATATTGAACCAAGTTTAAAACATAATCAACATCAAATGTCTCATATCCTGCTCTCTTCAGAGAATCAGACTGCTGGAAAGTTAAGGCAGGTTTTGATAAACTTTAGAAAGGATGAACAGCAGAGGGAACTCACATGGTCTGAGGGATTTGTTGTTATTATTCAGTTGAATTCAGAAGCAGTCGGATAACACGCTGTTTATAAAAGCTGTTGCTGCAGAGAATTGTGGGACAGAATATTCTCCTCTCTTTTCATAAAGGATGCTCCGGTGTATCCTATGCTAAAGGAGCTAATAAAGGAAGCATTGAGCCTCCTTTTCTTTGCATTTAAACTATTTGAACAGCTTTTATCACAAACTACTTTTGGTTCATTTCACTCCGTTAGGAACCTTCCTAAGCAAAAAGGACTATTCAACCGCAGCCATGCTCTAAACTCTAACAAGGAGACACAAAATGGCTTAAGGCCAGCTCTAAGTTGAGTTAGAACTTAGAGAATAAAGAGACGCGTCCTGTACAAACAACATAAAGATCAGAATCCATTGGCGAGTGAGAAGAGCCACAGAGCTGGTTAAATAGGGTGTGGTGATGAGCTGCAACAGGCTGCAGGTGTGTGTGGCTGCTGTGGAGAGGCTCTAGGAAACAACGCCTCCTCCCAGAGCAACCAAGAGCAGGAAGGCAGAGAAGGAGAGTGAGGACAGAGAAGGAGGAATCCTCACATGACACCCACAAAATGGACATAACAGGGTGTTAAAAATAAGCTTTGGAGTGTCCAAAAATGATTGACACAACTTGAGGCAGAGTTTTTTGTTAACATGCAGCAAAATTCAGCCAAAAATAATTACTTAGGGTTTGAAGATTTGCAGTATTTTACTTTACATTAAAACTAATCATCCACTGAAGCTCATATAACTTTAATTAGTTGCAATGACCGGGTAAGATTCCTCTCCAGTCAGGGTGAATAACATCGTCCGGCCTTCATGTTTTCTGCAGTCTGTGTCTGCTCATTAGCCAACAAGTTACCATGCAACCACTAACCATGCCACACAGAGATAAAAGCAGCCAGCCCAGCCTATTGTTTAGCCAGCACAGTGGTGACACAATCACATATGGATGTATTTTATGATTCATTTGGCTCTGGAGGACTCGGGGCAATTAAGAGTCTCATTCATTACGGGAGCATCCTGCTGAATAGTAAATAGAGGCTCTCTGGGGAGGAAGATGAAACAGGTCTCCTGCTTTAGACTGACACAAACACAAGAGCCAGATTTAATCAGTTTATTCAGCATCCCGCGTAATTATCTACACTGGAAACATTTTATTATTCAATGCCTCTTTTCTGTCACCTCAGCTTTAGCACTAACTTATAGATTAGTCTCACTGTGTGCTGTTATTGAGCAGGAGGAACTCTGGGAAATGCCAACAGCAGGGGCGTAGAATTGGGTAGGGATGCTAGGGACACGTCCCTATCAATATTATGCCACTACCGCATGGTCCCTAACATAAAACACAAGCATAGTATGTAACTTAATAACTAAAAATGCTTTTATTTAATGTCAAAGAGATATTTAAAGAGGTTATTTTATTATCAAATCAAATCAAACATTTAGAAGGCACTTTTCACACTAAGAAGCTACACAAAGTGCCTCACAGAGGCTAAAAACAACATAAAAACAGAACCCCCCCCCCCCCCCCAAATACAGAGACATATCCAGACACACACTCGCAGACATACACACACACACACCTGCGCCACACACATTCATACTAGCTGTAAAGAGAGAGAGAGACATGGCTGTGCACCAAGGACTGAGGTAAGGAATAAGCTACCTTTGGGGGCCATCAACACTGAGGAGGGCTCCCGGCCCACGAGGAGCACAGCCGGAGGCTTCTCCACCCGGCGCAGACACGAGGCCCCACACCACAGTGCAGGGGCCTATGGCCCTGCAGGTGAAGCTGTCCCCCAGCAACGGCCCCAGAAGTGGACCAGGAGCAGCTCCCCGTGTGGAGAGCCCCTATGAGGAAACACTGGAGCTACAAGCCATCATACTAAAACAATAATAAAAATATAAGAAGAGAGATAAAATAACATTAAATGGATAAGTGAAATAACGTATAAAATTAAGAATTAAATGATAAAAGTTTGACTAAAAGAATGAATAAGATATACAGTAATAAAATAATACAATAAAAGAATAAATAACTTGGTTAAATCAATTAAAAGCTTGATTAAAAAGGTGGGTTTTAAGCCTCTTTTTAAAAGTATCAACAGACTATCAACTTTATTATCCATGTATTATTGTGTATTGAAAGGTAGACCAACAATAAAAGTCTGTGGGAAAAAATGCAATAAAAAATCAGATTGATAACGACTTTATGTTAGAGATTACACTTATCGGTATAGCCCTTTTTTTGGTTTTGGTTCTACATTTATCAGACTATAACCATACCATCAAATTTCTGATGATCCCAAACTGTCCCACTGTTCATGTGTCATGCAGCAACATATTTCTGTCAAGGAACAGACAGTAGAGATTTAGAGTAGTTTTTTCTGAATATGATAGTTTGTTTGTGTGATTAATTAGCTCTACATGACATTAAAAAACAGTCATAAATGCAAAACACATCAACTTTTAGGAGTTTTAGCCATCTTGATGTGCTTTTATGTCCCCACCAATGTCAAAATCAAACCTACACCCTTGGGCAACAGTACGGTGTTTATTTTAGGACATCCTAAGTCTCAGGAAAACCTCCCTCAGATAATACAGCCTCAGGCTTCAAAATAAAAGTCATCAGACAAATCGGCGTCAAATTAAACTGCCTCAACCCAAACGACGTCAGATAAAACGGCCTCAAAATGAAAGCCATCAGAAAAAACGACACAAATAAAACAGCGTCAGGTCATATCAATATCATAATCATCGTAATATCATAAATGTTTAATCGTCTTGAGACGGCATTCAGCTAAAAATCAGCCACTAGCAAACTTCCCGTTTTCAAAATAAAAGCATATTTTATTATCTCCTTTTACTTCTTTAAGGCTTTTGTAAATTGGGGTCTTGTTTGTAGCTGACCGGAAGTTTCTTCAATAGCATAATGGCGTGCCGAACGGAATGTCCGAAATGCCGAAATGAAATTTGTATCCGTGCGTTTTATGGCTCAAATGACCACATTTTGGTATTCTACGTGGTGACTTTCTTGCCTAAAATGCTCTCTGAACTTTCAAATGTGGCGAATCAACAGAGATATTTGATAGCCTGGTGTGCTTCAGATTTTTGTCGTCGGAGGTTTGAAATGCCCTCCTCTGAGGGGACAAAAAAACACATATCATATTTTAAGATAAACCGTTCTTCATTTTTTTTAGGACACTTTTTTTTGTTTTCCTTTTTGTTGGGCAGGTACACATATTCCAGTTTTGGAGGCAGGGATAACACTAGCTTTGATGAGGTAGCTGCATAGCTGGAAGGGTAATACCTGCCTAAGCAGGCATCAGCCAGGAGACTTATGAGCAAAACTAACATGACAATAACAACAGGAAGCAAAGGAGAAAAGAAAAACACGGCTGCATATTTTCCCACACTGCTACGATGTCCTGCATGATGTCGACTGACAGACTGACACACGTCAGTGAAGACGTGTTTGATGAATACTGTGCTCTCCTCCAGCTAGAAAAGGATATGCCAGATATTCAGTGTGATGCCAGCATTATGTAATGCTAAGCCAGCCATGAAGCACTGTTGACCCATTTTCCCTGATTTTAAAAATACCACGTGTAGAAAGAAACAGACGGCACAGGTGAATGTGCAGATAACATACAGTTTTTACATCATGGAAAACTTTGTAGTATACTACAGTGTGAACGGTTGGCCTTCTAATTATACTTATAGTATGTAATATACAGTATATACACATGAGTCTGTAGTATGTAGTACGTTAGCATGCCATTTTGGACACGTTTATAATGACTATGGTGCCGACTTTTGATGATGTCACGCGCATTTCCGGTCTCTTAAAAATAATGTTCGGTTGTATGTTACGACCTGACGCTGTTTTATTTGAGTCTGGTTTCCCATTGTTTTGTCTGATGGCTTTTATTTTGAAGCCTGAGGCCTTATTATCTGAGGGAGGTTTTCCTGAGGCTGAGGATGTCCTAAAATGTACACCGTACATTATAATTTACCTAACCCAGAATCTAGCTGTGCATAGTTTTAGTACCGTTTTATGGGGTAAAGAGTTTCATCTGATCCTCCACAGAGACATTAATGCATAAATGTTTAACTTAAATCAAAGTGTTGCTTCATCGTCACTAAAGACATGAATCAAAAACACAAGGACATGGAACATCTGAGGTAGGCTTAGCTGTGGGAAACTACTGGGGCATCCTCACCAAGGACAACAAAAGGATGAAACAAAGGGGACAGAGATGCCAGTCACTATGTGGCTTTTTGTCTTTTTGGATTTTTTTCCAAACATGGCTGCAGGTGGCAAAACAACAAACTTTCCAAAGCAGAAAAAGTTTGAAAAGTCATGCAGCATGCACATAGGGGCTTTGGTACACCTGACGTGTGTCAAAACTCCGACCATTTATGTTATCGTCCAAATCATGTGATGGTGTGTCCTGTTTAGACTTTGCCAAATCAACAAAGTATTGTCAGGTCAGCCTTACTTTAGTGGAGTCAATATTGATACCCAGCTCTTGTGGGTTAAAAATTGATACCTGACATTGTCATGTTAGCTGAACTTCATAGTGTAAACTAACACCTGCTAAAAATAAGCTTTTAACATAATCTAAACAGTAAGAAAAGACTAAAGTAATAGTCAGTTTGTGGCCTAAAAAACAAAAAAGATAAAGCTAAGTGAAGTTATGCCATAAAAAACATTTCCCAGTGCTGCTGATTTTGTTGTAGGACGTCCAAGAGTGAGTTACACTGTAACATAAACTGTATTCTGTTCTATATCTGGAAACACTTGAAAGGGTTTGAGACAGCAACATTATCAAAGATAGATGACTGTCTTAAAATATCCTCATATTAACCTAAATGAATTTCTCATGTCTATAATTCTCTTTTATCAATAAGCTCCCCCTCATCTGAGAGCTGTACGGATATGTGGGAAGAAGAGCTTGGCGATCCAATCTCAGAAGACTTGTGGAAAACTAGCCTTGAGAACATACATACTTGTTCAAATAATGCAAGACACTGTCTCATCCAATTTAAAATAATACACAGGCTCCACTTGAAAGAAAAACTGCATAGAATACTCCCGGAGGTGTCGCCTAAGTGTGATAGATGCCAATCTTCTGTAGCTATCCTTCTTCACAGTTTTGTTTTATGTCCAAAGATTAAGTCTTTCTGGAATGATATATGCAAAGTTACGTCTGAAATCATGAATACCTCAAATAAACCAGAACCCATGCTCATTATGCTTGGAACATCTCTGACTTTTAGAGAGCTTATGGTATCACAGCGATACTTCCTCTCTTATTGCTTTTTGACAGCAAAGAAATTAGTTCTTACTTTGTGGAAAAGCACTTCGGTTCCTACCTCTAAAAAGTGGTTAGATGATCTAACTAACACTCTCCATTTGGAAAGAATTAGATATGTCTTGAAAGACAAACTTCAGCAATTTGATAAATCCTGGAAACCCCTTATATTGTATTTTGCAGCCACTAGCCAATTACTACAGTTGTCCTAGCACACACTGTATAACAACTCTGATGGTTGAAGAGCGAGGGTCTTTAAGGGTTGGGAGGGTGGGTTTTACTCCTCTATTTATGTTATTTTATTTTATTATGTTATGCTACAGTATGTTGTGTTATGTTGTGTATTATCTGTACTTTGTCTTTCTGCTCTTACACTGCATGTTATTGCACTTTACTTTATTCTCAACTCTCTTATTGAAATACTACCTTTATGCCTTTCTTTGTAACTATGTTTCACATAACATCAAGATTGCATGCACAATTTTATATAAATGTATTTTTTTGGCATTTTATGCCTTTATTGATAGGAGAGAGACAGTGAATAGGCTTGTGAAAGGGGCAGAGAGAGTACGGGAAGACACTCTGCAAACTGGTCACAGGCGGGATTCAAACCTGGACCGGCAGAAGCAAATACATGGGGTGCCTGGTTGCGAACCACTCCGCCAAACCAGCACCCCACATGCACAATTGTAAGATCTACAAAAAAATGAGCCCAAATTATATGTGTTGAATGTATGCTTGACTCACTTGCTCAATAAAAGATACTGAACAACAAAAAAAACTGCATTCTGTTTGTATGATGCATTTATTTATTTATTGAGGATTAACCATTATCTTTACTCTTAACTGAGCTTAAAGGGATAGTTCTTTTTTTTTGTAAGTGGGGCTGTGTGAGCTCCATATGGCCACTAAGTCCATCAGATACAGAAGAAAAGAAGAAAAAGTTTTCTCCCCTCCTCAGTAAGCCACAGTTACTGTAAGAGTCTGTGACGAAGAAATAGATGCTAACAGGAAAGTACCGTACCAAGAACAAAGGGTATTTTCTCCGCCTTCAAGAACTCAAACCAAAAAGTAATACCACAATTTAAGAGTACGCTACATATAAGTGTTTTTAAGTGCATTAACATTTTGGAAATAAAGTTTATCTGGACTTAAGCCAACTCACGTCATGTATCCCTCCACTAAACACTCCACCTCACTCAGCTGTAGTGAACAGAAAAAGCTAGCGGCTT
Organism: Scarus forsteni; assembly: GCA_036419115.1. Taxonomy (NCBI): domain Eukaryota; kingdom Metazoa; phylum Chordata; class Actinopteri; order Labriformes; family Labridae; genus Scarus; species Scarus forsteni. The sequence continues at coordinate 1,217,584 of JAZDUH010000374.1, read as the reverse complement.
GTTTTGTGGTAGTTGGGGTATTGTGGTATTACTTTTTGATTTGAGTTCTTGAAGGAGGAGAAAATACCCTTTCTTCTTGGTATGGTACTTTCCTGTTTCTTCGTCACAGACTCTTACAGACTGTGTGTTACTGAGGGAGAAGAGAGAACTTTCTACTGTATTTAATTTACTTAGTGGCCATATGGAGCTCATACAACCACACTTCAAACAAACTTAACTATCCCTTTAAGTGGCGACTGAACACAGAGAAAGTTGAGTTTTGTGCTTCATCCATGTTCATGAAACTCCCCTAATTTCTAAGTGCTCTTTTCGCCTTTTTCATTTTTCTGCTTGGTCTCAATTTTTCAGAAGAAAATCGACAACAACATTTCGTGGTAGAAAACCAAAACAGTTTCGGTGTTAATATGGGAGTTCCTGGTTGTTTGTCTCTGTATGTCAGCCCTGAGGTTTGGCTGATGACCACACAAGGGAGTGTCCCACTTCTTGCCCAATGAAAGCCAGGAAAGGCTTCACATTGCACCGATGTCAAGCAGCTGTTATCTGACCTGCCTCACTCAGCCAGACACAGACAGGAGCTGCACCACTAACAGAGAGAACGCGATGCCAGAGTTGCCAGATTTGCTTATTATAAGCAACTTTTGGCTCCTTCTTTTTGTAACCTGCATGTGTATATTGGGAGTTGTGGGTTTCACTTTTCTGGGCTTTTTCCAATGGTGCAGTTGCTCATTTGGACTTGTTGTGCCCCCAAACCATCAATATAAACCCAATTCAGAAGTTATTAAAATTATTTTATCCCACCCTAACACAAATTTAAAATTACGGTAAAAGGTGTTTCCACCTAAAATAAATCCTTATAGCCAGATTTAAATTGATTTCTAATGTAGCTACTACTGTTTTCACCATAATAAAGCTGTAGATGATTAAGATAAAACTTAGATAAAAACCTGACATGTCTTTTTGGTTACAAAAATCAAGGTTAGACTGTTTAGCAATAACTGAGTTATAAATAACAGCAGCCTCCCCTTCACCTCCGTATAAAGAAAAGGATGTTCCACTTCAAAGGAAGTTTAACAAGTAATTAAGAGACAAAAAAGAAGAAAATAAGACTTTGAAATTAAAATGTGATCTGGATAAAAATTAAAACACTCTTCATGTAGGTTTCTCTCTTTAAAGATGCTTAATTCAGTCGCAAAATCTGGCAACACAGCTAGCTGCAGCAACAGTGAGTCTGGAGCGACTGTGGAGTTAAAACTGGAGTTTTCAGGATGGAAGTAAAAGAAGTAAAAGTCAAGAACACACATGTGAAGTGTCCATTATGTCCTAAAGCAAAGTGTTTGTCTGTTGTTAGTAAATCTAAAATCTAGAGACCAAAAACAGCGAGAACTCCGCTGATGATGTCAGAGCTGCTGCAGCAGGTAACAACAAGGAAGGACACAGAGACGGAGACACACAGTTCAAGCAGAAAAAGATAAGTAACACATCAGTTACTTTACCTGATAACTAATTACAATTATGAAGGAGTAATTCCATTAGTAATTCAACTTTTTTGGCAAAGTAACTAGTAACTATAATTAATTACTTTTTTAAAGTAATGTGCCCAACACTGGTGATGAATGGGTCTTGTCAGTAGTTATGCTTCTGGAGGATCCTTTAGAGACTTTTCTCTACCTTGATTTCTAGTTTGTGTAAAAAATTAATGTTAAAAAAAATGTTAAAAGGAAGGTAATATATTTGTTTTTCTTTTGTACAACTTCTGAGCAATCCAACAAGAGCAGATCTCTGAGATAATGTTCAAAAAGCCAGTGACCTAAAGAAAGAAACCCTCTGTCTTCTTTATAAGGCTGTTAGACTCTGGAGGTGCTCGCCTGACCACAACAGCTTCATCCCACAGTCTTTGATTCTGTTTCTCTTGTGCTCAAGTCCTGCAGACAGGGGAGTGTAGCTGCAGCCGTGCATTCAGCCGTAAACACTCTGCAGAGCCTCCTGTCCTGAGCTGAGCTGAGCTGAGCTGTTCCCACTCCATTCAGCAATGCCTCCTCTGAGGGGACAAAAAAACACATATCTTATTTTAAGATAAACCGTTCTTCAGTTTTTTTAGAACACTTTTTTTTCCTTTTTGTTGGGCAGGTACACATCATATTCCAGTTTTGGAGGCTGGGATAACACTAGCTTTGATGAGGTAGCTGCATAGCTGGAAGGGTAATACCTGCCTAAGCAGGCATCAGCCAGGAGACTTATGAGCAAAACTAACATGACAATAGCAACAGGAAGCAAAGGAGAAATGAAAAACACAGCTGCATATTTTCCCACACTGCTACGTTGTCCTGCATGATGTCGACTGACAGACTGACACACGTCAGTGAAGACGTGTTTGATGAATACTGTGCTCTCCTCCAGCTAAAAAAGGATATGCCAGATATTCAGTGTGATGCCAGCATTATGTAATGCTAAGCCAGCCATGAGGCACTGTTGACCCATTTTCCCTGATTTTAAAAATACCACGTGTAGAAAGAAACAGACGGCACAGGTGAATGTGCAGATAACATACAGTTTTTACAAAAGAAACCATCACGTCTGCAGGAGAGGGTGGATAATAATTATTTTTATTAAAGGGACTGTGAGGAGTTTCTAAGTAATTACAAAACAGTGTCACTTTTAGATATATGCCTGATGGAAATACACACTTTAAGATGAGTTTTATAGCATCAAAATAGGTTATCTATAAATGCTATTCCTTAGCTTTGTGGTCGGGTCAGACAGGGCTGGACTGGCCTGGATACTCAACTTCAGGAACAAGACAATTAAAACTAGAGCAAATTTATATTATTCAGACACGTCTTAGAGCACCAGGCTGTAAGTAGAGATATATAGCCGGCTACAAAACTACGATACTAAGTTTTCCAAAAATTGCTTGTTGTCACACATCAAAAACTACCGCTACGTAACTAGAAAGAGATACATTACCTCGTCACTTTGCATCCTGTAAGTTGTTGAAAAAAGAAGTTGTAAAGCAATGCAGAGTTCTGAGGAAGGTCCGAGCTGCATTCATTAGCATCACAACAAACACACACTTTGGCTTGGGTCATGTCTCTTGGTGCGTTCCAGTTGTAGCCAGAAGTAGGAATTTCTGAGTTCCGGGTAGGAAACTGCAACTCGAACTTCCCCGAAGTCTGAATTTCCTACTGGGAACTCGATGAACCCTCGCCACCCCCGAGTTGACAATCAAAGATGGATGCCCCCAGTGTGAACAGTTATTTAGCTCCTGTAATAATCCATTTATTTGCACTTCTGACTGGGGTGTGTCGCTCTAGATCAGCTGTATACATAGTATTGTTGGACTTATATTTACAAAAATGCTGCCATAGTGATAATCACATTCTTCATGTGATATTTGTGAACAACAACACAGGGCGTGCTAACAACAGCTAACAATAGCCTGGTAGATCGGCATGTTTTTTTCCGACTTCAACTGGAACGCCAATAAGTCGGAGATGATGTCAATCCCAGTTCCGAGGTTACTTTTATGTAAATCTATGAGAGCGCCTTGGGCGATTTTCAGTCTGACCAATTTGCCCCAAGGGGGTGGGGCCGCTGGTTGGACAGTGACATCGCAGCAATATTAAGGCTGCTGATTAAACAATAATATGAAGACTTAGACAGGAACAATCAGAGCACAATAAACTATTTTCTCTCTCTTTTCACGTGGCTTAAGGAGGGCGATGCACTTTTGCCCACTATGGACCAGCCGCCCTGTACACAAGTGGCTCCAGGAGTAACACTGTGAACTAAAGGGAACAAAAAACAAGGTGAGTATCTGAACAGTTCAAACACAAAAACTAAAGGCTTTGATGGAATTTTCATCACTTCTTGTTGCTAAAAAAGGCCAATTGCAAAATGTACCAGGCTTTTTGACATCCCGTTTCTGCTCTATTCATAATATGGTATCATTTCAACGTTGTTCAGCATTTCTATTTCATGTAATTAGTCACCTTCCACCCCTTTCCCACTGATCCACTATAGCCTGCTCATTAATTTGTCAGTTTTACATTTCGATTAGTCGTAAGGCAAAGTTTGGCTCAAGAATGAGATAAAGAAATGCTGAAACAATGTCAAGCAGCTCTTGCATTATTAAAAGATAAAATGAACACAGCTCAGCAGGCTGCAGCTTAAATAAGTATGAAAACACATTGTCAGACTCGCACCAACACTGTGGATTGGAAGGTTGACCTTTCTAACTCTCTGGAAAATCTCTGCATCATTTACATATGTAAAATGTAAATGACACCCAGGAAATTGCTCCTAAACTCTATTGTGACCCAACATTTTCTGAGCTAAAGGTTTCCCCATGACTCAAAGGTCACTGACTACATGATATCAGCTTAATTGAAGGAAAGGTGAAAATGTGTCACAGAGCATCAGCCTCGGCCCCAAAACTGATCTGTACAACAACGAAGAGACAAACAGATTATTTTACTGAAGTCTGATGATGTGTAAAGAGATTGATTTACAGTTAAGTACATTTTAAATGAGAAAAGGAAAGAGGCTTATCCACTTAATGGTATCCTAATATTTGCCTTATATCTTAAAACAAGTGTTTGGTGGAGATGGTGCCTGCTCCTGTGAGTTGTTGACCAACTACAAGTGGTTTTATCACACATCTTGTGCATTTTTAAAGGGTTATCTTCCTTTGTCCTGGCCTAAAAAAAGGCAAACATGCTTGACATAAAAACTCCAATTTTAATAAAGTTGAGACATTGTGCAAAATGTAACAAAAAAAAAACACACAATACCATGTTTTGCAAATCCCTTTCAGACTGTATTTAATTAAAATCCAATACAAACACATGATATTTAATGTGCAAAGCTTAAACAACGAGCTTTATTGTTTCTTTGTTTACCACTGTGTTACATCACCTCTTCTTTCATCAACTCAATAATGCGTGAGGACTGAGGAAACTAATTCTCAAAGCTTTGTAAGAGGAATTTTCTCCCATTCTTGCTTGATGTATGAGTTCAGTTGCTCAACAGTCCAGGGTCTTACTTTGTGCTTCATTATGTGTGACACATTTTCAATGAAAGACGGATCTGGAATGGATTCAGAATAGGAAGCCACACAGTAGCCTGTGTTACCTACAACCATGTGACATTTAAAGTCATTTTGAACATCTTCCCTCTTAAAGGTGTTGTCAGCAATGTGGGAGAAAATGAGTGGAGAGGTTGTTGATAAACAAATTTAGCTGATGGACATGCATCATCATGGACACGGCCATAGAAATTGCGTAGCTTAACCAACGTAGCTAAGGTAACCCGACTCGTCAGACAACTCGACTGATAATATTGATAACATCACAACAACAGTACGTTCTGGCAAATTAGTGTGAAGCACCACAAAGCTAATGTTGCTAACCTATCCAGCAGAAAGACGGCGACATCCGCGTCCGTTTTCAGGTCTTTCAATTGGCGGAGTTCCCTCCACCGTCGGAAAGCAACACCAATGTTGACCTGGGTCTTCGCTCTTTCATGGTCATAGCCCTTCTTTTTCACTTTTCACTCCTCTGACCTTTTTCTTTTGGGCTGTTTTTCAGCCATTGCTACTGCACATATTGTATCTCTCTCTTATGCTAACTGCGCACGCTACGCAAGGTACTACTCCCCCTCCCCCCTCTGTCTGATCTGCGCATGAGTATGATCGCCCCCTGGATGTGGTGGGGTGTACCCTGTTTTGGTGACTCGGCCCGAGCCACAGTATTTACCTGCTGAAATTCAGAGCCAAGGTGGATGGAAAGGAGAAATACAGTGATTTTGACAAATAGTGCATTAGATTAGAAGATTAGAAGATCGAAGAAGATAGGAGATACACCTTTAACTCTGATGCTTGGCCTGACTGCTGCAGGTTGCTCTGACATGTCTACATGCCTAAATGCATTAGGTTTCTTCCATTTGATTTGATGACAGTTTAAAGATGCTATGAGGAGTTTCTAAGTAATTACAAAAAAGTCTCACTTTTAGATATATGCCTGATGGAAATACACACTTTAAGATGAGTTTTATAGCATCAAAATAGGTTATCTACAAATGCTATTCCTTAGCTTCATGGTCGGGTTGGACAGGTCTGGACTGGCCTGGATACTCAACTTCAGGAACAAGACAATTAAAACTAGAGCAAATTTATATTATTCTGACACGTCTTAGAGCACCGGGCTGTAAGCAGCCATATATAGCTGGCTACAAAACTACAATACTAAGTTTTCCAAAAATTGCTTGTTGTCACACATCAAAAACTACCGCTACGTAACTAGAAAGAGATACATTACCTCGTGGCTTTGCATCCTGTAAGTTGTTGAAAATAGAAGTTGTAAAGCAATGCAGAGTTCTGAGGAAGGTCAGAGCTGCATTCATTAGCATCACAACAAACACACACTCTGGCTTGGGTCACGTCTTTACGACAGTCGCTGCACGTGCTCATGGGTAGCAGAGTCTTTATGTCGCCAGAAATAGATTCTCCTCATAGCACCTTTAAAAAAGAAGTAAATGTCACAAAACATATGAAACAGTCAGAGTATGTGACAGTGACATTAAGAATGAGGATACATAATTTGGGACAAACATGAGCAGTTGCAGTTTTCTGCTTTTTATTCCACTTCTTGTTATTTCATTTGATCTTTTTCCCACATAAAGCACTTTGTATTACAAATTCCTGTATGAAAAGTGCTATACACAGATTGATTGATTGGTTGATGGCAGTCTTACACTGATCTGGATCATGCCCAAAATCTAATCATTTGTTCCTTAACCCAACCTGAACATTACCTGAAAATTTCATCAAAATGCATCCATAGCTTTTTGAGTTATTTTTGTTGCTAACAGAGAAAGAAACAGACGGCAGCAATAACACAACCTCCTTGGCGGGGGTAATCATGTTGCTGTTTTCTCACATTTGGTGACTTTGTAAGATCATCTGTATGCATAAAGTCTCTGTGACTAAAAGACTTTAAGTGTTATTGAATTGTTTAATAAAGTGAGACAATGTCAGACTGTAGTTCTTTAAATGTCCAGTCTTAACTTGCAAGGTTTGAGAAAATGTGCTGGGTTGCAAACTCCAGGCTAGAATTGGTTTCATAATGTCAAAATTAATATAATTTTGTTAAATGTGAATTGTTACACATTTTTAAAGGAATCATACTACCCGAGGGCAGGCGGAAAGCTCTTGCAGCCAGGAATTAGACAGCGCCAACCTGCTACACAAAGTATGATTCAGCTCCTAAAAATGAATATAACCAACTGATGCTATGGCCACACCGGACTCGATTTGGGGTATTTAAATGCGCGTAGTGCCTGTGAATTGCCACGCGTAAGGCTCGAGGCTGGACGCTGGACCATTTTGACAAGCTGGGGGGCGACGCACGTCACTGCACAGGCGCAGTAGAGAGCCGGAGCTTGTCGGACTCAGTGACAACCCGTGCAGGCAAATCCAGCTGGAAACAAATATTTACAGAACTGACCTTCAAAACCTGTCTCCTCAGCGACTTTCACCCAAGCCTGCTCCTTTTTGTTCCCGTCTCTGTAGAGTACACACCTCGAATCGTATAGCTCCGGATGATGGCAAACAGCGCAGATCAACCTCTCCTCCATCTTTCAGAGGGGTTTGAGCAGGAGCAGGTGGCCGGAGCGTCACACATCATCAAACCAATGACGTCGAGGGGAATGTCATCGCTGATTGGCTGCCGCGGCACAGCGTCACGGGAATTTGCGTCGAAAGTTCAATATTTTCAACTCGAGCGTAGAGGCGTTTGAAGCCCCAAATGCGCCAAATGCATCCAATGCGCCGCCCGGGGCGAATCTGCGTCCAAACACGTCTTTGCATTTACTTTGTAGGTAATTTCTCTGGCCTCTTTGCGAATTTGCATCCGGTGTGGCCGTAGCATCACTCAGTTAGTTGAAATAGAATCTTAGGAAATGCAAAATGAGGCATTGAGTTGAAGTTTAACTTAAATGTATGAAGAGAAAGCCCAAAAGACAAGATTCAACGGTGCCCACAGCCCGTGTCCCACAAATAACAAAATCAACCAAAAAAATTACTCAGTCCCAAAATGAAAGAAAATAGTTCGTAAGTGTCCGTAATCCCGAATCCGAAACGAAAATCCTTTTAATCCAAGTGTTGTATTGAGTCCTGTCTCAGTCTGCAAAGTTTAAACATCCACCGATGACGCAAACAAACAAAAGAAACAGCCGCCGCTCAGCCCCACAGGCTGGAAGTCCTTACCAGACCCTCTGGAAACTTACCCGCATGGACCGTACTCTGCTGATCCAAGTGGAAGTATCAAATCCAAACCTTTATCGCTGATTCCCAGCATAAAGAATCCGCTGCGGCTGCCTTTGTTCTGGGACGCCAACCTCCACCTGGTGCGTGCCGATCGCTCCTCTTTTACCAAAAAACTCCACCTCCCAGAAGTCTTTGCTCTTCTTATTACCTCCGGCCGAGGTGATTAACTAGTATCACAAACAATACAAAATAAAACATTTGAACAAGAGCCATTTCCTGAAAAACACTGTCAAATAATAAATTGCTTGACCCCTCAATGACAGAATACATACATATTTATATATATTATATACATACACACAGGTAGATGTATGTTCTGTTGTGCTGGGACAAGCTGCTACACTCTTTTCACACTGTGTGGGCCATACAAATGATAAATATTTGTTTCTTTGGTTGAAAAATTGACAGTGTGTGTCAACTGTAGCACCTTCTCCTGTTTGCTTTGGGCTGAGAATCACACTTCTTGTGGGAGGTTTGGTTTTTCTGTTAAATGAAGGCGGAGGAGATTCACAAAACAGTGAATTAATGCATTATAACAGTAAAGTTCAAAACGGAAGGGCAGCATCTGCAGAAAGGAGTAAAACTTTCCTTCAGGCAATTATGAGGGCACTGTTGTGGGTTTAAGGCGAGAAAAAGACCTCAGCAAGGGTTCCCACTTTCACCCAGCAAGGCATATTTAATCTAATTATATTTCATGCAGCGCTAAGTTCAAAAAGTTTCCGAGCAAAGTGGAGATAGACAATTGGACTTGGAAATTGGAGCCATTCCAAACCATTAAGGCAAGTATAATGAAGAAAAACAGAAGTCTGTCAAGGATAAACTTTACTTTAGGCAGAGAGTAATTCTAAAAGTCTTATAAAATTAAAGCTTAAATGACAAGAAGTGTCTTTAGGAGATCAGGCAGGAGAGAGACAGGAGTACAAAAGGATAATTGAGGGCATGAAGGAGTCAAAACCACCTGGCGAATAAGACGGAAAGCCATTTTTATCACAACCTGGGTCATATTTAAGAACATCTTTTTAATATCCTTAGAGTGATGTGACATTTTCCTCCAAATTGATCTGGAACTGTAGCGACGGGATAATGAAGTAATGGTTCAAAGAAAAGGCAGAAAAGTGGAAAATTATTTACTCTATGCTCAACTCGAATATGTTTTTTTTAAACAAGACCAAAGTAAATTGAACATGTGGCAGAGTCAAAAGAGCTCAGAGCCATGTCTTTATTCCAGCCTGTTACGTCAGATACAATGCACTGATTGATAGTTGGTCTAAAATATTGGAGGGGTCAGCAGATAAAGAGAAAACAGTGGTACAGTCCGTTCATGGCGGGGCCATCTCTCTTGTGCTTGGTCCACATCCAGCAGCAGAGCTGAGACTCAAAAAGCACAAATCAGTTTTGATCTCTGCAGCTTGTTGGCGTGCACCCAGTCTGGACTCCAGAGACACTCTGACCTCAAGCTGCTGGAGCTCCAAGACAGAGAGGATGGTAGGTGGAATTTCATGGTGGAAAATAGAGATGAATAAAAAAAGACAGTTACAGGCTGACCTTAGGAGACAGCAGATGAAATGACATGTTTTTGTAATTCATCTCTCTAAAATGTTACTTCTCCTTTTGTATATTTTTCAGAAAAACACATTTTAATGACATTATAGAGTAACAGACAGTATCTAAAGGGTCTAAAGTAGGGGTCACCAACATTTTTGAGCCTGAGAGCTTCTATAAAGATGAGGAGTATTATGGAGGGCTACCTGCTCTAGCTTGTGTCCTCAAGTAATATAAACTGTATCACCTAATGAAAAATAATTAATGTTAAAGATTTGTTAGGCTACATAAGACACTGCATGTTTACTTTTTTACATTTAATTATTCCTAACACTGTTTTTTTGAGCGATTATTATATTATATGAGAACAAAATACTTACATGCATCTTCAGTTATTTATTTTTCTGTGTCAGCATCAATGTAACATTTGACCGCATGCACGTCTAAGTTTAGGAAAGTCAGGGTTCTTTAAGATGTATTGCACGTTAAGTTCGTTATTCTTGTGTTTATTAGATGTGATTTATGAGCAAAAAATACAAAAAACATACAAAAATAAAGAAGGTAAAAGTTGATATATCGCCTACACAGCAAGTTCATTCTTACCCTTTTATCACTTTGTCCTACAGTAAAGTTTTTAAATTTCTCCATATTTATGATATTCACAAAATCCATCGCTATTCAGGAACCAATGATCTTAATAATACATTGACTAATAATAATATATTGACTAATAATAATAATGATATATTAATATTATGCTTAATAATAAATTGTAAGGTACTTATATGTCTTTATTATAAGCCACACAAATCTAAAAAAGGTCTATTTCAAGTCGGCCATGGTAGCTTGTGTTATTTTTTCGATGTCCCTGAGAGGACCTTAGGCTCCCTGTGGGCTACCAGGTGCTCACGGGCACCTTGTTGGCTGCCCCTGGTCTAAAGTTTCAGGATATGATTAGGGCTGTCAAACAAAACATTTCAATCACAGTTAATTGCTGTAACTTGATTGAAAAATCCCCCTTAATTATGAGCAGCTAATTTGCTTTTCAAACATTCTGAAGTCCACAGTTGGACTGTGCCACTCTTGTGCTGTTAATGAATAAGAGCACTAACAGCAGCTGCCAAAACCATCACAGAAGGACTCTGGAGACATGGAGTCACAAAGTACAGAATAAATCCATAAAGGCTTGTCCTCAGGGAGCCCTGTCCCACTGGGGTCCTCTCAGCCTCAGGATCAGAGCCCTTAGTCCGCCCAGGCTGAAGAGCTGAAGTCCATGTCTCTCTGCAACACCCATCCGGTCTTTGAATTGGCTCTGTGTGCCTTATATATTCTTTAATTCACTTTAAAAAACATGAACACAGATCAAGACATCATGTCATGTCCTTCGACTAACAGAGGCTGAAAATTAGAAAAATGTCCTAATGTACATTTTTACCTCTGTCTTCTGTTCATAAAGCGAATGTCGTGGGACCTGCTCCTTCACGACTTTGATTGGTCAGTCAGGGAGAAGTGATATTGATGAACGCACATCTTTTTAAAAAGCTAATCAGCTCACGCTTTTCTGCTCAGGGTGCTGAACACTGAGAACACTGAGGTATGTTGGTTTGAGTTGAAAATGGTGCTGCCACACAAAAATATAATCTGCATGTGGACATAAAGCCACACAAAAGCACACTGTCCTCTGTATCATGAAGCTGGTATAAATCAATATACCCACATAAACATTTTGAATTCCAGGATATTGTAAAGTTGTAGTGCATGACTAATCAAATGAATACACTAAGAAGTGAAGATTTGTAAATCCACATTTACAAATTCTAAGCTCAATCAGGCAACTCAAATTACACTTTAAGTGTGTTTCATAAATCAAATTCAAAATAAGAAAAAGGTCGAGGACATCCAGCAAAACAATTAGGCCTGATGCATTATTAAAGAATGTAGTACAAATATAGATAAATAAATTCAAAAAGAAAATAAGACTAAGTCTTAAATATGCCATTCCTGTTGTCACCTGGGCCTATATATATATATATATATATATATGGACAATATCTAAATGTTTGTGAGCTATGATTAATCTTGCAATTAGTTTTTTAAGCATTAATTTGCAGTGTAATTATATATATATCTAATTAATGCACTAAAGTGACAGATATATATATATATATATATATATATATATATATATATATATATATATATATATATATATATATATATATATATATATATATATATATATATATATATATATATATATATATATATATATATATATATATATATATATATATATATATATATATATATATATATATATATATATATATATATATATATATATATATATATATATATATATATATATATATATATATATATATATATATATATATATATATATAGATATAGATATATACATACATACATATTATTTACAAGGTGTTGGCTCAAGTTCTCATTTTATGATTATTTGTAACAACAACACAATACTCCTGTAGGCTTCTAGTTTCAAGCATGCTAATGCTAATGCTGTGTAAATACAAACTATTGCACTGGCATAATATATATATATATAAATAAATAATAAAATAAAAAATAATAATAATAATAATAATAATAATAATAATAATAATAATAATAATAATACTGATTTGACATTTTATAAACATGTGCCATTTAATACAATAATAAATAATTATAAATTAAAACAATAATGTGAGATATATAATACATTTTAAAATTATAAGCAGACCTTAGCAGAGTACAACAGAAATAACAAAAATAATAAATAAATAAATAAATACAATATAACAATAAAATAAAAATGGTGTAATATAAATAATAATAATAATAATAATAATAAATGATAATATTGATTTGACATTTTATAAACATGTGCCATTTAATACAATAATAAATAATTATAAATTAAAACAATAATGTGAGATGACAATACAATTTTAAAATTATAAGCAGACCTTAGCAGAGTACAGCCACAACAGAAATAACAAAAATAATAAATAAATAAATACATTTAAAATAGAATAAAAATTAAAATAAAATAAAATAAAGAAAGGGTTAATGTAATACATAATAAGAGTAGAAAAAGTGAGAAGAGTAAAAATACATCCTTACAGTGTGGTTCTTTAATTTCATTTGTAGTACAGGGAATAGTGAGTTCAGGTATATTAAAACACTCTCTCGCTCTAACCCCCCATGACCCCAAAAGTCACAATAGGAGGTGAAAAGATGGATCGAAATAGCGAAAGGAAACACAAGTTACTTCCATTTTTAATCCATTTGAACTGAGGAGACCCCAAAGTGAGTAACATCCAGCTGCTTCAGTGCTGCAGTAGATCCACCATGATGCTTCTAACAGCAGATGGTTTAGCAATTAAAATATTTAGTGTAATAATATTTGACTGCTAATTACCACTGACAGCCCACTCATGACACATCTCCATTTAAATATGTTCAACCAAATTTATGCAGACATAAGTGATGCATTTGGCAATCAAAAGACAAACATAAATCATCATCTCACTTTCTAAGACTTATTGAAAAATGTCAGAGGGTTATTCTCAGGATCTGAAGCTCTTACTCGCTCATGTCATTTCCACTAAGGATATTGAAGCTGTTTTCAGACGTGGATATTGACATGCTGCATAAAGATTTTTTAGTACTTCAGGGCTTGACAGAAGATCAATAATAAATGTGTTTTTGACGGAGAGAGCAGACAGGCCAGAAAAACAGAGCTTGTTCAGATTGACAAAACACTCTTCGGCGTGAGAGGAGCTTCATTCAGAACAATCAAGAAGTTACTTTAGTCAGTGTCCTCGGTGTTTTTAGACGTTAGTTATCTGGTTATTATGGGAAGTCTGGATGATTTTTCCCACAAAGTCATTGTCTCAACAACTAGGGCTGAACAATTAATCACAAATTAGATTAAATCGCTTAAATGGCTTGTTGCAATTTTCAAATCACAGAAGGCTCAATATTATTAGCCCAAAATGTGTTTTGGCATTGTGATGTGGGTTTTTTTGCAATTTCATGCTTTTTTTTTTTTTTTTTTTTTTTTTTTTTTTTTTTTTTTTTTTTTTTTTTTTTTTTTTTTTTTTTTTTTTTTGTTTTGAAATTTAATTTCAAATTAAATTCCAAATTTTGCTGCCAAAATCAATTTTCCTAAGCCACTTCTGGATTTTTTTTTTGCTAATTTTTCCCCCTCTTTTTTTTTTTTTTTTTTTTTTTTCAATTTCATACCTATTTTGCATGTATTTATTAACCTTTTTCCACTTTCATACCATTTTTACCAAGTTTTTACATTTTCTTTTTTTTTTTTTTTACCTCTTTTACCTCTTTTACCACTTTTTTACCACATCTGGACCATTTTTAATGTTTTTTAACCCCCTTTTTACAACTTTATAACCATTTTTTCCCCATTCATCTTTTTTTTGGCCACTGTCAGAACCATTTTGGGAATTTTTCCATGGTTTTTAAAATTTAATTTCAAATTTATTTCCCAATTTTGCGGCCATGTTCAATTTTCCGAAGCCACTTTTGGATTTTTTTTTTTCCCAATTTTCTCCTCCCTTTTTGCAGTTTCATACCTATTCTGCACCTATTTTGTTTCTGTTCTACACTTCTCCACTTTTTCTCAAATCTTTTATCCTTAGATTAATTTAATGTCATATTGGTTTAACTATAAAAAGATCTACTGCTTATGTTTGTTTAAGAATACATAAGATGAGGAACATTAAAACAATTGCAGAGTAAATTGCAATATTGGGGGAAAAATCGCAATGGGATTATTTTCTCAAATCGTTCAGCCCTATCACCAGCACAGTCCATCTTCTGGATATTACAATAAAGCTGTAATAATGCCCTTAAAAGAAGCTTCAATAGAGTTAATATAAGTTGAATACAAGTGGGAAACATGAGATTTAAATAGAATTATAATTGCCCTCTTTTAGTTCACTGGGATGATTAAAATATATTATTTAAATGCTCAAACTCTGCAGAAAACTGGGTTATTCACACAGAAATCAGACACTTTTCAGTGCTGTGTGATGAAGAGTTAGACTCATACAGAGTAAGTGCAAAAGCAAAAGAAAACATGAAGACTTTAAAATCATAAAGAAACACATCAACTGTCTCTGACACACTTTGCTCGCACTAAGACAGAAAGATCACCCCCGACACTTTTTACTTTTTTCACCGGTGAAGTCGAGCATTAAAGGAAATCATTTAAGGGAAAAAACTTGTCTGTCAACATGCTGAGTCATCTCAGTTTCACTTCTCGTCTCGGAGTCTTTAGTCTCAGTGGGAGCAGCTTGTGTTTGGGAATTTCAAAGGGAATCACCTGCTGCCGAGCCCGAGGACATACAAAGAGTCTGAGGGGGAGAAGCACCATCAAACCTGAGATATGCCTTCAGAATATGACGATGCATCATCAAGCACACATTTAAGATCAGCTAATTGACTGATTTGTGCCTTAACTCAGTAATGAGAGGGTTTCTTCATGTACTTTATCAACAGGGTGTATTGTTCCCGCTCGATGGCTCATCTACAGTGCTCAGCGTGAACCCCTCTGGCAACCAAATCACAGTCCAGATTTGGTTGGCCCAGGATATGAATCAGAACCCATCCAGTTCCCAGTTTGATTCTGAGATGAGCTACTGAGGTTTCAAATTACAAACCTAGTTATTTCAAGGAAAACGTTTTCCTTTTGTTGGTTCAGCCTCACAATGATCAAAAATCTGAATAGTTTTTAATTACAGGCCACATAAAAAGTCTTTATGTTTGCTTTTACACCTGAGCTGTTTGGTCATTAAGATGCACTTTGTTTGTTGTTTGATTGTTAGGGGCAGTGTGAAATGCCATCCTTCTTCTTCCGCTCATCCGTGGTCCGGTCGCAGGGGCAGCAGCCCAAGCAGGGACCCAGACATCCCTCTCCCCAGCTTTTTCCATCCAGCTCTTTCTAGGGGGATCCCGAGGTGTTCCCAGGACATGCTGGAGAGACATAAGTCGGGTTTCAATTACATTACAGTTTTTCGCAAAATAAAAGTGATATTCCTCAAATTTCGACAAAGTATATTTGCGCTTTGAACATGTTTCCATTGAAGGTTGTTCTAGGCAGGAGCGTCGTAACTCTCGTGAAATATCATCCTGCGAGGTTTCACTGCAGGAAGATGGACGGCAAGGCTTGTCGAACGCTTTCTCCCTCATTTCTGTTTCTATCTCCTTATAACACTCAGCATTCCTCTGTTGTTTGCTGTCTATGGCAGATGTGTTTTTCTCAAGAATAATGGCAAGAAAATTCTCCGTCTCCTCCTCTGTCCAAACGTACTGCACCATGTTTACTCCGAGAGAAGCCATCATGTGACCAGGTACGTCACGTCCTGTGACGTATAATTACAGAAAAAGTGTTTCCATTGCACTTTTGGGATATATTTGAATATCGAAACGTCTGAAAAGCCACCTCATGAAAGCGTAAAAACTTTTACAATATTTTAGTGCTTTTTCGAAATTCAAGTGTTTCCATTACCAGTTTTTATTGCACTATTTACATTTTGCACATATCCAAGGGTAATGGAAACGCACTTAGTGTCTCTCCAGCATGTCCTGGGTATTCCCCGGGGCTGCTTACCGGTGGGACGTGCCCGGGACTCCTCACCAGGGAGGCCTCCAGGAGGCATCCTGACCAGATGCCCGAGCCACCTCATCTGGCTCCTCTCAACGCGGGAGAAAACTGGCTTTATTCCAGGCCCCTCCCGGATGACCGAACTTCTCACCCTATCTCTAAGGGAGAGCCCGGACACGCTGCGAAGGAAACTCATTTCGACCACTTGTACTCAGCAAGATCATCTGATATATCAAGAGCTTCACTTTCTGATTCAGCTCCCTTTTCACCACGACGGACCAGTGCAGAGTCCACATCACTGCCGAAGCCGCACCAATCTGCTTAACGATCTCCCGATCCATCCTTCCTCTGCTCATGAACAAGACCCCAAGATACTTGAACTCCTCTATTTGGGGCAGTGTGAAATGACATTTTTTTTAAATGAGTTTTTTCTGTGTTGTGTCCACACATAAACTGTGTTTTAAGTCACTGAAAACACTTATTTTTTAAAACAAAATTCTGGATGATTCAGTGTGAACAGGAAAAATTGCATTTTTGGCCAATCAGTAAGATTGGGGTCATGTCACTGTGAGCCCGGATAAGTTGTATCTACTCAAAAAACCTAAGGAAAGTGGTTGCCCTAAAAAAAATTCAGTAATATACAATGAAAACTTAAGTAAATTAAACTTAAATATGTGAAGTTCTGGAATTGATAATACTCAAGATTTTAAGTTAATTCAGTTTGACACTAAGTTTATTGTACTTAAAAATAACAATTCCAGAACTTCACATATTTAAGTTTAATTTACTTAAGTTTTCATTGTACATTACTTAATATTTTTAGGGCAACCACTTTCCTTAGGTTTTTTGAGTAGATTCAACTTATCCGGGCTTACAGTGTATAGCCACTTTTCCACTAAGTGGTCTGATATGGATCAGCACGGTTTGGCTCAGGCTAGATCAGTAAAGCCTGATCCTGTTTGCGTTTCCACAGCCAACCGAACCCCACTTGGAAGTTGGCGTCTAAGCCCGATGCTGATAGCATGACGTCATAGCACCGCAACACAGTGTACCTGGCTATTAAATACAAAGAAGAAGAAAACGCGACACAGTAAAAAAATAGCAACGATGGAAGACATCCAGCAATTCTTTTTTGTGATCAGCATGAGGCTTTTTGTTACGAAGCGCAACCAAGCTTTGTTTTAGAGAAGGCTTTGTGCCGTGAGAGCTATCTTCATGAAGACAAGTGGAGATTTAAACATGGCGGGGTTATGTGTTGTTCCGCTGTCGCCGAGAAGTGACGTCTCCTTCGACCAATCAACGGACTGCAGTGTTTCTAGCTCCACCTTCTGGGGTCGGATCGGTATGCTTGGCACCCCAACAGAAGGGTCCCAAAATTTAGGTCAGTACAGTTTGTTTATAACGGGTCCTGTCCCGGTTTTAGGCAATGGAAACACCACAAAAAGCGAGCCGTATCGAGACGAACCAAACTGAACCCTCTGGTAGAAACGGGAAAGTTGTGACATTCTCACTGTTGTTTACGTGCGTTGTTAAACTTGATTTAAAGTGTTGGTAACTGCACTATTTACATGCCTACACACACTTTCTGTCAATTCCATTTGGTTGCTAGATTAAAAATGCTTGAGACATGCACTGACAACATTTCGTACAAAACCCGGTGATGTTTTTTCTTAAGTGACTTTGTTGATCCACGACTCTGCATTTTTGGCTGAGGTCATAATGGTTGTTGACACCAAGACAAGTAGCCATGATTTTTTTCAGTATCATGATTTGATCAAAATGAGCAGATATTTCAAAATGAAGTATCAACAAAGGAATATTTCCTCAACACGCTTTTAGCAGTTAACACAATTAACACCATACACAAGCTAAAGTATGACACCAGTATACTGTTTTAATAGAAAGAGCCATAGAAGGTGCATATACTGGACAAAGTCACAAAGTGTTAAACAATGTTTAACAGTAAGTTTATGCACTTTTGCTTTTTCCTGCTGACATGGATGTTTTTTCAATATATATAAATACACCTGAGTGAACGTAAATAAGAGAAAAACCTCAGTTTTTAGAAATACTCAGGGTTGGAATGGTTTTGATTTTTATGGGACATAACTTCTACCTTTGACAAAGTTGAGCATACGATCCAAATCAAAGACCAGAGAAGAAATCTGAAACAAGAAGCAGTGGTTAAATTTGGTCACTCAGAATTTACACAGATATATCTTTTTGTTTAAATATTTTTCTGACCTTAATCACTGTCCCTGGTCTAAATTAAACTTTGCATTGTTTTGTAGAAATACTGTATTACAATAAGGATCAATTACCAGGGAAATATTTCAGTCTTCTCACATCAGCCTAAAGCAGCTTTAGAATGATGTGTTTTACTTCGTGTCTCTTTAAATTGGGCGTCGCTGGGAGCTCGTCCTGGCAGACTTTCACATCTGATGCATCACCTCACAGTTACTTCTCTATTTCAGCTGCAGTATTTCCAATTTATTTTCTGTTTTGCCTCTGCCAGCTTCAGTAATGCTCTCCCGATTTCAACTCTCTGCCACCCCGGCATCCATCTGTATGCTCCAGAATACTGTTTGTGTTAATATCTTATTCCTCCTGAAATCTGCATGTAAGATAAATCTAAGATGAGTGATGAGAGTTGATAGAAGCCAAACTCAAACTATGATCTGCTGCAGCAAGATGAATGTGTAAAACTAATTCAAACATGAGATGAAAATATTATATCCCCCCCTCAACTCACTCCTCTCTTCATGAAGGTTTACTTAGTGCTGTGGATACTGTGGTGATACCAGGTGATGAGCAGGTATCATTATAACAGACACGGTAGTGTCACATTGGTTCAGAGTTCATGTTAATTTCCTTTTAATTACAGCTTGACCTTTTATTCAATCAAACAATCAATCTTTATTTGTATAGCACTTTTCATACAGGACTTTGCAATACAAAGTGCTTTAAATGGGGAAAAAGGTAAAATGAAACAACAAGAAGTGAAATCAAAAGCAAAATATTACAAAATTAGAGGACGAAAGAAACACTATCCTGAATTAAAAATGAGGAAACACATGGGCTAAAACTAAAATAATAGTTAAAAATACTCCAAAAATACTGAAGGGTAAGCTTAGTAAATTTTTAAGTACGTAAATAAATAAAATAATATAACAATATAAAATAAAAGTAAAATTATAAATTAATTACAAAAATAAATAATTTGGTAAAATGAGAAAGTGTAACATCAGGTGCATAATAAAATTAGCTAAAATAGGATAATAAAAGGAAAAGCATTTAATAAAGAATAAAATTCCAAATTACTGATCAGATTCATCTTGTCTTCTTAGTATACACATTTTTTTACTGTTCTTCTATCAAGACAAAAGGTGTGGTTACCTTGAAATGTTTCGATGTTACTCTGCCGTCTTCTTCAGAAACTGTCATCCTGACAGCTGTGACGTGTCTTTATCAGCTGTTTTCTCTGGAAGCAGCCAGCGGGACAGGTCGATCACATGATCTGTCCCACCGGCTACGTCCCCCGTTGCCTGGTGGTCTCCGGAGAAGTGAATCCCAGGTGTGTGAGAGCTGGAAAGCTCCTTCATCCCTGTTGATGGTGTCCGTGCCCCGTTTCCTGAGCTCTATCGACTCCTTTATCCCCCTCTTGTATTTATTGTTTTCTGATCCGATTAAAGTTGAATTGTCCCAGTCCATTATATGGTTTTCACGTTTGCAGTGGTCTGATATTGCAGATTTAAGATTTTCCTGGTTTCCCTTTCCTTTTCTGCCCAGGTGAGATGTGTTGCTGTTTGTTTCTCGCACTCCTTCTGATGTTCTTTTCTTCTGGTGCTGAAAGTTCTCCCCGTCTCCCCAATGTATGTTTTGTTGCATGTTTTGCATGGTATGTTGTAGATAACATTGCATTTATTGTCCGGGTGTATTCTGTCCTTGGGGTGTACGAGTAGCTGTCTTAGTTTTGTGTGAAGTTTGATGATTATTCCAATGTTCTGTTTCTTTATTGCTCGTTGTATTGGTTCTGTGATTCCCTAATGTACGGCACTGTGATGATGTCCTTGTATTGATTTTCCTTTCTTGTTTGTTTTCTTTTGCGTGTTTCTCCAGAGACCACCAGGCAACGGGGGACGTAGCCGGCAGGACAGATCACGTGATCAACCTGTCCTGCCGGCCGTTTCCGGAAACAACAGCTGATAAAGACACGTCACAGCTGTCAGGATGACAGTTTCCGAATAAAATTCCAAATAATAATATGAACTGAAAAGTAGAAATAAAACAGAATAACAGGGTTAAAATAAGTTGAAATATAACTTTAAAAAATTATAAATAGAATCAGCTAAAAGCCAAATTAAAAAGGTAGGTTTTTAAAGAAAGCAACAAAGAGTTGGTTGACTTTTTTGACATTTAGCTGGTTGTAAGAAATCTGGAAAAACAAAAATACGTCAAAAAAAACAATAAGTGCTTTTAATCTTGCCAAATGTCCTGTTTACTTTGACTCAGACAACAACTTTAAAGGTGCTATGAGGAGAATCTATTTCCGGCGACATAAAGACTCTGCTACCCATGACCACACGCAGCGACTGTCGTAAAGGCGTGACCCAAGCCAAAGCGTGCGTTTGTTGTGATGCTAATGAATGCAGCTCGGACCTTCCTCAGAACTCTGCATTGCTTTACAACTTTTTTTTTCAACAAACAGGATGCAAAGCGACGAGGTAATGTATCTCTTTCAAGTTACGTAGTGGTAGTTTTTGATGTGTGACAACAAGCAACAACAATCGTCTTGTTCCTGAAGTTGAGTATCCAGGCCAGTCTAGCCCTGTCCGACCCGACCTCGAAGCTAAGGAATAACATTTATAGATAACCTATTTTGATGCTATAAAACTCATCTTAAAGTGTGTATTTCCATCAGGCATATATCTAAAAGTCAGACTTTTTTGTAATTACTTAAAAACTCCTTGTAGCATCTTTTATCTTCATACTACTGCACTGATCAAAATACAGGCTAACAACATTACGAGATACCATTCCTCAATATTCTGCTGCGTGTATGCAGGTCATAGTCTAACGCTGGGCCAAATGGCAGCCCTACTGCTACTGACTGCAGCTGCTGCCCAAACAAGTGCCAAGAGCCTTGGCTATGTTACACAGCATCTATATCATTGTGGTGTGTTGACA
Source organism: Scarus forsteni (assembly GCA_036419115.1). Classification (NCBI taxonomy): domain Eukaryota; kingdom Metazoa; phylum Chordata; class Actinopteri; order Labriformes; family Labridae; genus Scarus; species Scarus forsteni. The sequence continues at coordinate 1,195,889 of JAZDUH010000374.1, read as the reverse complement.
AAGAGATGTGTGAAAGCTTACTGGACAAAACAAAATTATACTATAGACCTATGAATTGTGTCTACTGTCCCTCCTCTCTAATATTAAGTAAAACCTCGATCAGTGTCATAATCAGAGGTGTACAGCACTAGAAGAAATTTTCAAAAGCAAACAAAAGGACTTGAGAGAGAGGCTCAAAGGACAAACCAGTTTGAGAGGCCTCACAAAGTATGAGCTGCCTTTTCTGACTAAAAACACAAACCCTTTCATCCACAACATGCCCCTTTCTGAGACAGATTACTTCTGTCAAATACAGCCAGCCCATCACTGAGCTGAGGCCAGGACACCTCCTGGTTCACACCACCGTGCAGAACAGTGCCGCCCGCTCTGAACCTTTTCTCTCTTTTCCACATTTAAGCGCTTCACGACTCTCTCCTGTCATCCGTCAGGTCTCAACTGAAGCCACAGAATCCATCATCCCTCTTTCTGATCAATGATACCACTAATAATAACTGCCACACTACCACGTCTGTCTCATCATCCCAACCTGCACAGCCAGGGGCAGCTCCCTGCAGATTGAATCCACCGATTAGGACTCCATTAGAGAAACTATTTACCCTCCTTTAGTCCCCCAGGCTTCCTTTGACTTTGTTTTCCCACAAAAAGACCCCATGGAGGGCCCTTGAACCTTTTTCAAAGTGAGAAAGTACTGCTTCATGTGTCTTGCTCTGGAGGGTTTGGACAAAACTGGAATGAGGAATTCTGTTTCAAGGTACCACGGCAGTGTGGATGTTCTTATGGTTTCAACTTTGCAGCCTGTGGTTGGAAAATTTCACCCATTTTTTATTTAAAGGTGCTATGACTACTACCCATGAGCACGTGCGGTGACTGTCGTAAAGACGTGACCCAAGCCAAAGCGTCCGTTTGTTGTGATGCTAATGAATGCAGCTTAGACCTTCCTCAGAACTCTGCATTGCTTTACAACTTCTTTTCAACAACTTACAGGATATAAAGCGACGAGGTAATGTATCTCTTTCTAGTTACGTAGTGGTAGTTTTTGATGTGTGACAACAAGCAATTTTTGGAAAACTTAGTGTCGTAGTTTTGTAGCCGGCTATATATGGCTACTTACAGCCCGGTGCTCTAAGACGTGTCTGAATAATATAAATTTGCTCTAGTTTTAATTGTCTTGTTCCTGAAGTTGAGTATCCAGGCCAGTCCAGCCCTGTCCGACCCGACCGCGAAGCTAAGGAATAGCATTTATAGATAACCTATTTAGATGCTATAAAACTCATCTTAAAGTGTGTATTTCCATCAGGCATATATCTAAAAGTGAGACTAGGACATCTACAAGTACATTAAGATAGTTGACCTTCAATTTTTTTTCACAGTTTAACCCACAATCATCAAAAAATATGAACATCCTAAGGAAACAACGGAAAAAACCATGGTGTCACACTGAGAAAGGGATCATCAAATTCCAGGACAGGCCAATGCACCTATTTTCTCCTGACTCAAACTTTTCTCATCTTACAAACTTGACACATAGTATTTGTTCCGACTTTTACTGATGCTGCTCAGTGTGAGTGTCCCTCAAAGTGGAATGGACCGTGATGTTCAGATCACTTTGGATCCTGATAAATGACCTGTTATTTACCTTGACAGCACTTTGATGTGCCTAGCATCGTAATGTCCCAGGACCATTTTCATACAAGAGGCAATATGGTGCAACAACACACCAGGTGAGACGTTAAAGGGCAAAAAATTTAGTTAGCACAATTGACATCAACACTATTATTGGCACAATCAAGGGAGAGGGCTAAAGTCTGGTTTTGTGATCCCATTCACTTTGCATAAACATGTGCAAACAAATCAGAGCACTCTTATCTAACAGCTTTAAGAATTTCTCAGCCAATTTATGGGACATATTGACTAAAATAATCTTTCATTTCAGTAACAGCTTGAACAGTTTGTGGCTCTATACTGAATAACAACAGGGTATCCCTGGGCCTCTACACCACATTTTATCACCAAAAATGAATCTTAAACATTTACGGCCAGATCCTCAATAGGATTGCCCTGATTTTGCGACCATTAAACCTGTGCAAATGATGAAAAAAATGCATGCGATCCACAAAGCATAAGCACAAAGGGTGAAACTCACGCATACTGAACACAAACTGCACCGCCACTTGTAGCTGTGCCAGTCCAATTTGCATGCATATATGAATATTCATAAATTCAGCTTAAATTTGCCCCCTTCTGATGCAAATAAGCATCATTGCAAATAAGCATCATTGCAAATAACGCCTAATCTAGAAAGACCCACACTAATTGAAACAGGCAGTAAAGCGGTGCAATGTACTGCCAGTGAGACCAGTGTATTAAATCCTTGCAACTCCTCTTTTTCCTTTTCTCTCTCTCTCTGGAACAGAGCCGATATAAGGGCTGTCATGCCAGGACTCTCCGGTAATCATGGCAGCTATGATTGTAGCCAAGGAAGGCACCGTTGTAGGTCAGATTGCAGGTGTGTACAAGAAAGGATTTATCGGATGAGAGTATCACATGTTCGCATCTTGTGCCTCACTGTTCAAATATAATGTTCTTCACTGTTACTGCATATCGTTCTTGTGCCCTTGTTTGTTTTTGCTGCTCAGTGTAAAGGAGACGTCAATCTCCCAAAGCCAGCTATATGCCATGCTGCTAATGCAATCAGAAGCGCAAAGTGTGCTCAGGTTCTATATGTGTGGGTGTGTTAGCACCGGCATATGATTAGAAAAAAATATTTTGAGGATAAGGCACTAAAACAGGGCAAACTGTCGGAGCTAATTCTGCACAAATAACAATGCGATTAGCCGGAGCAATCCATCCTTTATGGAACTGGCCCTTAGTATCTTCATTCTGTCAACCTTTTTGCCTTTGTATGCAAGACAAATTAGGCATAATCAGTTACCGTGTAAAAATCTGTGTGAAGCTGAATCCACTGTCATAGTCAAGTCATTTTTTCTATTTCTGGAAAGGAAACAACATCCAGCACATGGCAACCATCATACATCTGCATAGGTAACAGTAGATATTTTAGGGAACAAAACGCTTTGTTTTCAGGAGGACCCAGAAGCAGATTGAGACCAAATTAAGGTGCACCAAAAACAAGGATTTATTTAACAAAAAACAAGTGAATAAAAAACATGAACCAAGTGAGGGTGAGAGCTTTTGGCGAGTGGCAGGGATCCAGGAGAAGAAGAGGAGGGAAGTAAAGTTTTCATACAGCAACAAATCTAAAATAGACAAAGTTCTCAGAGCACAAGAGCTGGCCAACAACAGCACTAGGAAAAGTGAAAATCATCAGGCACTGGTGACGAGTCTGCAGCGGGCTGAAGTAGGAGTGTCAATTTGAGCGTAGATCACTGATGAGAAGCAGGTGTGATTCAGAAGCTCCCCTCCCAGGGACGGAGAGAGCAGTAGGAGCAGGGTAAACAGTGACTGGCTGCGGTCGAATAGTCCTTTTTGCTTAGGAAGGTACCTACTGGAGTGAAATGATCTGGAAGTAGTTTGTGATAAAAGCTGTTCGAATAGTTTAAATGCTTAGGAAAGGTGGCCCAATGCTTCCTTTATTATCTCCTTTAGCATAGGATACACTGGACCATCCTTTAGGAAAGGAGAGAATATTCTGTCCCACAATTCTCCGCGGCAACAGCTTTTAGAAACAGCATGTTATCCGACTGCTTCTGAATCCAACCGACTAATAACAACAAATCACACAGACCATGTGAGTTCCCACTGCGGTTCATCCTTTCTGAAGTTTACCAAAACCTGCCTTAACTTTCCAGCAGTCTGATTCTCTGAAGGGAGCAGGATATGAGACATTTGATGTTGATTATGTTTTAAACTGGGTTCAATATTAATCATTTGTACCCTATGAGATTGTGGTCTTAACAGTTTCTGCCTTTCTTTCATTCAGTTCATTATTTTCATGCACTGATTGGTGTTCATGTTGATAAAGAGAGGACAGATTTATTTAAAGATGCTATGAGGAGTTTTTAAGTAATTACAAAAAGGTTTCACTGTTAGATATATGCCTGATGTAAATACACACTTTAAGATGAGTTTTATAGCATCAAAATAGGTTATCTATAAATGCTATTCCTTAGCTTCGTGGTCGGGTCGGACAGGGCTTGACTGGCCTGGATACTCAACTTCAGGAACAAGACAATTAAAACTAGAGCAAATTTATATTATTCAGACACGTTTCAGAGCACCGGGCTGTAAGTAGTGATATATAGCCGGCTACAAAACTATGATACTAAGCTTTCTAAAATTTGTTTGTTGTCACACATCAAAAACTACCGCTACGTCACGAGAAAGAGACACATTACCTCGTCGCTTTGCATCCTGTAAGTTGTTGAAAAAAGAAGTCGCAAAGCAATGCAGAGTTCTGAGGAAGGTCTGAGCTGCATTTATTAGGATCACAACAAACGCACGCTTTGGCTTGGGTCGTGTTTTTATGACAGTCGCCGCGCGTGCTCATGGGTAGAAGAGTCTTTATGTCCCCAGAAATAGATTCTCCTCATAGCACCTTTAAATCCTCACTTCCAACATCGGTTATGTAGATGTAATTTATATAAGGTTCTTACATTCAATGTTGTCTAAAAGGAACAACATTGTCATGATACATGAGCGTCTTTTGTAGTCCAACACGGGAAAATTGTAGTTTCTCCGCAGCAGTAACATCCCCCGTCACAGGATGAGGTAGCGTAGTGAAGGTGTAGTCGGATTCTCTCTGCATGCCAATTTTCCTTTCCTAAGTCCTTCTGAATTCTCCTTTCGCCTTTCCTTAACCTCATGACGATTTCCATCAGGGTTATGGAGAAGTAGATAGGAAAGGACTTAGGAGGTGACCATTCGACCGTGGCCACTGACTTAAAGGAAAAGTTCTGTTTCTACAGCTTTCACATTGTTTATAGAATGAAGTAGAACAATATACTCACCCAGAAGGCTTTCCTGATCCAAACAGTGCTTCAGGAGATATTTAGATCCAAAATCGAGCAGTGAACATCTGTACAATGGTAGCACACGGGGCATGTATAGCGCCGCTCCTAAAACTGCATTAATCATCCAAAAACTCATTAGTTTCACCAATATTTCATCATGGTCCACTCACGCTACTCCTCCATTACTGTCTGTGTCGCTCCAGACATGTTTTTGTGACTGTGCTGACCTCTGAACTGAAGACTGCTCTCTGGCCAGCTGTTCTTCTCTTTGCCTCTGCGTCCTCCTTTCGATGAGCTCCTCATTTGTAAACTCTGGCTCGAAACTGTAAGGACACCCATCATATTCAATGTTCTCCTCCACAACATCTTCATCCGATAGATATTCGTCCATTTTGCACAAAACTGGAAGAAGAAAGTTGTTGTGTAGCCGCCGTTGGCCGCTGAAACAATGAGCTGTATTGCGCATGCACCAGGAAACAAACTTTTCAGTTCAGAGGTCAGCACAGACACAAAAACATGTCTGGAGCGACACAGACTGTGACGGAGGAGTAGCCCGAGCGGACCATGATGAAATATTAGTGAAACTAATGAGTTTTTGGATGATTAATGCAGTTTTAGGAGCGGTGCTATACATGCCCCGTGTGCTACCATTATACAGATGTCCGCCGCTCGATTTTGGATCTAAATATCTCCTGAAGCACTGTTTGGATCAGGAAAGCCTTCTGGGTGAGTATATTGTTCTACTTCATTCTATAAACAATGTGAAAGCTGCAGAAACCAAACTTATATCCTGTGACAGTTCTTAAAGGATAATATAAGCTGTAACCCACATCAGTTTTTTTCCCTTTATGAACCTATAAAGCCTTTTTCTTCTAAATCGAAATATCACATTGAACCTTTAATTCTTCAAGACAGTGAAACTCTCCTCAGAGAAGCTCTCCTGTTGAAGAACTCATTTACGAAGTACTCACTTAAAAAGGCAATATCTGCTTTGGCAGGCAAGCAGACCAGACTTGGGTTCATTTAGTTCTTCTGGTATAAGGGTAAAATGATGATAAAATGATATATTCTTTTACAACTTACGTCCTTTTATGCAAATGTAGAATAGAATATCTTAATGGTAGATTTTGACTGAGATTATCTAAGATGCACCATCACATAAAAAGCAGAAATCAACAATGACCAGCTGCAGAAAAAGAGCTGCTGAGTCAGCCAAGGGAAAAAAATACCTCTGTGGCATTACCCACACTATCAGTTTAAAGGTTAGCCTTGAGCAGGACCATTCTTCTTTCTTTGTCTCTGTGATTAATATGCAGAGGGAGAGTTAGCTTTGCTGTACTGCAAAAGCAGAAAGTGCATACAGTATCCTCAGGTAAAGCTTACATTTTCTCAGGATGATTTCTGCTGAATTGTTTGATTCACCTCTTTGGCCTTCTTGATAGCAGGACAGGAGGAGGCCCCTTTAATCACCGTGCCTGACAGCTTACCCCATTACAGCTCTCACTTAAAACAATCATTAGAGAGAGAAGAACCATTGCATCCCTGCCCTCCTCTGCCATTACCACTCCAATATTAATCACCTACTACTCTGCAGATAAAGCAGGAAAAAGAACAAAGGTCTGCATTAACCCTGCTGCAACAGCGCGAGGCTCTCCTCCCCACTCTGGTTAGAGTGTTAGTTTGCTCTCATGTGGAGAAAAGTGTTCAGTAAATGCCCTCATATATGTGAACACACTGAATTTTTCTTTTGGGGATGATGATGACTCCAACTGGCTGCTTTAATTAAGCCCAATGAGCCTTGTAAATCCAATATTCACCCAATAGAGGATGAATTGTGAAAGAATGACTTCTATTAAAAGACCGAAAAATCAAATTTAATGGGATACAAATGATCTATAATGATAATGCAAACGATTTGTCTCTTTAATTTCCCATAAGACAGCAAAAATGTTTAAAATTTTCGTTGCCATTCAGCCCTTCCAAGCAGGGAGAAATAAGTCAAGATGATGATCTTCCAGGCAGTCCTTTATCAGACCAGCTTCTCTCCAGGTAATTTCACTGCAGAGCTTTTGGTCCCTATAGACAAAATGGAAAAGGAAAACTGTCATATTTCCACCCTCGCTCTTTAATTCATGAGTGCTCTGCCTTATCAGACCGCTGGAGTCCTGACCCGTTTTACTTTCCACAGGCGTCTGTCGTGTGCGTGGGTGTTCTTCCCCAGAAGACTTTGGGTTTTCTCTCTGCTACACCGCACAGGCCGAGGCTCTAAGGTTTCCCCAAAGGACCGATAACACCTCGCACATATTGAGTCAAGGGGATAGGGAAGGATAAGGCTTCACAATTCAGAGCCTGTTTGGCCCACATTGGATAAGCAGTTGATGGCACCACATATTCTCACCTCGGGGGAATATTGGAAAATATGCAGTCTGCCTCATTTGACATTAAAATAGAGTTTAAAATGTTTTAGATTTAGTTTTAACTGTTTAGTGAAGCTGCATTATCTCCCCACAGAGATGGCCGGGCCCCTGAAAGGCCTGGTAAACTGTCCTGTTAGGTTCACCAATGGCTTCACACACAGACATTTATGAACTAACCGTAAAATACCAAATAGTAGCTGGGGCGTTTATTTGGGACCAGGCGTTTAATTCCTTTTGCACAAAAACTTTACTTAGCAAAAAATGAAAAAATATGGTAAATATAATGAAATTATTTATTTACACTAGTATGAATAACACCTGTACATGTTATACTCTTGTCTTCTTCTTTCAACTCAGCTCTCTCTAAACACTCTTAATACTGATCAGGACCGACTTTTAGTTAAGTTAAAGGTGTAGTCAGCGATCTTCTAATCTTCTAATCTAATGCACTATTTCTCAAAATCACCATATTTCTCCTCTCCATCCACAAGATGTCACCACTGACAGCATGTTGAAAAAAAAGTCTGGTTTCAATACACAGCCTTGGCTCTGAATTTCAGCAGGTAAATACTGTGGCTTGGTCTGAGTCACCAAAACAGGTACACCCCCCCACATCCAGGAGGCGATCATACTCATGCACAGATCAGACAGAGGGGGGAGGGGGAGTAGTAGGTTGCGTAGCGTGCGCAGTTAGCGTAAGAGAGAGATACAATAGGTGCAGTAGCAATGGCTGAAAAACAGCCCAAAAGAAAAAGGTCAGAGGAGTGAAAAGTGAAAAAGAAGGGCTATGACCATGAAAGAGTGAAGACCCAGGTCAACATTGGTGTTGCTTTCCGACGGTGGAGGGAACTCCGACAATTGAAAGACCTGAAAACGGACACGGATGTCAACACCTCTCTACTGGATAGGTAAGCAACATTAGCTTTGTGGTGCTTCACATAACAGTAACAGCCGTCGGGCATTCATCTTATTGTCTAATCTGCCAGAATGTACTGTTGTTGTGATGTTATCAATAATGGCAGTCGAGTTGTCTGACGAGTTGGGGTTACCTTAGCTACTTTGGTTAGCTACGCAGTTTCTACGGCTGTTTCCATGACGATGCACGTCCCTAAGCTTTCGGGGGTGGGGCCAGGGGTGAGGTATGAAGGCAGAGGCGGGTCTAAATTCGTTTATAAACAACCCCACCACTCGTTTTCTCCCACATTGCTGACTACACCTCTAAGGTCGTACTTCTTTTTCTTCGCTGCACCAGGGCCATGGAGATAGGCAGAAACGTACCGCTAACTGACGTGTCCAGCCTCCTGACGTTAGTTAAGTGCAACAAACAAACAGCAACAGTCTTCTTCTGTAAATTTTCAAAGCCCTAGTCTGTAAGATTCTGGCTTTCTGCGCTCTAGTGGCCTCTGTGGACGTTGAGTGTAACTGCACTGTTATGAAACAGAGCTCCTCACACCAACCTGCATCTGTTGATATACAGAGAGAGGAGAAGCCGACAGGACGTCCAGAGAGGCAAATAACTGTAAAGGTTCGGTCTTCATGATTTCAGAGTCTGATCATGTTTCTTTTCAAATGTCGGCTGTCAGCTGTGAGCTCAGCATTTGCATGCGTATTCTGTAAACTTTGACCGTAGCTTGTACGCTGCGCCGAATAAATTACACCAGGTGTTTATTTGGAACAGGCGTTTATTTGTCAAAATGTACTGCTACACTTGGCATTTATTTGGGACCGAGCGTTTATTTGGTATTTTACGGTAGTTAACTTGTACCCAGCTGTATCACATTTGTCAGGTCCTTCCCTGTTTTGAGTACTTGAGGGGGAACATGGGGGTGCTAAAGTCCTGTAGGCATCTTTGTTAATGTACTGACTATTAGGCTACGTTCACACTGCAGCCCTTAATGCTTAATTCCAATTTATTGCTCAAATCTGTTTTTTTTTTTTGTTTGTTTGTCTGTTCAGATTACTCCTGTAAATGTGGCCTGACTGCAGACTGTGATGAGAACAGCTCAGGCTTCAGAAGTGACGCACATGTTCATTTGAACATTAATGACATCAGGCACAGCACTGAGTGATGAGGGGCAACAAACACAGACCAAAACTGTGCTTCACAATGCTGGAGAGGTTTGTTCCCATAACACAGAGCCTGATGTTACAGCAGCTCACATTGAGTGAGCTCTTATTAAAGTAATTATGGCTATATTTTATTTCTTATAACCCTTAAAGCGATATTCCGGGATGGAACAAGTTGGGTCCTATCACAAGGTTTAGAAGACAGAAACCCCACCCTGGTTTATGTTCTTTAGAAGCCCAGACTCCAGCCCGCTCCTGCTGCGTTTTTCCTCAAGCCGCCATATTTTATTGAGAGCCACAGCACTGAACAGGTGAACAAAGAGGAGAAAACTTAGTTTAACCATCTGTTCTGGTGTTTGTTGGTTTGTTTGAGAGCAGATCAGACAGGAGCAGACTGGTCACTGACTGACGCTGTCTCATGGAAACATACAGATGAGATGGACCGCAGTAGATCATCAGTGTCTCTGCGTCCTGTAAACTGTTACTTTAGCCTGATTAATCCATTCAAAAGGTCGGTGCAGCGTTAAACTAAGTTTATCAGATATCATCATACAAATGTATGATTCATTCATTTTTATCGTTTATTGTGCGTGTGAAGGAGACACCAGTCGATTGCCCAGCGCTCTCTCTCTCACTCATTACTCCCCCATATACATTGTTTAATCAAGCTCTTTATTTTAGAAAAAAATCATTAACTTTTTAATAATCACGTCTATATTAACCTCTGATTATGTTCTGTCCATGAAGTGACTTTGAAAACATTTGTCCCGATAAACTGTTGCTCTAATGACGTCAAAGTCGCATTGAATGCAACCTGGCTGTTCAGACCACGATCGTATTCAAGAAAATGGGATACGTATCTGATTTAGTACCACACTTAAAAGTGGCCTGAATCTGATTTGAAAAGGTCAGATTCAGTGTGACTTGTGCTGTTCACACTGTCAGAAACAAATCAGATACAGGTCACATTTGACTGCAGTGTGAACGTAGCCTTGTTGTCTCTGACATGCCCCTTTCTGTTTTCTGTTTGTAACTGTTTACTGGGTTTACTTCCATTTACAGTTTTAAATGGAGGTAACTATTACTCAAATTGGGGTAGCAAGGTGGTGCAGCAGGTAGTGTTGCTGCCTCATAAAGTTACTGGTGCACCTCAGCAGTAGGTGGAGGTCTTGTGGAGTTGTATTTCTTACTGTAAATGAATTTTCTCTTGATACCTCATATCAGGAGCTTTCCAATTGTATTACGTTTTTTACTCTGAATTGCCTTTAGGTGTATGTTTGTATGATGGTTGTTCATCTCTCTATGTCAGTCATGTGATTGGCTGAACACCAGTCAAGTGTGTACCCCTCCCCTTGACCAATGCAAACTGGGAAAGACTGCAGCCCTCCAGCTCTGAAAAGTGTAGGTGGTAGAATCAGTCATCCTCAACCTTTTTACTGTCCAGCCTGCCCACTCATCACCAGAATGCCTTTTCTGAGCTCTTTTAATAATGCTTTTCCCCTACAGCCCTTTTATAGACTCTTTGTCTATGCTGTGCCTCTCTTTCTGACTCCCACTTCCCTTTGTCTTTTGAAGTCAATTTTTCTGCTTTATTCCTTTTTTTAATTATTATTTCTATTATTAGCTCATGCACAACAATGACACAGTGACAGGAGGGAAGTGAGGGCATAAATAGGATGACAAGGAGCAAAAGACAATATATAATGAAAAATAATAATATTGAAAGGGGAGGCAATTTATAAATGTTTCTATTGAAAGTAAGGAAAGCCTAGTTTTGTGTGTATGTGATGGGAAGGAGATTTATTAAATTCTAATATGCTGCATTATTTTTATTTCTATTTCTTTCTTTTATTTATTTATTTTGCCCCTTCAGTTCTTAATGTTGCTGTGAGGAGTTTCTAAGTAATTACAAAAAAGTCTCTCTTTAGATATATGCCTGATCCAAATACATACTTTAAGATGAGTTTTATAGCATCACAATAGGTTATCTATAAATGCTATTCCTTAGCTTTGTGGTCGGGTCGGACAGGGCTGGACTGGCCTGGATACTCAACTTTGGGAACAAGACAATTAAAACTAGAGCAAATTTATATTATTCGGACACGTTGTGACGGGTTGTAAGTAGCGATATATAGTCGGCTACAAAACTACGATTCAACATTTTTTCTTGTTGTCTCACGTCAAAAACTACCGCTACGTAACTAGAAAGAGATACATTACCTCATCGCTTTGCATCCTGTAAGTTGTTGAAAAAAGAAGTTGCAAAGCAATGCAGAGTTCTGGGCCCTATTCTACGAAGCAAGTTCAGCCAAGCGAGATAGCCTTGGAGCTACCTCGCTGAACTGAGCGCGGTAGCCGGCGGTCTCGCTACACGGTTCGACGACGCTGGTTATCAACCTCATAACTGGATCCAGCTCTGCAATGAGCGCGTGCACGCATATAAGGCGGAGCCCGCCACATCTGACCAATCGCGAACATGGACCAGTCTGGAGCGTCAGAGCAGGCCGGAGAGCGAAGGACCACATACTTCACACAGGAGGAGCAGGAGGCGATCATGACAAAGTATGAAGAATTAAAACATGTAATAAACGTCAAAAGCAACACCGTCACCGCTGCAAAAGCACGGAAGGAGTGATGACAGAAAATTGCTGCAGTCTCAATGCATAAGTATAGCGCGCAAAAAATCTTTGGTGCCATTATCATCCTGAAATAGCACTGTTCAACATGCACTTTTACTGTAGCATGCACCAGACATGTCTGATTCATTTCTAAGATGAATTCATTCATTTGTTCATTCCTATCTTGTTTACATTTTTTGTGTGATATGTAGGCCACATGAGTGCTTCATGAATTCCTCTCACAATTTTAAGACGTGCAATAAAATATTGTCATGGAACAGAAGTGTTGGCATTGAAGATCTTATTACGGCAATGAGAGTTCTTCATTCCCTTTAACTACCTGTAGAAAGTGTCATGTACTGTGTTGTGACTCCAAATCTGAGTCTCGTTTCAGCACCAATCAAAGTGGCGCAAAAAAAAAACTGGGGGGGATTCCTCCCCCAGATTTTACTCCTGCAGAGGAGCTGGCCCTCTGCAGCCATCAGGTCAGCTCATTGGTCAGTGGGTGGGGTTTTTATAGTCCACGAGTTCAATCTGGAACCTAACCTGTCCCGGAGCAGGTTAGCCGTTCAGCGTACGTTGCCATGGAGACTCGCCTCACTAAGGAGTGATCCCGTCTCGTAGAACAGGGAACCCGGAACCTAACCTCAAAGCTACCTCGCTAGGCAGTAATCCTGCTTCGTAGAACAGGGCCCAGAGGAAGGTCAGAGCTGCATTCATTAGCATCACAACAAACAAACGCTTTGGCTAGGGTCACGTCTTTACGACAGTCGCCACGCGTGCTCATAGGTAGCAGAGTCTTTATGTCGCCGGAAACAGATTCTCCTCATAGCACCTTTAAGCCTTCGTCTGACTTTCCTTCTAAGGGCTTTTTAGCAGATGCTTTATTCCTGAGGTTTTGTTTTTACAAGGATTGACCCATAACTTAGATTTTCTTTAGAACTGATCCTTTTTTTTAATCTTTGGTGTGACACCTGACTGAGAATGTCCTAATATGAACAAGCAGACTGCAGGGCAAACACTCACCATGTTGCAAACTATGGGGACGAAAAGCTTGTCATCTGCATATTGACATTTAAGCTTCAGTAAGTTAATTTTTGTCTTCTGTATGATTCAAGCTTCCGCAGCTCCTCAAAAACTTCCAACTTCTGTCTCCAGAAAACCAACATGGAGGCAGCGATAACCAGACTGTAAAGTGACTGCACTGATTTCTGATACAGTCCATTGTTTAAGCCTCAAATGAGTCTTAAATATGTTTTCTACAATCATGCATGTCTCCTTTAAAGTCTCACAGGGTTTCCACTAAGCCAACGACTCAACGAAGCTTTATGCTGATAAATCTGCCAGAAAATCTAAAATCTCCATCTGTGATTGAGGCCAATCAAATAAAAGCAGAGTGGTTAAAACATAATTAAGAGCAGGCTTAGGCTGAGATGGGCTTTTAGTTAAACTCATAAGTCATGAAATTGATCAGAGTGGATGAAAAAAGAGGCTAGCTGCCAGGAAAGGGAGCCAGAGAAAGATAGATCACAGGTCGGGCTGATCAGTTCTTGTCACTGTGGTGATGAAATACTGATCCAAGTGGAAATTTGATCATTACTTTAAAGCAGTCGTGAGCTGTCAGGGTCGGCAAGGCTCTCTCTACTGGCCTTAAACATTCACATTCATACAAATCGATTGTTGATATTGTGTTTGTTATATTTTGTAATGCTTAATGGGAACTACCTGGTATAAATGCAGTCAGTTTTACATTTCTGTGTGTTATCCTGGACTGTCTCATTTGAGTTTCTTTGTATTTCAGACTTAAATCTCCTCCTTTTATCTCACACCTGATGCAAGGCTCTGACAGTCAGACACATCATGCACACACACACTCACACGCAGACACACACACCCACAGAATAGGGAAAAAAGTGACAGAAAAAGTTAAACAACAGTTTTATAGTTTAGGGCAGGGATGGGTGACTTAGTTTAATAAGAGGGACACATTAATCTGCAAAAATAAGAAAACTGATGGATTTGTTAAACACCACAGTGTCAACATGATGTGCTTCAAGTCAACCTAACAATCACTGCACATCCTGCACTATGACTATTCTGCCTGAGTACATCACAGTTTTAGGAGAAAAATCAATTGTTTAGCCCTTAAATGAATTATACAGCTTTTTACTGTTGGTTTATGTTCCTCGTCGTCAAAGGCGTAGGTTTGATTTTGACATTGGTGGAGACATAAAAGTACACCAAGATGGCACCCCTGAAAGTTGATGTGTTTTGCATCTATGACTGTAGTTTAATGTCATGTAGAACTAATCAAACAAACAAGCAAACTATCATATTCAGAAAAAAACTACTCTAAATCTCTCCAGTCTGTTCCTTGACAGAAATATATTGATGCATGACACATGAACAGTGGGACAGTTTGGGATCAATCAGAAATTTTGATGGTGTGTATAGTCTGATAAATATAGAACCAAAACCAAAAAGGACTACCAATAAGTGTAATCTCTAACAATGTGGATTTATAAAGTCATGTTATTAATCCGAGGTGCAGTGGTGTAAAGGAACAAAGTATTAGTACTTAGTTACAGTACTTAAGTATGTTTTGGGAGTATCTATACTTTACTTGAGTTTATATGTTTTTTGCAACTTTTACTTTTACTTCACTACATTAAAAATTAAAAAATGATACTTTTACTTCGTTACATTTAAATTGTCAACTTAGTTACTCGCTACATAATAAAATGTGAATATAAATTACACTTATTTTCACATTTTATTTTGAAGAAGATTGTACGGACTGTTCGTGCTCTTGCACGAAGCTGAACACACCTCTGCCTGCCTCTGCCGCCTGTGAACGACTGTTTGGCATTGCAGGACTTGTATTCAGCCCGCTACTACAACGACTGAACTCAAGCAATTTTGAAAATCAACTTCTGCTAAAGATGAACCGCAAGTTTGTGGCCTTTACGTAAGGGAGGAATGGAGAGAGGGAGTAAGAGGTGAAGGGAGCTGAGGGAGGGAGGAAGAGTTAAACTTTATAAAGCTTGGGAGAGCAACAACTATTTGTACCTGTTCTCTTTGTTTGTACTTTTACTTTTAATACTTAAGTACATTTAATAGGCGCTACTTTAAGACTTTTACTGAAGTGATTTTTTAATGAGTGACTTTCACTTTTAGTTGAGTATATTTTATATAAGGTATCTTTACTTTTACTCAAGTATGGGTTTCAAGGACTTTTTACACCACTGCCGAGGTGTTATTGTATTTTTTCACCACAAACTTTTACTGTTGGTCTTAAAGCTATGGTCTACGATTTGGAAGCTTTGTACATATTAATAACACCGTTTATAAGGCTGTTATGGTCCTATGGTCCTATCTACACAGTATAAAGACCAAAAAGAATGAAAAAAATCCATTCAGTATATCCGCTGAAAAGCTGCATACTAGCTGACCAATCAAACCTAAGAACCTGCGACTATTAATTGGTCCGTGAGTTAGTCCATGAGTCCATCCAATCCTCGTCTCCCTCACTACGCAGTACGCAGCATCTTGCCCATGGTCCCGCCTCCTCCCCTCTACCTCCGGTGAGCAGCTAGCAGCGTTAGCTACCGAACTATCATGGAGCCGGAAAAGCCTAGCGCCGAACCCGGGAATCCGCCTCCCTCTCCCAAGACAGTCTGGCTGCAGACCACCCTTCTCCTCTCGCCTCTCCCTCGTCTCCCTCACTCGCGCACGCAGCATCTTGCCCATGGTCCCGCCTCCTCCCTCTACCTCCGGTGAGCAGCTAGCAGCGTTAGCTACTGAACTATCATGGAGCCGGAAAGCCTAGCGCCGAACCGGAATCCGCCTCCTCTCCCCTTGGGCCCAACGGAGCTCTGCCCGCTGGTGGAGGCCTGTTAGCGGCTAACGGCTAACGAATAGCCTCAGCCGGCCGTCAGACCTTCAGCATCGGCCGCTTTCTGGTTGATCAGGTAATGGCTTTGTTTACTACAGCGGGAGATGTCTGCTGAATAACTCTGGCTAGTTTGTGCCTGTACGGGCTAATAACTTGTAGGGGAGCGGGTTAGCCTGTTAGCCGCTAATCGTTAGCACTGTAAGCTGAGCTGGGGAGGACAGGCTGAGAAAGATAAATCCTCCCCCACACTCGGCTCTGCTCTGGCGGCGCCAGACCCGCATTGCCGCCGGTCCAGTTGAAATGGCTACTGCTGTGTGTTATAAGGGAGATGTCTGTCGTGTTTGATACTTTCAGTTGAGCTGAGCTGTTTTTGATTGAGTTTGCTGCTGATATATTGTGCTAGTCGCTCGTAGCTCTGCCGGAGGGGGGTTATATGAGCCAACACGAGCTGGGGGCGGGATCTTGGAACACGGAGGGGAGAGGTGAGGGAAGGAGGGGCAGGCTGCGGTTTCAAATCGTAGACACCAGCTTTAAGCGGTTGCTGCCTTTCAATACACAAATAGTACATGGATAATAAATAAAAGATGAGTTTTATAGCATCAAAATAGGTTATCTATAAATGCTATTCCTTAGCTTCGCGGTACAAGACAAGACAATTAAAACTGGAGCAAATTTATATTATTCAGACACGTCTTAGAGCACCAGGCTGTAGGTAGCGATATATAGCCGGCTACAAAACTACGATACTAAGTTTTCCAAAAATTGCTTGTTGTCTCACATCAAAAACTACCGCTACGTAACTAGAAAGAGATACATTACCTCGTGGCTTTGCATCCTGTAAGTTGTTGAAAAAAGAAGTTGTAAAGCAATGCAGAGTTCTGAGGAAGGTCCGAGCTGCATCACAACAAACAAACGCTTTGGCTTCGGTAACGTCTTTTGGTGCATTCCAGTTATAGTCAGAAGCAGGAATTTCCAAGTTCCGAGTAGGAAACTGCAACTGGAACGCCCCCTGAAGTCGGAATTTCCTACACGGGAGCGAGGTGAAACCTCGCCACCCCCGAGTTGACAATGGAAGATGGATGCCCCCAGTGTGAACAGTTATTTAGCTCCTGTAATAATCCATTTATTTGCACTTCTGACTGGGGTGTGTCGCTCTAGATCAGCTGTATACATAGTATTGTTAGACTTATATTTACAAAAATGCTGCCATAGTGATAATCACATTCTTCATGTGATATTTGTGAACAACAACTCAGGGCGTGCTAACAACAGCTAACAATAGCCTGGTAGATCGGCATGTTTTTTTCCGACTTCAACTGGAACGCCGATAAGTCGGAGATGATGTCATTCACAGTTCCGAGGTTACTGGAATGCAGCATTACGACAGTCACCACGCGTGCTCATGGGTAGCAGAGTCTTTATGTCGCCGGAAATACATTCTCCTCATAGCACCTTTAAATATTTGCAATTGTCAGCCTCGACCCATTTTGGAGATTATTGGGATAAAGTCCCTCTTAACATCGCTCAGACCACAGGATAACAGTATAGGATATTCTTATGAAACAGCAGATAATCTGTCATTTGCCGTCCTTGGTCAGAAGGGGAAAAGTCGGGACAAAAACAACCCAGTAATATTTGTGTATACCCTGCTTAAGGTGTAATTATCAAGACACCAGCGTCTCTGTGTGCTGTGAAATAATGATGTGTAGCTCAGACATCATGATGGAGTGATAGACAGATGCTTTAGCTGCAGTTAAACAACACTGATGGTCCTGATGTGAAATACAAGGGGAGCCACTGCTTTTAAGCTGTCAATAAATGGATCTTTAAGTCAGTAGGAATTAGTAGCTGAATGTCATTAAGCAACCATCAGTGGTAATTGGAAATTTTAAAGGTCCCATACCCAGCAAAATCAATTTTCTTTGCCTTTAATGTTGTTGGGGAGCTCTGGGAGAAGAGCAGGACACCTTTTTCCAAACTCCAAGGTCAAGGAGGTTTTACTTTTTGGGGTTTATTAGGAAATGGCTCCTCCTAGACACTGTGAAGTTAAAGGTCCATCCATTATCTTTACCACTTATCTTCTGCAGGGTCGTGGGGGCTATCCCAGCTGACTTTGGGCAAAAGGCAGAGCACCCTGCCAGTCACCAGCCAACTGTCACGTCACATAGACAGAAAAACAGCCATCCATGCTCATACTCATAGCCAAGAGCAATTTTAAACACGTTATCCTCATGAAAATTGTATTTTTTTTTCAAAATTGCAGCCATTTGAACCAATAGGGAGAGCATGCAAACACAGAAACACCCTGACTGACACAAGCTTTTCTTAATTATATTAAGTGCTGTCAGGAAAATAAAAAATTGAGCGATTCATTTACTATGACCTGTAATTAATTAAAAAATGCTGAAAAAAGTCCTTAATTTGACGTATTTTCGCTGGAATTCATAAGATTATTGTAGCAGATCAAAAGATTGTTCTCCACCCCCCAAAAACTGAAGCACAAGAAGCCCAATGCAAAAAAGCTCTCTAACTTTAACGGCCCAATCAGGGAAGAGAGGCAGAGCTGCAGATGTGACGACAACAGGAAGTGACTGCATGTTTGAGAACAGCAGCGGCGTGTAAATTTGATCTCTGTTAATTTAGAAAGATCTGTAGTTTTATCAGAATGAACTCACGTCAAGCTGTCTTATGGGATATCATGATTTTGCTCTTCTCCCAACCAGCTGCTGGGAAACTGGGAGAGACGCAGAAATGCTATGCTAGCAACACTGAGCTGTAGTCATGGTTATCCTACAATATCAAATATGCCCTCAAAAGTTTACCAGTGGAACTTGGTGGGTATTTTCTTTGACGAGATTCATGTCACATGTGTCAGATGATACATCTGTGTGGTATCATTTAATGTAAAATAAGACGATAGTCTAAGGACTGACGTACTTGTAGTTCAAGCTGACGGCTAACAACAGGATCTAGCTGCTACGTCATACTGTGGCTTTATATGTTTGGTCTGTGATGAGTGTGATGAGCGGACGGATCATCCAATCACCAGCTGCTCTGGTATTTTAAGGCGTCACCCTCTGAAAATACAAAAACAGTGAAATCTGTTTTTCATTGATGCAACTAAAAAAGTAGCGTGCTAATTTTGACTGTTATTAATGAATTGTAATTAATACGTTAATTTGGAATCCCTGAATATTTAACTTTTTGTGCTTGGAAAAAAATGTATATTTTTCCATAAAAAACTGTTCGTGCAAAGTCTTGTACAAAACTGTTTGCACTGATCGGACATAACATTACCACTCACTGGTGAAGTGATACCACAGAGTTAGTGTGATTTTTATTTTGCAAAGTTACTCAAATCTTGTATGCATGTGTTCATCACCATGGGGAATCATGCCAGAATGCTGACTCAAGTCCATGTTTAAGTACTCATTCCGGCACTAGTCTTGCATTATATTGTGTCTAATTACAAAATACACGGATCAGACATGTCTTTATGACTGCTGACAGTTGAAGTGAACAACACTGATCTCTTTATCATGACACCTGTTAATGGGGAGAATATATTAGGCAGCAAGTGCACATTTCATAGGGGAAACTTGGGACAGTTGCAACTCGGGCTGGGCGATATGGCCTAGAAATAAAATCCCCAATTTTTTTTCCCACAACACTCGATTTACGATTTTCATCCATTTTTCCCTCCCTAAAAAAAACAAAACTCCCAGTGACATAAAAATGAACTAAATCAAGTTTTGCCTTTATGTTGTCTAAATGTTTCCCTCTTAAAGTCAAAGTCTGGGTCATAAAAGGTTGATTATGTAGTATAAATGTAGGCAGGTTTGTCTACATAAACACTGACAGGCTGAGGTATTTTTACAGTATTAGCATGAAACTCTCTGATCAATATTTAATCTACTTAAATAACAAATACAAGCCTATTAAAATGTTTGTGCAAACCCTACAAGGCTGACCATCATGAAAATTGTATTTTTTTTTTCAAAAATTGCAGCCATTTACAATTGGACTAAGGCAAGAAAAAAAATCACGATTTTTAATTTTTTAAATCTTCTGCAGAAAATAATTTGAATTAATCGATTTAATCAATTTTTTTGCCCAGCTCTAGTTGCAACTATTAAATCAAATAACTGGATCTAAAAAAAAAAAAAAAATCATTTAAAGGATAAGTTTGGTTTCTGCAGCTTTCACATTGTTTATAGAATGAAGTAGAACAATATACTCACCCAGAAGGCTTTCCTGATCCAAACAGTGCTTCAGGAGATATTTAGATCCAAAATCGAGCAGCGGACATCCGTATAATGGTAGCACATAGGGCATACAGCACCGCTCCCAAAACTGCATTCATCATCCAAAAACTCATTAGTTTCACCAATATTTCATCATGGTCCGCTCGCACTACTCCTCCATTACAGCCTGGGGTCGCTCCACCCATGTCTTTGAGCCTCTGCTGACCTCTGAACTGGAAACTTTCTTCACGCCTCCTCCTTTCGATGAACTCCTCATCTGTAAACTCTGGCTCGAAACTGTAAGGACACCCATCCTATTCAAAGTTCTCGTCCACAACATCTTCATCCGACAGATATTCATCCATTTTGCACAAAACTGGAAGAAGAACATTGTTGAGTACCTGGTGGTCGCCCCTGAAACAATGAGCCGTACTGCGCATGCGCGGCAGCCATGAAGAGAGTTTCCAGTTCAGAGGTCAGCACAGTCACAAAAACATGGGTGGAGCGACCCCGGACTGTAATGGAGGAGTAGCGCGAGCAGACCATGATGAAATATTGAAGAAACAAATGAGTTTTTGGACGATTAATGCAGTTTTAGGAGCGGCGCTGTATGCCCTATGTGCTACCATTATACGGATGTCCGCCGCTCGATTTTGGATCTAAATATCTCCTGAAGCACTGTTTGGATCAGGAAAGCCTTCTGGGTGAGTATATTGTTCTACTTCATTCTACAAACAATGTGAAAGCTGCAGAAACCGAATTATCCTTTAAGATACATATGTGAGCAGCAGTAAACAAAGCTATAACTTTTATTTTTTACATCATATAGACAAGACTGTTAAAATGATTTTATGTTACTGAATAGATTCACATTTACTTACAGATAAGTTTCCTTTTTGTTTTAAATTATTTAATATTCTAGGTATTTTATCCATTAAAGCAATTTAGGCTTCTATCTTTGCTTGACAACTATTCAATCATAACAGTAGCCTCAAGCAAGTTAAACTGAGTCAAAATCATGTTTTACAGATGAGCATTTATTAAAATTCTAAATGTGCACCAAATGAAATAAAGTGACAATAATGGGAATACGTAGAGTTTAATATAATACCGCAAAGTATTGTTAATTTGGCCATGCAGTCCCAATATGTTGCACTACAGATGCCTTTGTGAGTGGAAAATGGTTGGAGTGAAGTCTGACTCGAGCACAGATTTCCATCCGTCACTGTGGCAGCTTTGTTTTTTAGTTAGAGAGCCTCAGCTGACAATACCGCAGCCATTTGTCTCATCCTCCTTTATTGTGTCTCCACTTGCATTGATTGGCCACAGAAAACAAATGAACTGGGGAAAATTGCTAAAAAATGAGAAGGAGAAACTGTGTGTTTGTGGCTGAAACGTCGGAAGAGGCACTGACAGACAATATTAGGAGGTTGGAAGCCAAAGCCATCAGAGGTAGAAGAGAAAGTGACTATCTGCCTGTAGAGGCATGTTGGTGAAGCAAAAACAACAAGATAGAGTCAGAGAATGAAACACACACACAGTCAGATAATGATTCAGGTTAAATACAGGTTTGGCCCTCCTCCAGCTGCTCCTGGTCATGGGGAGGTCATGTGGGCCACATCCATCAGCACAGAAACACAGGATAGACTCTTTAACGTCCTGGTTCCTCCCCTTCAGACACTACAGAGTGATGACGGCCTTGTCTGAGATAAAGGCCGATCCATTGCTCTGATTTGTGGCTGGTAGGGCAATTTCAATACCCGTCTTTGGAGTGATAGATGAGGGCCCTGTTTGATAAAGGGCCAATTTGCCACAGGGCCAATAGGGATGAAATTGCAGTAGTCGCCTTTATTTTGTCCTTTCTTCAGTTCAACACAAAAACAAGGCTGCAGGAAAACAAGAATGAAGAGTGGACTGAAGGAAAAACAGATTTTGTGATGAGACAGATTAAGACTGTTTTTGATAATCAGCACACAGTCTTATTTTTGGATCGAAAAAGACGGCTTTCAACGACTGGCTGTCTTGAGAAAAAACCTTGAGAAAAGACTTAACTGCTCAACCATACACATGGAATATTAATATTTCAATCGATGAGTTCAGCTTAAGTGCAACAAAATAATGGACAAAGCAGAAACACTTTAGCTTCCTGTCAGTCATCTGGAGCTCATGCAGAGTGAATGCTGAAGATAAGTGCAGATAAATGTCAAACTTAATATGCCGACAGAAAGATTTGAAGTGCAGTCCGTTTTTTAATCATCGGCTGCAGGATGAGGAGTTCGTATGCCAGCTCTTAATGCAGAAGTGCTCCAACTGAGCCTTTGGTTTCTCATTGCAAACTATAAAACTAAATTAAATCCCTGGAGACATGTGAAGTTCAGAGGCTGAACATGAATCTTTTTAATTTAACAAGGCTAAGAACCAAGTATCACAGTCTTTAAGGAACGTCCTCGTTTTTTTCTGTTTGGTCCCTGAACATCTCCACAGTCATTGCAAGTGTTTGTGCTGTACAAGGCAGAACTGAAGACACGCAATGCAAAAGGACATTTTAGGCCTGGACCACACGTATCCTCGTTTAAAAAAATATCTCGGTCCATACGAAGAAGCAAAACTGAAAATGATCAGCTCTGAAGCCTGCAATGCCATGCCGGGCCGGTAAGTGGCAGGTTAGCAAAATGTGAAAACCATAGAAGAAGAACGTTATGAACATGCCCAGTCAAAAACAGGAAGAAGAAGCAGTCAACGAAGTAAGAAGATGGCGAGGAAAACTAATAAAATTGAGTCATTTGTGTGGACGGACAATGAGGTGGACTTGTTACTTCGTGTAACATTGGATTACAAAAAGGCCCAAGCAAGCAACGGGTTTGGGGGTCTATGTAACGCAATCTGAGCTTGAACGGGGCTGATGTCATGTCAGCGGAGTGGAAATTAATGATATCCTCATCCTATCGTTGAATTAGTGTTGTGCTGAAGACCACTCTATCCAAGACCAAGACTTGCCCGAGACCAAAATGCACCAAGACCAAAACAAGACCAAGACTTTTGGGAGTCGAGACCGAGTCAAGACTGAGGCCATCAAAATCAATTTTAAAAAACCATGCCAAGGTTGACCAGTTAAGGGGTGTGTCCTGCAGTCACAACACCGGGGTCGCAGGCATCACAGGGTGAAATGACACATGAATTGGGGCTTGTTGTTGTTTTACCAAGTGCTCCACCTTATTGACATTAATGAAGTTAATGCAGATCAGCAGATCAGTGCTGGTCTTGATCTGTCTTGATGGAAAATCCTGAGTCCGGGCAGTCCGAGACCAAGACAAGACCGAGTAAAAATGCTCTCGAGTCCAAAGCAAGACCAAGACCTTCAAAATGTGGTCTCAAGACCAAGACTGGTCTTGAGTAACACACCACTACGTTGTATTGACCTAATTAAAGAAGGACGAATGCCCCTGAAGCGATGTAGAAGTGTTACTGACAGTGCATTAATGGGTTGTGTCCAGGGAAGAGAGTCATTTCTTTCCATATCATGCGATCAAACCAGCCTTGCCAATCACGTACAGTCATGCACAATTGCCATGAGCAATGGGAATGTGTGACTGGGACATAAGTGATGTGTGATATATTTGATTGTAACTTACTCTATACATTTTTCATGTCTGTTCCTTTGTAAATGTGCTGCTGCCTGTCTTGGCCAGAACACTCTTACCAATGGGACATTTAATCTCAGTAATGTTCTCCTACTTTAATAAAGTTTCAGTGCATAAAATAAAGACATACATGTTCATTATTTTACCAAGTGCTGGAGTCTTTTCTGCTCCTTCTACAAATGTAAAGTTAAATTTGCACTCCAACACTTCATCACTCCGTATCACAGGTTATTTAGATTTTTTGTGGCTGTTGCTGTTTCAGTGAATTTGTATTTTCTGATTGAGCTGATTGAAGTAGCGGTGCCTTTTTCAGGTCTTTTTTCTAACTTTTGAGTGTGAATATTTTTCTTGATTAAACCATCCTCTTCAAGGTACTCCTCAGTCTTTTTGCCTCCTCTTGGCTGCGTCAGAAGTGCCTCCTGTTGTCAGTACTTCTGGATGTACATCACTCATGATAATTGGTTTGGAGTGACAACACAAGAAATAAGCACTGCAATTGGAAAATTTGCATAAAAATGAAAAGTGGATTAAACTCTACAATAATTCACAAACCTTTACGTAAGAGGAGCTTGATTCACTGCAGAGCGTGTTCTGGTTTTCAGGTCTTTCTTTTTTAATGGGTTGGAACTGAAGTGGGCAGACTGAAGCCTCAGTGTAACAAAATGAATGGGACTTACCTGGCTCAGATGAATGGACAGTCCCGCGTGACCTGTTGCTCTGTTGTGCTTGTTGCCTGTGAAACTGCTCATTGAAATGTATCACAATCAGAAGGACGTCTCTTCTGATAGTTGTTTGCTGGGATAATTAGAAATTTGAAGATAATACATTGCCAACTTTTAGGTAATCACTTTCCACTGTGGCAAAAACTCGTGCTCTTCAATCAGTAAGTAGCAGTGAGCTTAAGGCTTTACTGATTGTAAACTTACAGCTGGTGTGTGTGAATCTTTAACTTTTATATAAAACACTCCGTGTGACTCTGAACCACATAGTTTTATCCCCTTAAGCACAATCTCATAATTTGAAAGCCATACTTCATAGATGCATGTGCATGCGGCATGTTCTGAGTGAATAATGAAATGCAAAGTCAAACTTCTGTCATTTAAAATTGATATGGCATTTTCCTGTGATTTCAGTTTGTGATTTTTTTTTTTGGATGATCCTTAGCTTAACACCTATAGTGTTAAAAACTGTGTTAAAGCTAGGGTTGGCGATTTTGGAAAACTAGCATGAATTTGAAAGTAGCATCTCCTCAGGGCTCCGCCTACCCCCCCCCAAACCCTCAGCACAACATGTTTGTTTTACACTACACCAAGTCATGTCTCAGTCAGCTGTAAGAAAACACCAAAACATTATCATAGTAAAGTTAAAAAACAAACATGTAAAGTTAGTTAGTGCTCACAGCCCGATGTTGATCAGGGTATAGGTAGTTCCTCTGACATTCTCCACATAGCTGTCAAATCTCCTGTTTTGGCCATGAAACTATCGTTTTTTCCGTATTTTATCCTCTTTCCCGCCGTCCTCCTGTATCAGTATTCTCCTGTAAATCTCCTGTGTGATGATATAATAATAAAAACATTCCTCTGCCTCTCCAAACTGAACTCTGTCTCTAGCCTGAAGGGGGCGGTAATGCTCCAAAATGATGGATGCCAACCGCCGTAAAACCGAAGAAGAAGAAAAAGCCTCGCGAGAACGTCCACCTGCAGTAGCCTGGGTGGCAGCTGTCGCGAGATTAGAGCAGCAGAACAAACTTAGAAAAACAAAGAGTTTATTTTAGATTTCTTGTACACCTGTCTTAAAATGTGAGGGATGCTGGAGCTTGGTTGGGGTTGTGGGACAGCTAACGGTGGGCTTCCCTTATTTTCAAAGACAAAACTTGAAAGGTAAGCATTCTCCAGCGGACTCTGATACGTATGAGCTCGGCTACGCGCACCGAGTCTGTGCACGCCGGGAAAATGCACGCGCAGTAGGCGGGCAGAATGGCGACGGGATTTGATTGGTTTAAAAACAGGTGTTACAGCATGATTATTGGTTGGGGTTTTCCCTGTTTTACTCCTGCTGTAGATAGCAGATATTTTTCACTCTGTTTTAAAAACACATTATGAGTTGATTACCATCGGGTCATGAAGACCATTTTAACCATATTACAAAAAGTGTATCTAAATCAAATCACCAAACCCCAGCTTTAAGGAGATTTCAAAATCAATAACACCTTTACATCCCATATATGTGTATGTATATTTATATATGTATATTAGGCATGTACGCTAAATAAAGGCAAATAAAAAACGCGAAGGGGCGCCGCGCACCACGTCTCAGTACTGGTACACTGGTGATTTTTTACCCTCTTTGCCTACCATAGCAAAACACTTGCTTCAATATGTTGGAAGACGAGGTCAAGGAATTATCTGACGCTCCTTCGTCAAATAAATTGGTTGCGTGGGCCTATTTTGGATTCCCATGTAAAAGACGTGAGAAGATTGCGGACAATGCAACAACTGTGTGCAAAATATGACGCTACAGTTCACCGTATACTGCGGCGAGTACAACTACCAATTACTTTGAACTGGAGACAGGCAGCAACTGTATGTTTGTGCAAGTCTGCATAAAAACAATATTTGATTTTTGCATCTACTGTTGAGTTGACAGAATTTGATCATACTTGAAGATCAGAAGTATATGCACTGTTATAGGCTAAATATTATAGTTCACAGTTCAGACATTTATAGGTCTAAACTGCAGCTCTGAGGACTGCTGTTTGTTTTCCTTTTCATTCAAGAATGTACTTATCGTGATTGTTACAACAAAGTACTTTTTATTAAGATTTTATGTTTCTAGTCTAAATTAGGGGACAAAACTACAATTTTGTTTTTTTTTCAAAGAGCATTTATTTTGTACTGATTCAGCAATATTTTTGTATGTGTGCTTTAGGAAGAAAATAAAGAAAATTAGATTTTTGCACAACTTCCTACTGTTAGGAATTTTCTACAATCTTTATTTTTTGTATCGTGAGCATTTCGTATCGTGAGCCCTGTTTCGTATTTCGCATCGTGAGTTGACCATTTCATTACACCCCTAGTGTATACAACACTTCACTTCGAAAACACACATTAACCCATTTAACACTTTATACCTCCAAACCTGAATGGTAACTCATTGTAGCGCACTTCCAGGGGGATATTAAACTAATTTGACACACTCATCCTCTCCTAGCGTGCATGAGTGATCTCTGCTGTGTTGAATTATCCAGGCCAATCTTGTTATCATCCTGTAATCCTGTTAATCAGATCTCCTCTGCCCCATGTCATGTACCGTTGGGTCAAAGTGAGTAAACAGGAACACAAATAATGACAAATTGAACTATAAAGCTTTCTATTCACGACCACCTACTGAGGGGACAATCAGGACAGCTATTCCTGGTCCTATAAGCCTGAGGGGGGGTCAATTACTTTATATTCTGTTGTTTTTTAACAGCACAAAGCAGCAACTAGCGTCCCAGATTTCCACAGTGTTTATTGAACCTCCTCTGAGCTGTCAACAGGCAATAAAAACACATTAGATTTCCATTTCACATTTAGCGTTTTAACTTGTTTTTGAAGGGTTTAATGCATCATGCTCCCTTAATCACTACTTTATCCAAAAATATTGAATATCAGGCTCTTGAGCTAACTTTTTATTCTAAGTGGTTCATCTATTCCAAATTGGTTTTCAATCATTTTTTCTGCTTGCTACCACACAAAATAAAGATAAATGCCACTTTTGATGGATGTTTTACAGTGTTTTTGATACTGTACTCATTTTTGCGGCTGATTTTTTAATATGTATTCACAGGGTGATGTTTTAAGCCTCGACTGTGATGTGTGGGATGTACAGTCACAAAATTAGATTTATTTACCAGCCTTATATAAATCATTTGGACAGGCTCACTAATTTCCGGGCAGAACGAGTGGGACTCGGGTGATGTTTGTGAAGGATGAGTGTGTTTAAATCAGAGCAGGATGTAATCAGCCATGCGGGGTGTCGAACTGTCCCCCAGGGATTTAATACTCCATTATTTAAAGCAGCATGTATCAATGTCGAAATAAAACTCAGGCAGAGCTGTCAGGCTCCACTATCACATTGTTTGGGATTTCATCAAATTGTGCAAAAGTTTTAATGTACTTTCTTTTTGTATAAGATATTTTTAACATGCAAACACACAAAACTTGGACTGCAAAATGGATAATAAAGTTTTATGGCATTATTATTATTATCATTATTGTTATTATATACATGGGTTTATGTGTTAAGCAGATAGGACAGTCTGAAATAAAAAGAAACAGCACATTGTTGACAAAAGTTCATAGTTTAAAGATGCTATGAGGAGTTTCTAAGTAATTACAGAAAAGTCTGACTTTTAGATATATGCCTGATGGAAATACACACTTTAAGATGAGTTTTATAGCATCACAATAGGTTATCTATAAATGCTCTTCCTTAGCTTCGCGGTCGGGTCGGACAGGGCTGGACTGGCCTGGATACTCAACTTCAGGAACAAGACAATTAAAACTAGAGCAAATTTATATTATTTTATTATTTATATTACATGTCTGAGAGCGCCGGGCTGTAAGTAGCGATATATAGCCATCTACAACTACGATAATAACTTTTCCCCGCATTGCTTGTCGTCACACATCAAAAACTACCGCTACGTAACTAGAAAGAGATACATTACCTCGTGGCTTTGCATCCTGTAAGTTGTTGAAAAAAGAAGTTGTAAAGCAATGCAGAGTTCCGACAAAGATCCATGCTGCATTCATTAGCATCACAACAAACACATTTGGCTTCACGTCTCCGGTGCGTTCAAGTTGTAGTCAGAAGTAGGAATTTTGAGCTCCGAGTGGGAAACTAAAACTGAACGTCCCCTTAAAGTCTGGATTTCCTACTGGGAACTCGGTGAAACCTCGCCACCTCGAGGTGTCAATCGAAGATGGATGCCCCCAGTGTGAACAGTTATTTAGGTCCTGTAATCATCCATTTATTTGCACTTCTGACTGGGGTGTGTCGCTCTAGATCAGCTGTATACATAGTATTGTTAGATTTATATTTACAAAAATGCTGCCATAGTGATAATCACATTCTTCATACAACAATGCAGGGCGTGCTAACAACAGCTAACAATAGCCTGGTAGTTAGGCATGTTTTTTTTCTGACTTCAACTGGAACGCCGATAAGTCGGAGATGAAGTCACTCCCATTTCCGAGGTTACAGGAGCGCAGCATTACGCCGGCGATAAATTCTCCTCATAGCACCTTTAACTTTGGGAACAAGACAATTAAAACTTGAGCAAATTTATATTATTTGGACACGTCTTAGCACCAGGCTGTAAGTAGAGATATATAGCCGCCTACAAAACTACCATACTAAGTTTTCCAAAAATTGCTTGTTGTCACACATCAAAATCTAACAGATACATTACCTCGTGGCTTTGCATCCTGTAAGTTGTTGAAAAAAGAAGTTGTAAAGCAATGCAGAGTTCTGAGGAAGGTCCGAGCTGCATTCATTAGCATCACAACAATTTTGATTTATAACAATAATAATTTTCAATTGTCTTGTTCCCGAAGTTGAGTATCCAGGCCAGTCCAGCCCATTTCTAGATAACCTATTTTGATGCTATAAAACTCATCTTAAAGTGTGTATTTCCATCAGGCATATATCTAAAAGTGAGACTTTCTTGTTATTACTTAGAAACTCCTCACAGTCCCTTTAACAACAAGTATAGCAGAGCTGTAGGAGAAGTTTCTTAATCTCCCTTTTGTTGTGTTGTGTGTTGTTTTATCCGTCTATAAGAAGTTAGATGAATCATTGAATTGGATCAAGGTAACAAGCTCACAATTTTATTGCAAAGTTTGCCATTTTTTAATGACACACATCCAAACAGTGTTGCTATACTGAACTTTAATGTTTCATTAGCTGATTTCTTCACATTATCAGCCATTATTATTAAAACAGTGCTGATGATCACTGAACAACTAATTGAACATTTTAGTTTGACTTTTTTATTTTTATTTGTAATGATGGCCTACTCGCAGTTTTCTCTTTAAGAAATGAGTGATGAAGTTTGTAACAAGCAGCCACCATCAGATAAGTGAAGTAATTACATTAAACTACACACTGTGTGGCTAATTCATCATTTTAGAGATTTAACATTGTTTAAGAGCTGAATACCACAAATCAGACCACTGAACATTACCAGAGCTACAAGGCCCTGACTGATGTGGCTGGGTCTCACATTAGTCGCTGTGATAAAGGTCTATAATCAGTCTAATGTGACACAAGCTTATTAGCTAGAGTGTCTTCTGTTGCCCTGATGGGATGCTGAGAATAATGAAAGCAATGTAGAAATGCTGGCTTCCTTTGACAAAAGTGTGCACACAACTTTGCTTTAAAAAGATCCCTTTGTTATACTTTACCTTAGAGAAAAGTTTGAATCACTGTTATGCAACACTGAACCTGTCCGTGGAGAAAAATGATGAAACACCTAAGCGTACAGTGTTGATTTAATATTATGCAGAACAAGGTTGGAAGAATGAGGAAATCCAGTTAGAGCTGCAATCTCCTTCTATAAATCTTCCCATGGTGCTGAAACATTTTCCCTCTACTTTACAAGAATGTAAGGCTTTTCTTTATCTTTAGCTGAGACAAATGAAAAATTAAACTTCACCTCTCTGCAGAATATACTGGACAATGTTTTGATTAGAGTTACCTAGGCATCATCTTTTTTTTTCAGACCAAAAAGTGAGCTTTTGTTGTGTCGTACAACTTCAAACCCCAGTTCCAGTGAAGTTGGGACAGTGTCAAATGTAAATAAACACAAAATGCAATGATTTATGAATACATCTCTACCTCTTTTCAATCGTATACACTACAAAGAAAACATCTTTGTTTGTTCAAACTGATGACAGGGATTAAAGGTACATCTTATCACTTCTGATACTCTCGTGTAAAAGTAATCTGTAAGGAGTGATAAAGTTGAAACTTAGATACCAAACTTAAATAAAATGAAACATCTGAAGTTTGAACACTCAAAGAACACTAGTGGTAAATCTTCTTCAAAATTTGCACCAGGTATGAGGGAACACATATTAAAGGATTTCACAAAAGATTTGCAAAAAGAGTTGTGAGGGTGGTTCATCATTCTGGCTACTTTGCTCAAACTAGTCCTTTTATTTTAAAATTTGGCATTTTAAAATTCTGGTACCTAGATTAAGTCAGAGTTTGTTTAAATCTGGAATAAGGTGTTACCAAACAACATCCAAGTGATGTAAATGGTCAGAGAGGGAACATACAATCTAAGAGGGAATTGGAATTTTAAACAGTATACAATCCACCAGTGGCAGCTGGCCAATAGAGGGCGCTAGGGTGCCGCCCCCCCAGTGGAGAATGTGATATTAAATGTATTTACTTTATTTTGAAAAAAATGAATATTACCAAAAATAACTTATTTAAATGTGTAATATAAATATAAACATAAATATATACATATCAATATATAAAGTAATTAATTTTCATTAATGTAACACAAACGTAAGCCTACTCGTCTCTCCCTCCGTGTCTGAAGGGCGCTGGAAAAAGCGCCCATCAGACAGTGACGAATAGCCAATAAGGGACTGTTGCTAGGGCAAGATAAGCACATATCAACGTGAATTTGGCCAATCAGCGTCGCTGAAAATAATCTCCGAAGGGCGCTTCTGAAATCGCCCCTCGGGTTAATTCGGCTTGTGTCGGTGCCGGTGTGCTGTATTTACTGGTGTTAGATTAACTGGTGACAGTCCAGGCAGACGTGAAGGGGGCGTGCCTTTGAAGGACCCTTTTGTTTACCATCCAAACGTCTCCCGAATCCATATTATACACAAAAATTAGCTCTTTACACTCATTTACTTACTTAGTGGTGGAAGTGACTTCACAACATTTAGCATGACAACGAAAGATTTTGAAGACTTACAGACTTATTTGACGGCGTAAATATACCGAAGGTAATATATAGGTAACTATCTTAGATGCCTGATCAAAATGTCAAACTTTCGACAGTGTCAACTTGTGATCGCCCCGAAACCCGCATTTTACCGTCACTTCGGCGTATCAACAAACAATTCGTTGATGTTCAACATATAATGGAGTGTGTGTGTCTGATATGTGTGTGCACCATACTGTAATTCATTATTTTTATTTGGAATCAATAATAACGCTTTTACGAAGCACAGGTATCCTGTAGTTTGTGTCGAATCGTAGTGGGATGGTTGTTAAAAACTGAGTGTTGCACAGGACTGCCCCACCAAGAATATTTTTCACCAGCCGCCACTGCAATTCACTCAGCTCTGAAAACCATGAGCGTCATAAAATTGTGGAATAAACTAGACGAGGACATAAAATGTGCATTAACTGAAAGTAATTTCAAAGTATGCTCAACTCTTGGATAGCTATAAAGTACCGGACAGGTAAATTTATATTATTTTATATAGTTCTTAAGTTTGTATGTTTAAAAACAGGGATTTGTTGTATTTTAAAATTCCATGTTTAATCTTCTGAAATATATTGATTATGGGATTTTTTTTCAGTCCCTCTTGAACTTGCACCTTATTACAGTTGTGCCAGTCGTTTTCTCTCTATTACATATATTGTTTGTTTTAATGCTTGTGCTTGTTTGAGACAAATCGAATCAAATGTATTTAAGCTGTCTGCTGTAGAGTAGGGCTGTCATTAGGAGTGTAATGAAATGGTCAACTCACGAAACGATACGAAATACGAAACAGGGCTCACAATACAAAAAAACTCACAATACAAAATAAAGATTATAGAAAATCCCCAACAGTAGGAAGTTGTGCAAAAATCTCATTTTCTTTATTTTCTTCCTAAAGCAGACATACAAAAAATATTGCTGCACCAGTACAAAATAAATGCTCTTTGAAAAAAAAAACAAAATTGTAGTTTTTCCCCTTATTCAGACTACAGTGCAAATACAAACATAAAATCTCAATAAAAAGTGCTTTGTTGTTGTAACAATCAGGATAAGTACATTCTTGAATGAAAAGGAAAACAAACAGCAGTCCTCAGAGCTGCAGTTTAGACCTATAAATGTCTGAACTGTGAACTATAATATTTAGCCTATAACAGTGCATATACTTCTGATCTTCAAGTATGATCAAATTCTGTCAACTCAACAGTAGATGCAAAAATCAAATATTGTTTTTTATGCAGACTTACACAAACATACAGTTGCTGCCTGTCTCCAGTTCAAAGTAGTTGGTAGTTGCACTCGCCGCAGTATATGGCGAACTGTAGTGGCATATTTTGCACACGGTTGTTGTTTTGTCCGCAATCACGGGACATGGGAAGCCAAAATAGGTCCACACAACCAATTTATTTGACGAAGGAGCATCAGCTAATTCTTCGACCTCGTCTTCCTCTATTCTGAAGCGAGTGTTTTGCCACGCTAGGCGAGGAGGGTAAAAAAAATCGCCAGTCTCTGTGGTGTGCGGTGCCCCTTCGCGTCTTTTATTTTGTGCTTTTATTTCGCTCATCTTTGAATTTTATTTCGTCATTTTTTATTTCGCGAAATTTCGTTACATCCCTAACTGTCATGTTGCATTCAGTATTCAAATATCAGTTCAAGCACTGGGGTAAGAATCTGTCCTCAAACTCTAAATAGGAGGAGTGAGCCACCCAATCCAACAGACAGCGATAGTCCAAGCAAGTGTCCATGAATCTCGGCCAACAAAGTCAGCTATGAAACAGTAACACCAGGTATCACCTGTAACACTAGCAGTGGTGGGACAAGCGATTTTATCCATAATCATAGTGAAGGAGTGACAGGAAATGTGTGTTGGCATGTAAATAGTCCAGTTTTCAAGACTTTAAAACAGCAGTAGTTTAGCAGTGTCCATTGTAAACAGTCTAAATGTTACCAGAAGAAGAGATCCAGTAAGAGTGATGTTTTAGGCCCGAAACACCATTTTCCCTTTCCACGAGGAGACACCCAAAATGGTGTTTTAAGAAATCTTCATCCTGGCCAGAGTTTTGGGAAATATGGACACTTTTTATTCTTTCATTCTAATAAAAACCCATCTGATGTGTTGCAAATAAGCAGTCACTACAAACACTATGAGATGCGCATTAAATAATAGTCTTCGCTTTGTCTATGTATATTGCATCTGTCCAAAACAGAGAAGCAATTGAAAAAGAAAAAGTACAAATTGTACGTGGTGATTTAATACATTTATTTATTTTTATTTATTTAACCTTTATTTTACCAGGAAGTCCCATTGAGATTAACAAATCTCTTTTACAGGAGAGACCTGGCCAAAATAGCAGCCGTTAAGAGTCATGGTACATAGAAAATGACACAACACAATCAACAGGTTTAAAATAAATAAGCATATACACATTTGGCTTTCAAGAAAAACAACCACATGCCTGTCGCCACTTTATTAATGATGCTCTTAAATTCATTAAGAGAAATGATGGAATCCAGTTTTAGCTCTTTTTGAAGATTATTCCACGACCAAGGTGCATTAAAAGAAAAAGCAGTTTTTTTCCCAGATCTGTAAAAACTCTAGGTAATTTTAGTTTTAATCGTCTTGTTGCATTACCTTTTTATTTTTAATTCAGCTCCTTGTTGAGCAACATCATCAGATCCTTCCTTCGGGCATTCACAGGTAAGCAGAACTTTCCAAAGCACTTATTAAGTAGTAAAATATCCATGTTCATTGAAAAATCTCAAGGACAGAAGTGAAGCTTAGTAATTCACTTTCTCGGTATAAACGGCATCAATAGCGTGCCCACATGCAGACGAGTTTCGGCCTCAGAACAGCAGTAAGACAGCTCCAATCAATGCAACAAATTGCCTGCTTTTAGCCACAGACCAGGACTCTGCATCTTTCCCCCCTCTGGTAGAGAGCAGTCTTTGGTTAAATGCACAGGAGGAAATGCATGCAGCATTTCAAACATCAATACACTGAATCACTGCCTTATTTCACATCATTACCCCACAGAATATAGACCAAGGTCCTGGGCTGCCATTTATCCACCATTTCCTTCTGCTCATAACCCAGGGCCACTTTTCTTCACATGTAGCAACTAAACACAGTCCACTAAGCAAATCTAGACTTTGTTGAAAATAAAAATGAATGTTTCAAAGCTTTTAACATTATGTTGATTAAAATTATTAACATGCTGTGTTAAAATATATGAAACAAGTGTATGAATATACACCGGATGTAAATTAGCATTGATGCAATAATCCGACATATTTACATCTATTGTTCTTTGAATAGATGTTCATTAATGTGCACTGTCCCTATTGAATACATAAATAAAAAGATATCCACACCAACTTTTTGGATTCCTACATCTTGAAGCAATAGAACTGAAATTAGAAATATAATTAAGATGGATAATTCCTTGTCATTGTCTCTTTAACAAATAAAATAATAAATGATAAATCAAACAATGTCCAGATTTAAACCGGTCACCTGTGGACTGCCTCAGGGCTCCATCATTGGACCCAAATTGTTTATTCTTTTTAATAACAACATGTGTAATGTCTTTAATAAATTAAAATGCATTATATTTGCTGATGACACAAATTTGTACTCCTCCTGAGGAAACTTAAAAGAACTTCTACATACTGTTGAACAAGATTTTGGTGTGCTCAAAACTTGGTTTGATGTCAATAAATTATCTCTTAATATAAAGAAAACTACATTTATGGTATTTGGAAGCAAATCTGGATTTAATATTAAATAAAAAATCTCTAATAGGAAGGGTTTGGGAGACCAAATTCCTCGGGGTTGTGATCGATCATAAACTTAACTGGAAGAAACATGTTCAGTTTGTTAAAGGGAAAATCTCAAAATCAACTGCAATCATGTACAAAAGCAAAGACATGATAAATCACAAAAGTATATATTTAATTTACTGCTCACTAATACTTCCTTATTTAACTTACTGCGTGGAATTATAGGGATCTACATTTAACACCAAAACTGATAAAACTGTGTTACAACAAAACCAGGCTCATATTATGATCATACTTTTCCATTATTTTTAAATTCTCATGTTCTGAAGTTTACACTTGGTTTATTAAAGAAAAATGCAAATCATGTTCAAAGCAAATAATAAAACACTACCAGATAGCGTGCAAAAGCTTTTCATTTGTCTAAGAGTGAATATGTGCTGAGTGATGGAAGCAAATTTGTTTTACCAAAAGCTGAAAAAGAAGTTTGAACAAAATGAACCAGGAAATGTGTTATAGGCTTATTTTCTTTTATTTTTTTATTTTTTATTTTTTTTTCCAATTTTTCCTTTTTGGTTTTTCTCTTCCCACTTGACACTATGAATTGTGCAGCTTGATGCACAGTAGGCGGGCATTAATAAGCTTTGCTTCTGCCTGAGCCTTTTTCAGTCAATATTGTGAATTGTCTTTTTTTTCTTTTGCTGCTTTGAAGTGTATAAATGACTGATATAAACTAAACTAAACTAAACTAAAAGAACAATGAAACTGAACGTTCAACAGTCAAATCAGTGTAAGACAGTCAAGATTAAAATACATAATATATATTAAAGATATAAATAAAAACATAAAAACAAACAAAAGCTATAGATAGACAGCCCTGTCAACGATACATGTATACAAAGAAAACCAAACTCTGTGTAACGGAATGAGTCAGTTAGGTTTTCAAGGACCTAAAGAGTAAACCAGGAGCAATAATAAGTATTTCATTGAGGGCTGGAGAAGAAAAGAGGTGAGAGGAGCTGAAAAAGCAGGGATGGAGAACCAGAGTGTGGCTGGATGTGTGGAGAAACTGAAATAAATCAGAGGAAAAGAACAATTAATCACAAGAAGCAACAGGAGGTACTTCAAAAAATCAATATGAAAATGACAATCCAGAGGTCTAGGAAACAGAGAGAGGGCCAACAATACCACAGGTAGATGTGAATCACTGTGACGAATCCACAGGAGGCTTCAGTAACAGCCGCTGATTATTAGATCACACCCAGGTGTGCTGCAGCAGGCAGAGACCACGCCCACTCACAGAAGAGAGAGGGCTACAGGAGCAGAGACCACGCCCACTCACAGAAGAGGGAGGGCTACAGGAGCAGAGACCACACCCACTCACTGAAGACGGAGGGCTGCAGGAGCAGAGACCACGCCCACTCACTGAAGAGAGAGGGCTGCAGCAGGCAGAGACCACGCCCCCTAACAGGACAGAGCCCACATCTGACTTCAGTGAGAGACCACGCCCACTCACTGAAGAGGGAGGGCTGTATCAGGCAGAGACCACGCCCCCTAACAGGACAGAGCCCAAATCTGACTTCAGTGAGAGACCACGCCCCCTCACAGGAGAGAGAGGGCTGCAGCAGGCAGAGACCACGCCCCCTAACAGGACAGAGAAGGCTGCAGCAGGCAGAGACCACGCCCCCTAACAGGAGAGAGAAGGCTGCAGCAGGCAGAGACCACGCCCCCTCAAACGAGAGAGAGGGCTGCAGCAGGCAGAGACCACGCCCCCTCACAGGAGAGAGAGGGCTGCAGCAGGCAGAGACCACACCCACTAACAGAAAAGGGAGGGCTACAGGAGCAGAGACCACGCCCACTCACTGAAGAGAGAGGGCTGCAGCAGGCAGAGACCACGCCCCCTAACAGGACAGAGCCCACATCTGACTTCAGTGAGAGACCACTCCCCCTAACAGGACAGAGAAGGCTACAGCAGGCAGAGACCACGCCCCCTAACAGAAGAGGGAGGGCTGCAGCAGGCAGAGACCACGCCCCCTAACAGGACAGAGAAGGCTGCAGCAGGCAGAGACCACGCCCCCTCACAGGAGAGAGAGGGCTGCAGCAGGCAGAGACCACGCCCACTCTCTGAAGAGAGAGGGCTGCAGCAGGCAGAGACCACGCCCCTAACAATACAGAGAAGGCTGCAGCAGGCAGAGACCACGCCCCCTCACAGAAGAGGGAGGGCTACAGGAGCAGAGACCACGCCCACTCACTGAAGAGAGAGGGCTGCAGCAGGCAGAGACCACGCCCCCTAACAGGACAGAGCCCACATCTGACTTCAGTGAGAGACCACGCCCACTCACTGAAAAGGGAGGGCTGCAGGAGCAGAGACCACACCCCCTTACAGGAAAGAGGGCTGCAGCAGGCAGAGACCACGCCCCCTAACAGGACAGAGAAGGCTGCAGCAGGCAGAGACCACGCCCCCTCAGAGGAGAGAGAGGGCTGCAGCAGGCAGAGACCACGCCCACTCTCTGAAGAGAGAGGGCTGCAGCAGGCAGAGACCACGCCCCCTAACAGGACAGAGAAGGCTGCAGCAGGCAGAGACCACGCCCCCTCACAGGAGAGAGAGGGCTGCAGCAGGCAGAGACCACGCCCACTCTCTGAAGAGAGAGGGCTGCAGCAGGCAGAGACCACGCCCCTAACAATACAGTGAAGGCTGCAGCAGGTGGAGACCACGCCCCCTCACACAAGAGAGAGGGCTGCAGCAGGCAGAGACCACGCCCCCTCACAGGAGAGAGAGGGCTGCAGCAGGCAGAGACCACACCCACTAACAGAAAAGGGAGGGCTACAGGAGCAGAGACGACGCCCACTCACTGAAGAGAGAGGGCTGCAGCAGGCAGAGACCACGCCCCCTAACAGGACAGAGCCCACATCTGACTTCAGTGAGAGACCACGCCCACTCACTGAAGAGGGAGGGCTGCAGGAGCAGAGACCACACCCCCTTACAGGAAAGAGGGCTGCAGCAGGCAGAGACCACGCCCCCTTACAGGAAAGAGAAGGCTACAGCAGGTGGAGACCACGCCCCCTCACACAAGAGAGAGGGCTGCAGCAGGCAGAGACCACGCCCCCTAACAGGACAGAGAAGGCTGCAGCAGGCAGAGACCACGCCCCCTCACAGGACAGAGCCCACATCTGACTTCAGTGAGAGACCACGCCCACTCACTGAAAAGGGAGGGCTGCAGGAGCAGAGACCACACCCCCTTACAGGAAAGAGGGCTGCAGCAGGCAGAGACCACGCCCCCTAACAGGACAGAGAAGGCTGCAGCAGGCAGAGACCACGCCCCCTCAGAGGAGAGAGAGGGCTGCAGCAGGCAGAGACCACGCCCACTCTCTGAAGAGAGAGGGCTGCAGCAGGCAGAGACCACGCCCCCTAACAGGACAGAGAGG
The DNA here is from genome assembly GCA_036419115.1 of Scarus forsteni. Lineage (NCBI taxonomy): Eukaryota > Metazoa > Chordata > Actinopteri > Labriformes > Labridae > Scarus > Scarus forsteni. Next base: position 1,156,841 of record JAZDUH010000374.1, on the reverse strand, counting down.
GCTGCAGCAGGCAGAGACCACTCCTCCTAACAGGACAGAGAAGGCTACAGCAGGCAGAGACCACGCCCACTCACTGAAGAGAGAGGGCTGCAGCAGGCAGAGACCACGCCCCTAACAATACAGTGAAGGCTGCAGCAGGTGGAGACCACGCCCCCTCACACAAGAGAGAGGGCTGCAGCAGGCAGAGACCACGCCCCCTCACAGGAGAGAGAGGGCTGCAGCAGGCAGAGACCACACCCACTAACAGAAAAGGGAGGGCTACAGGAGCAGAGACGACGCCCACTCACTGAAGAGAGAGGGCTGCAGCAGGCAGAGACCACGCCCCCTAACAGGACAGAGCCCACATCTGACTTCAGTGAGAGACCACGCCCACTCACTGAAGAGGGAGGGCTGCAGGAGCAGAGACCACACCCCCTTACAGGAAAGAGGGCTGCAGCAGGCAGAGACCACGCCCCCTTACAGGAAAGAGAAGGCTACAGCAGGTGGAGACCACGCCCCCTCACACAAGAGAGAGGGCTGCAGCAGGCAGAGACCACGCCCCCTAACAGGACAGAGAAGGCTGCAGCAGGCAGAGACCACGCCCCCTCACAGTAGAGAGAGGGCTGCAGCAGGCAGAGACCACGCCCACTCTCTGAAGAGAGAGGGCTGCAGCAGGCAGAGACCACGCCCCTAACAATACAGAGAAGGCTGCAGCAGGCAGAGACCACGCCCCCTCACAGAAGAGGGAGGGCTACAGGAGCAGAGACCACGCCCACTCACTGAAGAGAGAGGGCTGCAGCAGGCAGAGACCACGCCCCCTAACAGGACAGAGCCCACATCTGACTTCAGTGAGAGACCACGCCCACTCACTGAAGAGGGAGGGCTGCAGGAGCAGAGACCACGCCCCCTTAAACGAGAGAGAAGGCTACAGCAGGCGGAGACCACGCCCCCTCACACGAGAGAGAGGGCTGCAGCAGGCAGAGACCACGCCCCCTAACAGGACAGAGAAGGCTGCAGCAGGCAGAGACCACGCCCCCTCACACGAGAGAGAGGGCTGCAGCAGGCAGAGACCACGCCCCCTAACAGGACAGAGAAGGCTGCAGCAGGCAGAGACCACGCCCCCTCACAGGAGAGAGAGGGCTGCAGCAGGGAGAGACCACGCCCCCTAACAGGACAGAGAAGGCTGCAGCAGGCAGAGACCACGCCCCCTAACAGGAGAGAGAAGGCTGCAGCAGGCAGAGACCACGCCCCCTTAAACGAGAGAGAGGGCTGCAGCTGGCAGAGACCACGCCCCCTCACTGGAGAGAGAGGGCTGCAGCAGGCAGAGACCACGCCCCTAACAATACAGAGAAGGCTGCAGCAGGCAGAGACCACGCCCACTCACAGAAGAGGGAGGGCTACAGGAGCAGAGACCACGCCCACTCACTGAAGAGAGAGGGCTGCAGCAGGCAGAGACCACGCCCCCTAACAGGACAGAGAAGGCTGCAGCAAGCAGAGACCACGCCCCCTAACAGGACAGAGCCCACATCTGACTTCAGTGAGAGACCACGCCCACTCACTGAAGAGGGAGGGCTGGGGGAGCAGAGACCACACCCCCTTACAGGAGAGAGAGGGCTGCAGCAGTAGGGATGAGAATTGATAAGATTTTATCGATATCGATGCCATTATTGATTCTGCTTATCGATTCGATTCTTTAACGATTCCCTTATCGATGCCTTTCTTCGATATAAAAAGAAAAGACTGTAGGTTTTTACTGTTCACTCAAAGTTTTATTGAGTCTTTTATAACAGAAAAATATGCATGCATGCCACTTTCAATGACAGCCAGTTTCAAGCAGTGATTACTTGCTATAGCGAACTGTTTGATAAAAAAATGTAGCTATTCAACATTTAGTATTTGGTAGAACATCTTAAGTCTATGAACTTGAACCAGAATAGAACACTTGCAAATTGTTTAAATATAAAATCTAAAAAATTAATTAAAAAGGCAGTCTCTGGATCCTAGATCTCTGGACATAAACACACAAAAATCTTGCAAAAAAAAGTTAGTCGTTCTTGTGCAAAAATATCAGCATGTCCGCTTTCTGTGGGAGGATCCTCGATCTTTCAGGGCTGATTGTGTCCCCAGCTGTAGAAAACACCCTTTCAGAGGCAGTGGAGGATGCTTGGACACACAAATACCTGGCTGCAAGGGCATGTAGAAGGGGTAGTGTGTCCTTTTTTTGCCACCACCAGAGAGCTGGGTTTGCTGACACAGGTACTGGGGGAAGGCCTCTGTACAACTGAACCTCATGCTCCACTCTGTCCTCAATGGACTGCCTGGTCTGCAGCTGTTGTACTGTCTTTTGCAGCTGGTGGTCCTCAGCTGCAAATAGCTCTTCCAATGCCGTCTTGGGCTTCTTTGCAGGCATTATCTGGATTAAAAGGTACCATAGACTAACTTAAGTTTCATATTTTATTCTATCATGTCAAAGATACATTTAGATTTTTTTTATAATTGTGGTTTGACTGATTTGATAAGCATTAAGAACTTGGCTTACATCCTCCTCCTCATCATCACCGTCATCACTCTGTGGCCGACCTGGTCCCTCTTGCTCTGGTGGCTTGAGAAGAAAATTACCAAAACAAAAAGGTCAGTTTTCCACATAAAAACAAGAGGCAAGTGAACAGAAAGAAAGTTCCACAGTCAAATACATACCTCTTCATGTTCCTCCACTGGAGAAGTATTTTCTGCAACTGATGCTGCCCTTATACGGTCCCAGATGGCATCTGCATCTCTTTTTAATTTGAATCTGGGGTCCATTGCTGTGGCTTCCTCCAAGAAGACTTGGACATCAACATCCTTTATAGAAAAAAGATACACATGTACATGTTCAACAATTTGAGAAACATAGGGCATGTTGAGCACTTACTTTAGTGTCTGTGACACGTCATTTGTCAGAGTACCTGGTATCTTGTCGACAGGTCACCCCAAATCTTCTCCTTAATATTACGGGAGAATGGAGAGTCTCCTGGCTGGACCGAGAAGTGGTTCTGAAGCTTCTCCAGGATGGGAAGAATCTGCCCACATGTTGGGTTTGTGTCACTTGAGACACACAGTGTGGACGTGTAGAGAACCCGCATTAGCTGCACAAATTCCTCAGCCTTCCTGAAGTCATCCCCATCCATTTTCTCCACCACTCTGTCAATGCAAATCAGTTTATTTAATATTTAACATTCATCTTAAATTGCCCAAGAATATGATAAATCAACAAGCCATATTGAAATAGTCACATAATCTCATCTTACTTGTCCTTCTCACTCAGCTTCCTGAGACGTGGATCCATGACTGCGGCCTGAATGGCAGGGAACTGCTCAAAAAAACGTTCCACCATTAAATAGAGGGAATTCCACCTTGTTCTTACATCCAGGATGAGAGTGTGCTGAGGGAGATCTAAAAAAAGCAAAGATGAAGCACACAAAAAAACACATAAAATTAGTTATCATTAATAAGCCACATTTTATGAATGTCAAAATGTTATTTTTTTATTAAAATAATACAGTAAAAGTTAGTTATGAAATTTAATTCTTACTGAGGAGCTGCTGTTTCTCCTTGAGGACAACTTTGGCCATATGGGATCTCTTCATCCACACCACAATGGTCCTTACTCTTGCAGCCCAGTTGGAAACAGCTGGGCACCCAAGTATCTTCTGTGCTGCCAGGTTTAGTGTATGTGCAAAGCACCCAATCCTTTGCATATCTCCAAGCTTCCTTACTGCCACAGTCATGTTGGCTGCATTGTCTACAGTGGCTGCAACAATCTTCTTCCTGACTTTAAACTCTTCAAGGACGCTGCCAATCTCCTCTGCAATAGCTGCCCCTGTCTGTGCTTCGTAAACTGCTTTGGTTTGGAGAACCTTGCCCTTGATCTCAGCTTTACTGACATAATGCACTGTCACAGTCAGATAATGGTCCTGGTTAAGGCTTGTCCAGCCATCTGCTGTGATTGCTGCCTTTGGCACATTCTTTAGTTCTTCCATTAAATTGTCCTTTTCGACATTGTACCAGGCAGGGATGAGGTGGTTTGATAGCATGTCTCCTGAGGGTGGCTTATATCTGGGGCATAGTGTTTTAGTCAACTCCCTACAAAATGTTAAAAAGGTAAGAATAGGTTATATCACTTTTTATTAAGACTGAAGTATGGTAAACTTATTACAGCTTCTTTATAAGTCCAAGCATTTTTGCCAAGAAAACAGGAATACATGCTCTAGCGAGCCCCAGCAACCATTTCATAATTGTGATTAATAAACGACTTACAAACAGACCTATTGTTTATTAAAACCCATGACATCTGCCCTTAAACACTCTAAATCCCTAACCTACCGGAATGCTGGCTCCTCAACTGTGGAGAAAGAGTGCAAACCTTTGACTACAAATTTTGTCACTGCTCGATGACATTCGTCCTCTTTCTCTGGAGTAATTTTACCCTTAGCAGTGTGAAGGGGTTTTCCTGCAGGTCAGCAGTGGGGCTAGCAACATTAGCCTTGGAGCTAACGCTGCTAGCACTAGCAGCAGAGGTGCTCGGTCCACCGTCGCTATCTTCTAGAAATAATCAAACGACAAACTATTGGTACAGCATTTATTTCGGTCGGTATTAAGTCAAAACTTGACATGCTGTTAAGTCTGGCATGCACTGTGCTTATGTTAACACAAAACATACGTACCTTCCATGCCGTGCTGAGACGGCGCAGCAGCGGCTGACGACCGGCGGAAAGCATCGAACACGTGCGACTCTTTGTATCTTATTCCATGTCCCAACGATAAATGCTTCAGCATGTTGCTGGTATTTCCACCTTTGCATGTTATGGCTGCTTTACATACGTTGCACGTCGCGCTGCTGTCATCTTTTTTGGTGAAATGAAGCCACACTTTGGACCGCTTCTGCCTGCCCTTCGTAGCGTCCGCCATTATTCCTCTGAGTATCAGTTCTCGTTCACGTTTCCTGGCTCTCGCGAGACCATTTTTCAAGGCACCCAGAAGAAAGGAATCGTTAAGGGAATCGTTAACATAAAATGTAAACAATGTCGATGGATTGAACCATTTGGAACCGGTTCTCAACAAGAACCGGTTCTCAGTTCCCATCCCTATGCAGCAGGCAGAGACCACGCCCCCTTACAGGAGAGAGAAGTCTACAGCAGGTGGAGACCACGCCCCCTCACACGAGAGAGAGGGCTGCAGCAGGCAGAGACCACGCCCCCTAACAGGACAGAGAAGGCTGCAGCAGGCAGAGACCACGCCCACTCACAGAAGAGGGAGGGCTACAGGAGTAGAGACCACGCCCCCTTAAACGAGAGAGAGGGCTGCAGCAGGCAGAGACCACGCCCCCTCAAAAGAGAGAGAGGGCTGCAGCAGGCAGAGACCACGCCCCCTTACAGGACAGACAAGGCTGACGCAGGCAGAGACCACGCCCCCTAACAGGACAGAGCCCACATCTGACTTCAGTGAGAGACCACGCCCACTCACTGAAGAGGGAGGGCTGCAGGAGCAGAGACCACACCCCCTTACAGGAGAGAGAGGGCTGCAGCAGGCAGAGACCACGCCCCCTTACAGGACAGAGAAGGCTGCAGCAGGCAGAGACCACGCCCCCTAACAGGACAGAGAAGGCTGCAGCAGGCAGAGACCACGCCCCCTAACAGGACAGAGCCCACATCTGACTTCAGTGAGAGACCACGCCCACTCACTGAAGAGGGAGGGCTGCAGGAGCAGAGACCACACCCCCTTACAGGAGAGAGAGGGCTGCAGCAGGCAGAGACCACGCCCCCTAACAGGAGAGAGAAGGCTGCAGCAGGCAGAGACCACGCCCCCTTAAACGAGAGAGAGGGCTGCAGCAGGCAGAGACCACGCCCCCTAACAGGACAGAGCCCACATCTGACTTCAGTGAGAGACCACGCCCACTCACTGAAGAGGGAGGGCTGCAGGAGCAGAGACCAAGCCCCCTAACAGGAGAGAGAAGGCTACAGCAGGCGGAGACCACGCCCCCTCACACGACAGAGAGGGCTCCAGCAGGCAGAGACCACGCCCCCTAACAGGACAGAGAAGGCTGAAGCAGGCAGAGACCACGCCCCCTAACACGAGAGAGAGGGCTGCAGCAGGCAGAGACCACGCCCCCTCACAGGAGAGAGAGGGCTGCAGCAGGAAGAGACCACGCCCCCTAACAGGAGAGAGAAGGCTGCAGCAGGCAGAGACCACGCCCCCTCACAGGAGAGAGAGGGCTGCAGCAAGCAGAGACCACATCCCCTAACAGGACAGAGCCCACATCTGACTTCAGTGAGAGACCACGCCCACTCACTGAAGAGGGACGGCTGCAGGAGCAGAGACCACACCCACTTACAGGAGAGAGAGGGCTGCAGCAGGCAGAGACTACGCCCCCTAACAAGACAGAGAAGGCTGCAGCAAGCAGAGACCACGTCCCCTAACAGGACAGAGCCCACATCTGACTTCAGTGAGAGACCACGCCCCCTCACACAAGAGAGAGACCACGCCCCCTCACACGAGAGAGAGGGCTGCAACAGGCAGAGACCACGCCCCCTTAAACGAGAGAGAGGGCTGCAGCAGGCAGAGACCACGCCCCTAACAATACAGAGAAGGCTGCACCACGCCCCCTGCACTCACAGAAGAGGGAGGGCTACAGGAGCAGAGACCACGCCCACTCACTGAAGAGAGAGGGCTGCAGCAGGCAGAGACCACGCCCCCTAACAAGACAGAGAAGGCTGCAGCAAGCAGAGACCACATCCCCTGACAGGACAGAGCCCACATCTGACTTCAGTGAGAGACCACGCCCACTCACTGAAGAGGGACGGCTGCAGGAGCAGAGACCACACCCACTTACAGGAGAGAGAGGGCTGCAGCAGGCAGAGACAAGACAGAGAAGGCTGCAGCAAGCAGAGACCACGTCCTCTAACAGGACAGAGCCCACATCTGACTTCAGTGAGAGACCACGCCCCCTCACACGAGAGAGAGGGCTGCAGCAGGCAGAGACCACGCCCCCTAACAAGACAGAGAAGGCTGCAGCAAGCAGAGACCACATCCCCTAACAGGACAGAGCCCACATCTGACTTCAGTGAGAGACCACGCCCACTCACTGAAGAGGGACGGCTGCAGGAGCAGAGACCACACCCCCTTACAGGAGAGAGAGGGCTGCAGCAGGCAGAGACCACGCCCCTAACAATACAGAGAAGGCTGCAGCAGGCAGAGACCACGCCCACTCACAGAAGAGGGAGGGCTACAGGAGCAGAGACCACGCCCACTCACTGAAGAGAGAGGGCTGCAGCAGGCAGAGACCACGCCCCCTAACAAGACAGAGAAGGCTGCAGCAAGCAGAGACCACGTCCCCTAACAGGACAGAGCCCACATCTGACTTCAGTGAGAGACCACGCCCCCTCACTGAAGAGGGAGGGCTGCAGGAGCAGAGACCACACCCCCTTACAGGACAGAGAAGGCTGCAGCAGGCAGAGACCACGCCCCCTTACAGGACAGAGAAGGCTGCAGCAAGCAGAGACCACGTCCCCTAACAGGACAGAGCCCACATCTGACTTCAGTGAGAGACCACGCCCCCTCACTGAAGAGGGAGGGCTGCAGGAGCAGAGACCACACCCCCTTACAGGACAGAGAAGGCTGCAGCAGGCAGAGACCACGCCCCCTTACAGGACAGAGAAGGCTGCAGCAGGCAGAGACCACGCCCACTCACAGAAGAGGGAGGGCTACAGGAGCAGAGACCACGCCCCCTCACAGGAGAGAGAAGGCTGCAGCAGGCAGAGACCACGCCCCCCCACACGAGAGAGAGGGCTGCAGCAGGCAGAGACCACGCCCCATAACAGGACAGAGAAGGCTGCAGCAAGCAGAGACCACGTCCCCTAACAGGACAGAGAAGGCTACAGCAGGCGGAGACCACGCCCCCCCACACGAGAGAGAGGGCTGCAGCAGGCAGAGACCACGCCCCTTAACAGGACAGAGAAGGCTGCAGCAGGCAGAGACCACGCCCCCTAACAGGACAGAGAAGGCTGCAGCAGGCAGAGACCACGCCCACTCACAGAAGAGGGAGGGCTACAGGAGCAGAGACCACGCCCCCTCACAGGAGAGAGAAGGCTGCAGCAGGCAGAGACCACGCCCCATAACAGGACAGAGAAGGCTGCAGCAGACAGAGACCACGCCCCCTAACAGGACAGAGAAGGCTGCAGCAGACAGAGACCACGCCCCATAACAGGACAGAGAAGGCTGCAGCAGGCAGAGACCACGCCCCATAACAGGACAGAGAAGGCTGCAGCAGACAGAGACCACGCCCCCTAACAGGAGAGAGAAGGCTACAGCAGGCGGAGACCACGCCCCCCCACACGAGAGAGAGGGCTGCAGCAGACAGTGACCACGCCCCCTAACAGGACAGAGAAGGCTACAGCAGGCAAAGACCACGCCCCCTCACACGAGAGAGAGGGCTGCAGCAGGCAGAGACCACGCCCCCTCACAGGACAGAGCCCACATCGGACTTCAGTGAGAGACCACGCCCACTCACTGAAGAGGGAGGGCTGCAGGAGCAGAGACCACGCCCCCTAACAGGACAGGGCCCACATCGGACTTCAGTGAGAGACCACGCCCACTCACTGAAGAGGGAGGGCTGCAGTAGCAGAGACCACACCCCCTTACAGGAGAGAGAGGGCTGCAGCAGGCAGAGACCACGCCCCCTTACAGGACAGAGAAGGCTGCAGCAGGCAGAGACCACGCCCCCTTACGGGACAGAGAAGGCTGCAACAGGCAGAGACCACGCCCCCTAACAGGAGAGAGAAGGCTGCAGCAGGCGGAGACCACGCCCCCTCACACGAGAGAGAGGGCTGCAGCAGGCAGAGACCACGCCCCCTCACACGAGAGAGAGGGCTGCAGCAGGCAGAGACCACGCCCCCTAACAGGACAGAGAAGGCTGCAGCAGGCAGAGACCACGCCCCCTCACAGGAGAGGGAGGGCTGTGTGATCATATTTAATGACAGTAAAAGGCCATTGTGAGGGTTGCTGGCTTGGCGGAGTGATTAGCAACCATGCACGTTCCACATACTTCTGCCAGTCCGGGTTCGAATTCAGGTTGTGACCACTTTGCAGAGTGTCTTCCCCTACTCTCTCACCCTCTTTCACAAGCCTACCACTGTCTCTCATTCCTATTGTGTTTACATTTTTTGTGTGATATGTAGGCCACATGAGCCCTACATGAATTCCTGTAACAATTTTAAGACGGGCAATAAAATATTGTCATGGAGCAGAAGTGTTGGCATTGAAGATCTTGTTAAGGCAATGAAAGTCCTCCCCCAGATTTTACTCCTGCAGAGGAGCTGGCCGAGAGAGCTCACTGGTCAGTGGGCAGGGTTTTTATAGTCCGCGAGTTCAATCTGGAACCTAACCTGTCCCGGAGCGGGTTAGCCGTTCAGCGTACGTTGCCATGGAGACTCGCCTCGCTAAGAAGTGAACCCGTCTCAGAGAACAGGGAACCCGGAACCTAACCTCAAAGTTACCTCGCTAGGCAGTAATCCTGCTTCGTAGAACAGGGCCCTGAGGGGTCTGGATAGACTGTGGTACTACAAACAGTCAACAAGATAGGGAGGTGCTTATCCATTAAAAACTTTTAAAGTAATCTATAAAATGTTAAAACCAAGTCAAAACATTCTGGGATCTAAAAGAGGGAGGCTTAACTAAAGAAATATTATATTTCTGATTCTTGTGAGGTAATGAAGCTAAATTTTGCACAAGCATCTTCAAACAGCACAAATTATTCTGATCTAACCAAGGTTCAAAGGGTTACAATAGCATGAAACGCTGTTTCAGAATCTCTAACAAAGAGATCAAATTTAATTTTGGGAGGCAGTCTAAGTTTGGAAAAGCCATTTTTTAGACCAAATTATAAAATATTACTCCAACAAGAGCTACAGTAACTGATTCTCTCTGCGTCTGTACAGATGTAGTTGGCATGGAAGCAAAGCCTATATTGCTGCAAATGCAGGCAATTTATTACTGAAATCTCAATAATGTAAAATAATTATGCAAATGCTCCACTGGTTCAGCATGTTTTCTCTTTAAGTAAATGTAGATCAATGTCCTTTTTATCATTTACACAGAAAGTACATTCATATGGTTTCTCTTCTTTAATTGGAAACAACACTCTTATATTATTTTCACTGTTTATTATAAATGTCTTTTTCAGCTTAATAGTTGACTTATGTCACAAAGTGCAATTAAAACAACCAAGACTTTCTCTTATAAACCTGTCTTCACATCTTCTGTCCTCAATACATGTGCCGTATATACAGTATCTTGACAGACAGCTAAACTCTCTCCAAACTTCAAGTCTCTGAAGACCTTATCTGCTCGTCCACAGGTTTATTGAAGTGGTTGAAAAGTGTGAAACTAAAACATACAAAAAGAAAATATCAGGTGTATGTTCCCTTTAAAATGTACACAAGCACAAGGTAATTTACACAAATAAAAAAATAAAATATTTCCCATAGTCCTTCTTGAATTAACTGAAGTATTTATTAATATGACCGTGTACTCCTGATAGCTAAATAATGCTAGGCTACTGAGCAGAAGGCATTGCAAACAAATCTACATCAAACACAAAATAAAACATTTCTTCTGCAAATAAACATCTGAGCAGAAAGATTACCATCAAACAAATAATACATACCCACATTGCTATCAAAGGCTATCGACCATTAGCAGATGTCACCGGATTCTTCCACATGCTATGATACACCTCCATGTGTTCATTTGCTCACTGTTTCTTTAGCCTTATGACATCATTTCCTGTGGCTGATTCATTAAGCTTCTTAAAGCAACAGTGCAAACCAGAAACTTAAAGGTGTAGTCAGCGATGTGGGAGAAACCGAGTGGAGAGGTTTTTATAAACAAATTTTTTCATACCTAACCCCTGGCTCCACCCCTGAAAGCTGATGGACGTGCATCGTCATGGAAACGACCGTAGAAACTGCGTAGCTGACCAACATAGCTAAGGTAACCCCGGCTCGTCAGACAACTCAACTGTCATTATTGATAACATCACAACAACAGTACATTCTGGCAGATTAGACAATAAGATGAATGCCCGACGGCTGTTACTGTTATGAGAAGCACCACAAAGCTAATGTTGCTAACCTATCCAGCAGAAAGACGGCGACATCCGCGTCCATTTTCAGGTCTTTCACAACACCACTGTTGACCCGGGTCTTCACTCTTTCCTGGTCATAGCCCTTCTTTTTCACTTTTCACTCCTCTGACCTTTTTCTTTTGAGCTGTTTTTCAGCCATTTCTACTGCACCTATTGTATCTCTCTCTTACGCTAACTGCGCACGCTACACAACCTACAACTCCCCCTCCCCCCTCTGTCTGATCTGTGCATGAGGATGATCGCCCCCTGGATGTGGGGGGCTGTACCCTGTTTTGGTGACTCGGCCCGAGCCACAGTATTTACCTGCTGAAATTCAGAGCCAAGGCTGTGTATTGAAACCAGACTGTTTTTCAACATGATGTCAGTGGGGACATCTTGTGGATGGAGAGGAGAAATATGGTGATTTAGACAAATAGTGCATTAGATAAGAGAATTAGAAGATCGCCGACTACACCTTTAAAAGAAAAAGATTCCAGTATACATAAACTAACTGTGTAACAGCACAGAAAGAAAAAAGGAAAAGAAGCTTGATTAGACAAAAGTAAAATGTTAGCTCACACTTAATAATTTGAGGAGGGCAGTGAGGTACAACCAAAAAAGTTTCTGCAACAAATGTACCTCTAATGCAAATCACTTCAAACTACTTATATATGTTCTTTGAAAACAATTGCATGGAGTGCTGCATGGGTTTTCGGAAAGGTTGAAAACTTGCTTGACAAAAATCTGCATCTCTCTGGTGCTCATCAGCAAAGGGATCCAACTTCAAGCTTTGAAGAAAGCTGCAGCACTCAGAGGTACTATTTAAAAAAGCCTTTATTCCATCAGGGCTACAAGATCATAAAAAACATGCCAACATGTTTCAGCCATCTAGGCCTTCATCAGGGCTGTTACAAAGTGGCTGCCATTCTACTTCCTTTTATAGGTTTTTGGACAGGTCACATGGTTTTGAATTGTCACATGATCAGACTCAAAGTTATTTCATTCAATGCAGTAAAGCAGCCAGTTAATCAAACTCAACAATAACAAAGAGCTTTTCAAACTTTACATTAAATACACTCAGGAAGTGTTTTTAAAATATATATATTTAAAATAATGGAGCTAGAAAAGCTACAAAAAAGGAGAGAAGTCCAGTTCTCCATTCAGATCAGGAAATTGTGTTGCTTTTAATGTATATATCCAGAAAGACTCCCTTTCTAATAGCTTTTTTAATCTGTCTCCTCCTCTGATGTTTTTTATGATCTTGTAGCCCTGATGGAATAAAGGCTTTTTTAAATAGTACCTCCGAGTGCCTCAGTTTTCTTTAAATACTTATATATGTAAAAGGTTTTATTTATGAACTTCAAGGCTTGTAATTAATTTAATAAAGTTTTAATTGATCTGTAGCTTTTATTCGTAATGATACACCCACTTGACTCACACTGAAGTGTTATCAGTTGACTTTGGCACACACATAACCCTGTCTTTAACACACTGTGAATGACAGCAGGATCTATGAGTGTGCAGGAAACATCTCAAGTTAGAACTCCTCTGGATTAATATTTGATTAAAAATGTCTTTTCATGGCATTTTTGATGGCTCCTGAAAACAAACACATCAGGGAGAGGATCTGAGGTGACTGCAGTGAAGGAGGTCTTGAAGGAGTAACAGGCTGTTTGGTGTGATCAAAAGAAGTAAAAAGGGGCGTCAGGATACAAATGATTTTTGGATGAGTGACAATTAGTATTTTTAAGACTTTAAGGGCTGTTTTCCAGCGTGTTGCACCATGTTACAAGAGAATGGACCTCATAAGAAAGCAAACGGTGAAAAGAATTACGCATGAAGAGCTGTGTGAAAATATCAAGTAGAATAAATAATGGTGGAGCATAAAGGTTAAGAGCAGCGGCCTGAAAACTATAATTAAATCTGCTGAAAGGAAAAGTTGGAGGCTGTATTACCGGGTGGGAACGTGGGTTGCAGAGGGAATTAGAGCACAAGTGTGTACAAAGTGTTCAATAATAACAGACAAGTACTCAAACCTAAGAATTTCAAGCAGTGGGCTTTGGATCCAGACATAATCTCTTCACGTCTCTCTACATCTTTCGTATTACTATTCATCTCCTTCTGTCTCCCTCCTGGCTTCTCAAAAAATCTTCTTCCAACCATCTGTCACCAGGAGGCGCAACACATGTCTCCTGTGGCGACAACATGAAAAGAGGAAGAGCATGTGAGGACACGATGGAACAATTATGAAAGCAAATTGTGCTCCTGCTCTCTTGCCTTTGTCAGTCCTCACCCGGTCCGTTCGTCCATCCAGCTGTAAAAATAAGTGGGGCAAAGACCCAGCTGCTGGATCCTCAGTGGCACAAATTAAAGGCAGAGCTGTTGAAGAGTTTGAAAAGGTAAATGTCAGATGTTAATACATGTCTTTATGAACCAGCAGTCGTGTGTAGAGCAGTGGCTCAGTGGTAGAGTCAGTTCAATCCAAGCTCCTGCAATTATGTTCTTGAGTCACTGCTGTTAGACAAGAGATGCATTTTAACAGCTTGATGGTTATAGAGGTGGTTGCTCCTTTGGGTGAGCATGTTAACAAGTCAAAGTCAGAGAAACGTATCTTGTTATTGATATGATACAACAAGACTATGGGTTCAATGAAAACCAAATGGTGCATTCAAGGGCAATTGTAAAAATAATTTGTTGTGACTTCCAGAGCTGTACATGAAGGGCGAGCACAGGGGTAATCTGTATCATTTATATCATTGCTTTTTTGATATTAAAGGTGCTATGAGGAGAATCTATTACCGGCGACATAAAGACTCTGCTACCCATGAGCACACGCGGCGACTGTCGTAATGCTGCATTCCAGTAACCTCGGAACTGGGACTGACATCATCTCCAACTTATCATCGTTCCGGTTGAAGTCGTAAAAAAACATGCCGATCTACCAGGCTATTGTTAGCTGTTGTTAGCACGCCCTGCGTCATTGTATGAAGAATGTGATTATCACTATGGCAGCATTTTTGTAAATAGAAGTCTAACAATACTATGTATACAGCTGATTTAGAGCGACACACCCCAGTCAGAAGTGCAAATAAATTGATTATTACAGGAGCTAAATAACTGCTCACACTGGGGGCATCCATCTTCCATTGGCAACTCGGGGGTGGCGAGGTTTCACCGAGTTCCCAGTTGGAAATTCCGACTTCGGGGGACGTTCCAGTTGCAGTTTCCTACTCGGAACTCGGAAATTCCTACTTCTGAGTACAACTGGAACGCACCAGAAGATGTGACCCAAGCCAAAGCGTGTGTTTGTTGTGATGCTAATGAATGCAGCTCGGACCTTCCTCAGAACTCTGCATTGCTTTACAACTTTTTTTTTCAACAACTTACAGGATGCAAAGCCACGAGGTAATGTATCTCTTTCTAGTTACGTAGCAGTAGTTTTTGATGTGTGACAACAAAGCAATTTTTGGAAAACTTAGTATCTTAGTTTTATAGCCGGCTATATATCTCTACTTACAGCCCGGTGCTCTAAGACGTGTCAGAATAATATAAATTTGCTCTAGTTTTAATTGTCTTGTTCCCGAAGTTGAGTATCCAGGCCAGTCCAGCCCTGTCCGACCCTAAGCTGAAGGACCCGAAGCTAAGGAATAGCATTTATAGATAACCTATTTTGATGCTATAAAACTCATCTTCAAGTGTGTATTTCCATCAGGCACAAATCGAAAAGTGAGAATTTTTTGTAATTACTTAGAAACTCTTCACAGTCCCTTTAATATCTTGATTGTTCATATCTTGATATCGATACGACAACGATATATCTTTCAACTCCACAGGCCATGCATAATCCCCGCCGGCCTGAACTAACATTGTTCATTTCTGCATCGCACTTTTGGATGCCTAAGACAAAAATGCAGATGACAACGACCAGCACAATGCAGACATGAAAAAAACGTAACCCTTTGTCTCATCTTTTGGGTTATTTTGATTAAACACTTCCCTCGAACTCTGCTAATTGAGGATTATTATTTAAGGAGCAGTAAAGGACACCCTGCAGAAAAAAACACCAAACCAAACGTTTTAAAGGTGCACAGGGGTATTTCATGTACTCACACAGTGAGCTACAAAAGTGACATTAATATGTGAATTAGTTGAGCTAATAAAGCTAAATATGATGATTAAATACAACAAAGGGTTTAGAAAAAGCTCCTTTCTGTGCTTATGTTGAGGCTGTCAGATCGTGTGTGGTCCATATCTTATTCAGTTGTGTGTTTTTGTTGTTGCTTCTCCACTCGGCTATGGAATTCATAACCATAGATGAGTTGGTCAGAGATCTCAGCAGGACATTTGGAGGCTGTGCGATTCATGCCGGGGGGGTCTGAATGTATGAATACAGGCCCCATACAAAGACAGGGTAAGCATGTGTGCTGGTTTTGGCTTTGTGATTGTTTATTAAGGCAGGGGGGCTTCTGATTTCCATATAAAACTTGTAACACTCTTTCACCCTGCTGAGAGTCTCTGCAGAGGTCACCTTCTTTTAAAGTTCTGCTTTATACAGCTCACAAAAGAAAATATTGTTGACTTAATGATATGTATTCTTAGCAGGTGCCTGATATGTTTTTAAGAAAAGTTCGGTCTAAATAGAGCTGTAAAATCATCATGTACAGCTAAAGAACAAGGACGTGGACTGACAACAAACTCAAGCTAACTTTGGTTCTTCAGATTCTTCTATTGTTTTAAAGCTAAGATATAAGTCTGCAGCTTTGTCCTTGAGTTATGACACAGTGGATGTACCTTTACCCTAGAGCCAAAATCCTCATGTCCTACAGAACAATTTAGAGGTGAATCAGTGCTGAATCACAGCATGAAATGTCATGGCATTTCACTCAGATCATGAAAAACTGTAAATAACAGTTTCTTACTAATGGGTTCATAAAAGGGGTGCAACGAAACGGTCAACTCACGAAACGATACGAAATACAAACAGTGATCACGATACGAAATACGAAACAGGGCTCATGATACGAAATAGTCACGATAAAGATTATAGAAAATCCCCAACAGTAGGAAGTTGTGCAAAAATCTCATTTTCTTCCTAATGCAGACATATAAAAATAGTGCTTCAGTACAAAATAAATGCTCTTTGAAAAAAAAACAAATTGTATTTTTTTCCCCCTTATTTAGACTACAGTGCAAATACAAACATAAAATCTCAATAAAATGTGCTTTGTTGTTGTGACAATCAGGATAAGTACATTCTTGAATGAAAAGGAAAACAAATAGCAGTCCTCAGAGCTGCAGTTTAGACCTATAAATGTCTGAACTGTGAACTATAATATTTAGCCTATAACAGTGCATATACTTCTGATCTTCAAGTATGATCAAATTCTGTCAACTCAACAGTAGATGCAAAAATCAAATATTGTTTTTTATGCAGACTTACACAAACATACAGTTGCTGCCTGTCTCCAGCTCAAAGTAGTTGGTAGTTGTACTCACCGCAGTATACGGCAAACTGTAGCGGCATATTTTGCACACGGTTTTTGTTTTGTCTGCAGTCTTCTCACCGTTCTCTCGTCTTTTACATATGAGGCCAAATTTGGTGCACCCAACCGATTTATTTGACGAAGGCAGTGTTGCCAACTTAGCGACTTTGTCGCTAGATTTAGCGACTTTTCAGACCCCTTTAGCGACTTTTTTTTTCAAAAAAGCGACTAGTTAGTGGAGAGTTTTCTGGTGTTTTGGAGACTGAGGTGAACGTATCGTTCTGCAGTTACTGTCCTCAATGAGCAACGGGCGCTCGCTGCCGTGAGCCCCTCCCCTGTCCCAAAGCACTCACAGGCGGTGACGTCTCACAGCCTTGTGCAGCAGTCCCAGCTGCAGGCAGAGCAGAGAGGAGACCCTCACCCCTCCGAGTCCAGATTGCAAATGAAATGGGCATGCGCAAAGCCGCTTTTGGCTTGCAGAGCTAGCAATTCCACCCCACATAACAATCATGTGATTAAATTTGCTGTTATAACATTTAACAATACAGGACAAAACGAGCATGAAAATCATTTAACGTTGTTAATGTTGAAGTTATTTTGTTTATTTGTAGTTCTAAACATATCTAGGGTGTTTTTTACTCACTTTTGTCTCTCCCATGATGTTATTCCTCTCTCCTACAGCGTCCATTACGATTCATGCAAATTGCCGATTATGCAAAATAGGTGATGACGTCATTTAGCGACTTTTGGGACAGCCAATAGCTACTTTCCTTACTGAGGAGTTGGCAACACTAGACGAAGGAGCGTCAGCTAATTCCTCCACCTCGTCTTCCTCCATATTAAAGCGAATGTTTTGCTATGGTAGGCAAGGAGGGTGAAACGAGTGGTGGGTTGTGATTTAATTTCAAATAAATTATTTGCTAATCGTCACCTTCTTACTTTGCAATTTGGAGTAAACTTCAAAGAAAGTTAGTAAAACTACCAATTCTGACTTACGACAATAAATTTGGACATTATTTTGAAGAAGTTATGTGCTCATTTTCACCAAATTCTCATGAAAGTCTGGAGGTAATTTCAAGGAAATAAGAAAAAACTTTGTCTAATTATTACCTAAGTGCGATGAAATTTGCGAACCTCTAAAGTAAAGTGTTACCAAAATATTTTTTAGGTTGCTTTCATGGCTTCCAGAAATGACCCAAAATGCCTTTAAAACATGTTTTGTCCTGATATTTTCAGAATTTGATCATGTCTTAAGGGCTGGTTGGTAAGCTTTTAGGGCCCAATTTGGCCCCCAGGCCTCCAGCTGATGAACACCGCTGTAGGTAATCACTGACTTTGACCACTTTGACTTTTTCATAGACCAAATTAAAAGAAAAAATACAATATGTTGTGTATTTCAGTGTACTTCTCTGAGTTCTGGGATACTTGTTCAGCTTTTCCAACCCAAAGGTGAAACAGTCTCAGCTGAAAGGCTTTGCCATAAATAGACTGGTGAATACATGGCTGTAACCACTGACTCTTAAGTTCTTTTGTGAATGACTAAATCACATCTGAAGACGACCTTACGTGGAACTCAAAATGACTGCTATCCTTCTGAAGGAAAATTGGCCAAATTACTACTGAGAGGTTGGTTTGTTTTTCGTTGAAGTCGACCTTTGCAGGGAAATCAGAAAACTAAAATATGCCCTACGTAGCTTCTAAAGGAAAGAAGTTTGTTTCCAGAGTTTATGGTAGAAATGATGATGAGCCTTCATTACCGTGTTTGCAGAATAGTCATTTTCACAACTTAATCTTTTTGAACACAGTGATTTGTGGGAATAAGTGGATTAAACACTGACAACCCATTTTAATCACAAAGTTTAAGCAGATATACAGGGGTGCTCTGTCTTCATGGGTAAAATAAGCTTCTTCACAAAACTGGAGCATTTGAAAGAAAAGTTAAATAGTGTGGTTCATTTGTTCACACACTTTTTTAATCACTGTGCCAAATTGAAATCCTTCTCATGGGTTACATTGCATAAAATCTAGATAGATCAGCATTGCACAAGCATTTAACCCTTTCATGCATGATGTCTGCTACAGTAGACAAATATTTGAAATCAATTTTATACCCTTTAGGTTGCAGTAATGCCCAGCGATCAGATGGGGAACTCCCAAACACTTGTCTCAAGCTTCATAAAAATCTTAACTTCGCACTTTTTTTTTTTTACCATATTCAGATATTGCATCAGAAATCCAAAACAACTGACGTATTGTATTCAGATGCATTCAGATTTTACATTATTTTGTATTTTTAATTTTAAATTATAAATACAAATACTTCAGACTTTTCTTTTACTTTTATTACACTTAAAAGTTTGACGAAGGTGTTTGTGGATCTGTATTTAGTTACAGTAACTTACTGTTTTTACCAATGATGCATGGTGAAGTGGACAGATGCATAACTCCCTAAAAATATAACTGAAAAAATGAACATGATTTTAACTTGTTTGAAAGTAAAAACACTGAAAATACTATTCCTTTGTGATTCAATAATTCATGCATGAAAGGGTTTTTAGACCTGCTTGTTTGTTCACAAAGTGCAATAAAAGTTTTCAAACCAAGAGTCATCTTAGCTGATCAGTACGAACACAATTTACACCACAGTTGCAGTTTGGTACCAGATGCAGTCACAGGTGTTTCCACCCAAATAACTGACCCATGCCATCATACATGTTTGCATCCCTCTGAGGGTCATTGAACCAATGTAACAGTGTTACTAATGTCGTTTGTAACGTCCACTTATTATAAGCGATTTTCAGCTTCTTCTTTTTCTAACCTGCATGTGCATATTGGGAGTTGTAGGTTGCAGTTTATTGGGCTTCTTCCAATAGTGCAGTTGCTCATTTGGGCTTGTTGTGCCCCCAAACCCAGGAGGAATCTGGTGCATCATCTCCCATCAATATAAACCCAATTCAGAAGTGATTAAAATTATTTTATCCCACCCTAACACAAATTTAAAATGACAGTAAAAGGCGTTTCCACCTAAAATAAATCCTTAAAGCCAGATTTAAATTGATTTCTAATGTAGCTACTACTGTTCACACCATAATAAAGCTGTAGAGGGTTAAGATACAACTTAGATAAAAGCCTGACATGTCTGTTTGGTTACAAATATCAAGGTTAGACTGTTCAGCAATAACAGAGTTATAAATAACAGCAGCCCCTCTCTTCACTTCTGTATAAAGAAAAGGATGTTCCACCTCCAAACAAAAGGATGTTTAAAAAGTAAATTAAGAGACAAAAAAGATGAAATGTGACTTTGAAATTGAAATGTAACATGGATAAAAATCAAAACACTTCATGTAGGGTTCTTTCTTTAAAAATGCTTATTTCAATCACAAAATCTGGCAACATGGCTAACTGCAGCAATGTTGAGTCTGGAGCGTCTGTGGAGTTAAAAATGACAATAATCAGTCACTCAGTTGAATACTTTGAATGGGAGCACATTTTATTCAACTGTCTTACTGAAGATTTCAAGCATTTTCTAGTCATCAGACGAAAGTCAGAGTCAAGTCCTGAGTCATTAATGTCAAAGTCCAAGTCGAGTTGCAAGTCTTTGATGATGTTGTCAAGTCAAGTCCAAAGTCATCAAAATTGTGACTCGAGTCCACACCTCTGCTTAAAGTTATCCCAGTTACCCACAATATTGTGAATGATTTCATGGAAAAGAGAACTAAAACCCCAAATAAAATGCCTCAAGCCAGTTTAACGTGCATCAGCAGGCCTCCAGCAGCAGCATCCCGTTAATAGTCAAATCGCTCAAACTCACCTCATTTATTGGCTTTTGCAAACCTGCTGTCAATATTGATAGCACCCATGTTAGGTGCTAAGTAGAAGAATGGGCAGACCTGGGATAAGCAGCTTTGAGTATGAGTCTGAGGGCATGCACATGTCAGAAGGGACTTCAAGCAGAGCATCAGACCTCTTGGTTTTTTGTGTGTGCTTCTTTTGAAGTCACATAAAAGGTCGTAATACTCAAAACTTATCTTTCAGATGTCAAGACAAGGAGTCAAGGATACAGTGGACGATTAGATGCAAATAAAATCAAGACATCTGAGGTCTTCACGTTGGTTGCCATGGTGAGACACATGCATGACAGAGAGTTACTGTGGGAGGGAAATAACTGAGATATTAACTCTTCTGAAATGAACATTCAACCTGAAATGTAAGAAGAACAGTGCAACCTCCTCCACTGTAACCCTGTGGAGATGTGTTTCTGCACAGAGTGTCCAAATTAATACACAACATAAGTCCATCATCCCACACAAGCTGTGTTTTGAGGGATTTATGTATGTAAAAGAAACAATGGAAAGAGTGACTTATGTGGTATCAGTTTGGATTGTTTTACTTGATAGTCCTTGTGAGGTTCAGGATTTTCAAACGGCTGATTCTTTGTCAATAAAAACAGGCAAAAGAATTTCCAAGCACTTGATGCAACTAGAAAAGCACTCGGAGAGCACAGACCTCCACCAGCGCCATAGTCCTCATCCATATTGTGATTTTCACCATAAATAGTAGTCCTACCTTTATTTCATCTCAATATTTAGATTCCTTGACTATGAAAACATACCATTAGCAATTGGATTCATAATTACCTCCGCCAAGGAGGTTATGTTTTCGGGAGAGTTTGTTTGTCTGTCTGTCCGTCTGTGAACAAAATAACTCAAAAAGTTATGGATGGATTTGGATGAAATTTTCAGGAAATGTTCAGCATGAGAAAAGGAAGGACTGATTCGATTTTGGTGTTGATCCGGATCACCATCTGACCGCCATGATGAAAAATGTGATTTCTGTGAATAACTACAGAACTAAAATAGATATTATGAAACCAGTAGCTAATGGTATGTTTTCATGGTCAAGGAATCTAAATATTTAGCTGACATAAAGGTAGAACTAATATCTATGGTGAAAATCACAATATGGGAGAGGATTGTGGCGCTGGCGGAGGTTTGCGCTCTCCGAGTGCTTTCTAGTGATATCTATTTTAGTTCAGTAGTTATTCACAAAAATCACATTTTTCGTCATGGCGGCCAGACACTGATCCGGATCAACACCAAAATTGAATCAGTTTTTCCTTTTCCCATGCTGAACATTTCCTGAAAATTTCATCAAAATCCATCCATAACTTTTTGAGTTATTTTGTTCACGGACGGACGGACAAACAAACTCTCCCGAAAACCTCCTTGGCGGAGGTAATAAAACACTGCAAACATCTTACAATTATACCACCTGAGCAAAAACAGTCATAACAACAGCATGGTGATTAAAGAATTACAAAGAAGCAATTAACAGCATTCAGTGCAACATCTCTGAGTATATGGGAAACAGCCTCAATTTAGAGCTATTGTGTGACTGAATGCAGCGCACGCATCCAAGACTGGGTCAGAGTGAAAAGGTTGAGATTCGTTTGGTTGATTAGGCCTTTACAAAGAAGTCTTGTGCTTACATTATTTCCTTTTCTGAATCATTAAACAATGCTCTTGTGTTCTGTAGCGCTCAATGCAGATTTCATTTAGAATGGCTGGCTGTGAGCTGGATGTCAGTCGTATTTTTTTGCATCTCATGAAAAGGTTTATCAGTCTTCTTTATGCCCCTTTTGGACTACAAATAAATCAGCTTTCAGACACTTTCTTCTAAAATTGCTAAATTCAAGATTATTGTTTATCGACATAGAGACTTAGATATTTGTCTTGAGCTCTTTAGCCATGCTGCAGCTCTTCAAGAAAACATTCACCATCATAGACAAAACAATGGAGTATTAAGGTAGCCCAGGTCACAAAAGAGCAACATCCCCCAAAAGTTCATAAACCTTCTGCTGTTTGGTGATATTGTCATACCTAAACTGGTGCCACTTCAGGGTGCACCAGTCACATCATAAGCGGAGCTGGTATATGCTCCAGTCCCTCCTCCCCTGAGCCCTCACAGGAGAGGCAGTAAAGGTAATTGATGGATGGCTGGATGGATAAACTGCATTTTTGCCAGTGCCCTATATCCTGGAAGTCCACAGTTTCATGGAGAAATTCCCCAGTGTGATTATAAAAACATTTTGAATGAATGCTGACAGGCTCTGGCAGACTCCCAGCCACATTGTCCTTACTTATTCTTATTATTGCTTACCTTGTTAGAGGAGAATTTTTTCTCTCCAACTTTGGAGAGGGCAGTACACCAGCCCCTCTTATTAACAACTAACTAATGAGTTAGGAAAGTTTTTCTCGTCTTGCTTGTTCTGTGGTTTATTTCCTGAAACTTGCATTCCTTTCCTTCAGAATCCCTGGTGATTTTTGGCTGGGGTCTAATTTTGGTTCTATCTGTTTGTTGCTTACATCTGTTCAATAGGAATGAAGCAAAAGCCCACATCTCTCTGCAAGTGTCAGAAAAGGGTCTTTTTCAGATGTTATTCTCTCTCAGACTCACCTCAGAGGTCCCATGTTCTGGTGTGTTTGATAGTTTGCATCGGTCTATTTGGCTCATTCTACAGAAACATGCATTTTTCTGTCCCTAGCCTTAAGAGATATGTTACTCCTGAAGAAAACAGTTTGTGTTAGATTTTTATAAGTATTTTATTTAAAAAAACATTATTTCAGCTATCACTCTATTTGGAGCCATCAGCTTGGTAATATTTGCTTTTTAATCAATTATTTAGAACCCCAACCACAACAAAAGTGCTTGTCCCCACAGTCATTGATGATTTCAGCTATCACACTATTTGGAGCCATCAGCTTGGTAATATTTGCTTTTTAATCAATTATTTAGAACCACAACCACAACAAAAGTGCTCGTCCCCACAGTCATTGATGGAGAGAAAGTGCTGTATTTTGAGTCTAAAAATAAGTTTTTCTAAAAAAAAAAAAAAAAAAAAAAAAAAGTATAAATAACTATCAAATACATGATATAAATTGCTTTTTAAAATAAAATGCCAAATAAGTATAATAAAATATATTTAAAGTAGTCGTCCCCTGCAGTCATGTCACTGGTGTTACCATGAGACAAAAGTCTTTTATTTTGGGAAAAGAAATCACTCTGATGACATCACTTGACTTCCTTTGACCTCTTTATTGAAGATCTATGAAGAGGGGACCTGGTAAGAACATTGTCCTTTTCAGTTTTCAGAAATATTAACATTTATCTCATGATTTCATATGAAGCTTTTAGTTGACGTCACCGGTGTTACCAACTTTATTGGCAGGAAATTGCAAACAAATGAATAAAAATATATTTAGAAGACATAATTTAGTGAATAGATCAAGATTAGTAACATGCTGTGTCATGCTCTGCAGCAGCCATTTTGTTAAAGGGCATTTTTTTGTGAAACTGTCACCATTGACAATCAGATGTGTGGATACACTTTATTAAATGGTGTTTTGTGGTAAATGTACCAAAAAAATCATGAAGCTTTCATTTATGTGTATTCATAAAGTCAATGGCATATGTAACAATGTAGTTGAAGTTTAAATGTCAAAAAAAGAAATAAAACAAAAGACATCTTGCCATCCCAAAAATCCACGCTTCTGTAGAATCACCCATTTATCAATGGAGACCAAAGCTGCCATCATTCCTACGCTGATTCATGAGTCATTTCCAGCAATTTGTTCAATCTGTTGAATGTTTTCTGAAGTTTTTGATATGCATGGACTCCCAGGGTGTTCATCATCTTGGACATCCTCTCTGCCTCCACTAAATCTTTTGAGTCATTGGCCCCGTTTACATGGGTAGTTTTCCTCAACCTGATTGAAATCAATCGGATTAAGTGAATCTAATTCAATCTGTATACATGAACTTTGAGTAAAGAGATCCACGTTCAATCTGTGTTTGCATGGCCCCAGCTGAATCTGATTGTATTGGTTTTTTTTACATTCGCAGAAGGTCACTCTGCCACTACCTGCAAATGTGTAAGAGAAGAAGAGGTGCACTTCCTGCTTCCTGTTTACCTCTAGAAAGATGGATCCATGTCGTGTTTTGTTGGGGACGCTTATTGTGTTATGGTTACATTTATTTGAGGCTCTGAAGTCATTTTTAACTCTCGCAGAGTTTCTATTAAAAAGTTTGTTTCCTCCACCGTCCAGTTCTTCTGTTTGTTCGCCATGTTTGTTTGGGCACGCTCTGCGTACGTCACTACGTGCCTCTTACGTACTACGGAGCGCCTGCGCATACCGAACAATCCTCCCTATCAACCCAATCTGCTCCACTCAGCCTTTTACATGAAGCATGGAGCGGATTATCAATTGGCGTAAACTACCTCTTACAATGTGATCTGGGTGAACCTGATTGGCTAAGGTGTTTACACGGGACATTTCTAATCTGATTGACCTTTCAATCTGATTGTAAATGGGATTTTTTGACCCATGTAAACGAGGCCATTCAAGCACACATGCACATGACATGCAGTATCATCATACTCCTCAGTTAAAAAGGTTCAGCATCACTTTTGTTTAATTTCACCAAAAATGTCAAGGAAACTGCTCAACATTTAACAGTATTTGCCAATACCTCATTAAAAACACGTGGACTTCAATCCATAGCTAGCAGTGAACTTAAGACATCCAAAAACTCATTAGTTTCACCAATATTTCATCATGGTCCACTCACGCTACTCCTCCACGACAGTCTGTGTCGCCCCAGACATGTCTTTGTGACTGTGCTGACCTCTGAACTGAAGAAGAACAAGGTTTGCCTCCGCGCATGCGCAGTACTCTCTGGAGAGCTGTTTCTTCTCTTTGCCTCTGCGTACTCCTTTCGATGAGCTCCTCATCTGTAATCCCTGGCTCGAAACTGTAAGGACACCCATCATATTCAAAGTTCTCCTCCACAACATCTTAATCTGAAAGATATTCGTCCATTTTGCACAAAACTGGAAAAAGAAAGTCGTTGTGTAGCCAGCGATCTTCCCCTGAAACAATGAGCCGTACTGCGCATGCGCGGAGGCAAACGTTCTTCTGCCTCAGTTCAGAGGTCAGCACAGTCACAAAAACATGTCTGGGGCGACACAGACTGTCATGGAGGAGTAGCCCGAGTGGACCATGATGAAATATTGGTGAAACTAATGAGTTTTTGGATGATTAATGCAGTTTTAGGAGCGGCGCTGCATGCCCTATGTGCTACCATTATACGGATGTCCGCCGCTCGATTTTGGATCTAAATATCTCCTGAAGCACTGTTTGGATCAGGAAAGCCTTCTGGGTGAGTATATTGTTCTGCTTCATTCTATAAACAATGTGAAAGCTGTAGAAACTGAACTTATCCTTTAAAGCAGCCATGTGTGAAAACCAAGCCTTTAACTTATAACACTGAGTGTGACTTTGAGCCATGAGTTTAGTCTCATAAGTATTTATATAAAAGCCATACCTCATGGGGT
This sequence comes from Scarus forsteni, assembly GCA_036419115.1. NCBI lineage: Eukaryota > Metazoa > Chordata > Actinopteri > Labriformes > Labridae > Scarus > Scarus forsteni. Next base: position 1,130,827 of record JAZDUH010000374.1, on the reverse strand, counting down.
CACCCAAGGATACTTCTACGCAGACATCAGCGATATTTTAAAGTTGTCTCTGAACGAAAACCATGAAAAAGCAAGCAACTGGGTTGGAAAGGGAAATGCACACAACTGCCTGGCCAAAAAAATGTCACCACCTGGGTTTAACTAAGCAAAAAGGTACGAGCCTCCGATGGGTAATTACTGTATGATTATCTTTCAGCTGTAACAACTTATTTAACCCAAGCTAATGCAACAAGCAGCTTCTCATTTCTAAAAAAAAAAAAACACGTCAAAGACACATCCTGTGGTCGTGGAAAAGATGTTAGTCTGTTTAAGAAGGGTCAAATCATTGGCATCAAGCAGAGAAAACATCTAAGGAGATTGAAGAAACTACTAAAACTGGGTTAAGAACTGTCCAACACATTATTAAAAACTGGAAGGATAGTGGGGAACCATCATCTTCAAGGAAGAAATGTGGACAGAATCAAATCCTGAATGATGGTGATCAGTGAATCACTTAAAACGTTTGGCCAAATCAAATCAAAGAAAAACAACAGTAGAACTCAGGGGTGTGTTTAAGAGTGAAAGTAAGAGCATTTCCACACACACAATGTGAAGGGAACTCAAGGGATTGGGACTGAACAGCTGTGTAGCCTTAAGAAAACCACTAATCAGTAAGGCTAAGCAGAAAAAAGGCTTCAGTTTGCTAGGGAGCATAAAGATTGGACTGTGGAGGACTGGAAGAAGGTCATGTAGTCTGATGAGTCCATATTGACCCTGTTCCAGAGTGATGGGAGCATCAGGGGAAGAAGAGAGGCAGGTGAAGTGATGCACCCATCATGCCTAGTGCCTACTGTCCAAGCCTGTGGGGGCAGTGCTGTGATCTGGGACAAATCTGTGACACTGGAGAAGCTTATCGAAACAATGACACAGAGAATGAGACTGCTATCAAAGCTAAAGGCAGTCCAACGAATTATTAGAGTGTGTGATCTTGTTTTGTGGTGGCGACTTTTTTATGGCCACACAGAGTATTACTGCCTGGAAATGTAACACTCAGAGAGATGAAGGAAATACTTCTGAGCCTAATAGTCACCAGGATTTCTTCAAAGAGAGACAGAAAAGACTTAATTAACAAAGACCTTCACAGTTTAAGATCTATACTCTTACAAAAACTACAACATGGTGGAACATTTCTCAAACAGGTCCTTGGGGCTGCTGCACATTCAAAAACTCTTGCTCAACAAGGACAAAGTCATTAAACCTCTGTCACCTCTGATGGTGTGATAGTGAGTCAGAGAAGATTTGGTACCTGAGGATATTTATAGACCTCTCTCAGCAGGTCAAAAGCAGGTACAATGAGACACACAAACCTGCTCACACCACAGTCAGGGCTGTGTGGTTTCTTTCTTGCAGAGCCTCTATTGCCATAAAAAGAAAAAACTAAAAAAACGGTTCCATACATTGGACAAGAGGTGGTGTTGGAAAATAATTAGAACTTTTCCCAAAGTAGCATCACAGCAGTTTTAGTTCTTGTACATCACTTTGGTTTTATGCTAAATTTAGGTCCCTTTAACATGTTTCTGACCTCAAAGTCAGTTTTGTTTCTAGACTGTTGTTTTGAACCAGATGTGTCTGGAAAAATGTGCAATGTCAGATCAGCTCACGCAAAGGTATGTTTTTTTATTACTTGACGCAGTTTTACTTTTTTGCTGTATGTAGAGTTGTGACACATTGCAAGAATAAAATAATACAGGTTTGAAGGTACAGTGCTGTAACGTTGAGTTTGGCATAACTAGTAATATGTTTACTTCGTCATTTGCACTCTTTACATTGCACTATTGTCTATGCAGCCTTATATTTGTTAGCTCTGACTTCTCACTTGGTGTTAGTTTGTACATTGCCTTTGTTTTTCACATTTTAACTTAAAAATCTAAATAATATTCTTTTGTATGTATATATCCCAGGGGTGTAACGAAATTTCGTGCCACGAAATTTCGAGAAATAGAAAATGACGAAATACAATTCAAAGACGCCATTATAAAAGCACGAAATAAAAAGCGCCAAGGGGTGCTGGTGATTTTTTTACCCTCCTCACCTACTGTAGCAAAACACTTGCTTCAAAATGTAGGAAGATGAGGTCGAGGAATTAGCTGACGCTCCTTCATCAAATAAATCGGTTGTGTGGACCTATTTTGGCTTCCCATGTAAAGACGAGAGAACGGTGAGAAGATTGCAGTCAAAACAACAACCGTGTCCAAAATATGCCGCTACAGTTCGCCGTATACTGCAGCGAGTGCAACTACCAACTACTTTGAACTGGAGACAGGCAGCAACTGTATGTTTGTGTAAGTCTGCATAAAAAACAATATTTGATTTTTGTTTCTACTGTTGAGTTGACAGAATTTGATCATACTTGAAGATCAGAAGTATATGCACTGTTATAGGCTAAATATTATAGTTCACAGTTCAGACATTTATAGGTCTAAACTGCAGCTCTGAGGACTGCTATTTGTTTTCCTTTTCATTCAAGAATGTACTTATCCTGATTGTTACAACAACAAAGCACTTTTTATTGAGATTTTATGTTTGTATTTACACTGTAGTCTAAATAAGGGGAAAAAACTACAACTTTTTTTTTTTCCAAAGAGCATTTATTTTGTACTGATGCAGCAATATTTTTTGTATGTCTGCATTAGGAAGAAAATAAAGAAAATGACATTTTTGCACAACTTCCTACTGTTGGGGATTTTCTATAATCTTTATTTTGTATTGTGAGTATTTTGTATCGTGAGCCCTGTTTCGTATTTCATATTGTTTCGTGAGGTGACTATTTCGTTATACCCCTAATATATCCTGATCTGCACTTCGTCAATATAGTGAACCAAGTAAAATTATTTGTAGGCCTGACATATATGACCAAAAAACATGATTCTGATGCACATGGATTCAAACTGTCTTGTTCACCTTTATGCTGATGATTTTGTTATTTACCTGGTCAGTGCTTAATCTTAAAAAAAAAATCCCTTTATGCAGTTCAGTTGAATTTTAATACATGTCCCCATTTTTGTTTTGTTTTTATACAAATTGTACACAAATAACCAAAATATTGTTTTTTTTTTTGTTTGTATTGAAAGACTGTTGTACTTTGCTCCTTTTGTAGTTGAGTGTGAGGCTTTAGAAGTGTTGAGAGCTGTCTATTTTATAATAATTATATCAGCTTTTTCTGTATTTGCACTTTTGTTTGTGTCAGGACTTTCTTAAAAGCCTGACACTGCATCCCAAGTAGCTTTTCTTTCATTAATAAATAACACTGAATGCATGCCACTGTTTTTGTTAGACAAGATTTTTTATTGTCCATTAAGAAGGCAATAAATAGATATTTATTTCTGTACATAATTATAATGATAACTTCCAGTTGGACGGTCTCTTCACACCTCTTTTATTGTGCCTTCCCTCCACTCCTCCATCACATCTTGGTATGCTGCTGCAATTTATCTGCCGTGCAAAGAGGGTGATTGGTGGCAATCTACCTCCTCTCATCGACCTGTACACCTCCAGGACCCCGAGGCATGCAGGTAAAATTGTTGCTGACCCCTGTCACCCTGGACACAGTCTCTTTGAGACCCTTCCCTCAGGCAGAGGGCTGAGGTCCATCAGGACCAAAACAACACGCCACAGGAACAGCTTCCTCCCCTGTGCTGTCAGTCTTATTAACAAGCCGTGGCTGAGCAGAGAGCAGAGCCAGGCTTTACCAACACCACAGAGAGAAGGTTACATTACAGATGAACCAGATTTTATTTTAATCATGTAACACTACTGCACTTACGACTTCACTGCTCACATTAAACATGGTGTGTGACTCGATTATTAGTACTTTAGAATTTCTGCACTTAAAATTCAACATGAATACACATCAGTTTTAATAAAAATGTAGCCTTGTAAAATGTAAATAAAAATGCTAAAGCCATGTACCAACAACACCCAACACACTGCTGGATTATCTGGGCCCAAGTTCATCAATAATGGACCGACGCAAAGTGTGCTGTGGCCCATGTTTGTTATTGCTTTTGAAAATCATGGGCATTGTGTCCAACAAGCTAAAGAGCAAAAAAACATCCAGATTTTCATCAGTGAAAAGTTCAAAAGCCAGCATCTGTGATGGTACTGGGTGTGCTATGCTATGGCTAATTTACACATCTGTGAAGGCACCATTAACCATCTAAGAGCCACATACAGGTTTTAGAGAAACATATCAACCAATGGGCTTTTTGATCATAAATCCTTGCCTATTTTAGCAAGACAGTGCCAAGTCACAGTCATAGTTAAGAGTGCTGGTGTCACAGTTTTTGAAGAACAAAAACTAACAAAAAACAAAGGTGCAGGGCACAAATGCAGAAAAACACAAAAACCTTCATTATTAACCTAATAAAAATTGATCAAACAAAAAAACAAAGTACAAATCAAATACCCCAAAATCTTAACCAAAAAACAGACTACCTACAAATTCAGGAGATCACACTGAGAACACGGGAGCCGCTGAAGAACACGAGCACATGGTGGAACAGGGAAGACGATCAATGACCCAACACTGAAGACAAGGAAAACAGAGACTAAGGGTGCACCCATGCATCATGATAAGGACTGTTCGAATTCTCCAAAAGTTAAGGAAAAGAGGGTTGTTGCTTCCTTTAATATCTCCTTTAGCTTAGGAAACACTGGACCATCCCTTTTTAAAAGGAAAGGAGAAGAAAACGCCCCATAATGCCTTGCAGCATGTGACGTGTATACATAAATAAATAATAAATTAAAAAAATAAATAACTGTTCACACTGGGGGCATCCATCTTCCATTGTCAACTCGGGGGTGGCGAGGTTTCACCGAGTTCCCAGCAGGAAATTCCGACTTCGGGGAGCATTCCAGTTACAGTTTCCTACTCGGAACTCGGAAATTCCTACTTCTGACTACAACTGGACCGCACCAAAAGACATGACCCAAGCCAAAGGGTGTGTTTGCTGTGATGCTAATGAATGCAGCTCAGACCTTCCTCAGAACTCTGCATTGATTTACAACTTCTTTTTTCAACAACTTACAGGATGCAAAGCCACGAGGTAATGTATCTCTTTCTAGTTACGTAGCGGTATTTTTTGATGTGTGGCAACAAGCAATTTTTGGAAAACTTAGTGTGGTAGTTTTGTAGCCGGCTATATATGCCTACTTACAGCCTGGTGCTCTAAGACGTGTCTGAATAATATAAATTTGCTCTAGCTTTTATTGTCTTGTTCCCAAAGTTGAGAGCCCTATATATCTTGTCTGTGTAGTGTATTCAGTTGAATACAGGTCAAAAAGGATTAGCAAATCATTGTTTTCTGTTTTATTTATGTTTTACAAAAAGTCCCAGCTTTATGTGGCTGCTGAGTGTACTGCAAGTCAGCAAACATCTCTTGTCTTATAATGTAACAAGGAAAAAACAGCTGACTGTCTTAGAAAGGCATTGGTGGATGTGTTATACAAATTGTTTCCACCCAGCTGATGTGGTAGCATGACTTTAACTGGAAGCTTCTCCACAGAGCAGCCCTGCAGGCGGACACCTCTCACCCACTCTCATGTCACATTTGAAAATAGTGGACACAGTGTATAAAATTAAATTTCACTATCTTGCAGCTCACATTTGCATTTTAGGCAGCAGGCTGACATTTTGATCCGTGGTGAATAACTCGGGAAAATCCAGCTGGTGGCAGCTGAAAGTGTGTTAAATCAAGACCACTGCTAGTGTGACATGAAGCCCACCTCATCCTTTGAAAATCTGCATCCAATGTACGTCCAGCTTGGCTCAATTATCACAAAGATATGGTGAATTAGAGGGGATTTGTGCTGCAGAGAAATGCAACAACCACTCTGTATTAAAAAGAAGAATTTACTCTCCCCTACTGTTTAATCTCTATATGTGGGCCTCCTTTCTTACTAAGGAAAAGACCTGGGTGCTCCCTGAAACACAGACAGATACATGACTGAAGTCAGTTCGACATCCATCACAAAGACAAGCTGCTCCCACTTGTCATGTTTCATTATGAATCCCTAAAGAAACACACTGACACCTTCATATAAGCCTGTTAACCTCCAGACTATTTTATTGGAAAGGATGTTAAGAGTCATATAATGTAAAATTTATTTTGAAAAGCTGCAACTACAGACCAAAAGAATGTTAGAAAGAAGAAATCTGCAGCGGTGATTGAATCATACTATCTTTGCAGGGTCAGTTGTATGATACAATCACAGCCAATTTTGCTTTTCAGAATTTAAGACAGAATAAAATTGCTGTTGCCACTTGAAGGGGTTGTTTTTATTCTTTAAAAAGCATGAATGAAATTACTTTCATGGTCTTTTGAGTCGCTACACTGAAGAAAAAGTGTTTCCATGGCATGAGCAGAGGGTGAGTGTCAAAGCAGTCATGAATTACTTAAGAAAATCCAGCCAGCAGTTGATTCCTGTTCTAAGCCATGGAGAGAAGTGTAGGCCTTAAGAGTCAATTCTTTTATACCATCATGTGTTTGAAAGGAAATCTAAAGACGAGGAACAAAGCTCTTGCTGCTGTTCTATCAGGGGTAATTTCCCACTTGGACTGTACTTTTTGTCCCTGAACAGTTTCCTTTCACCTTTTTCTTGCAGGCTGTGATTTCTGATGAGCTAATGATCGCTTGAAAAAGGTTGTCTCAGGTTGCGTCTTATCGACCCCTGGTGCACTTCCTTTACACTGAAAATGCATCCAAACCAGCAATTGGAACAAACAGGGTGAAGAGTTGCTTCATTACACTGCAGTAGAAGCATAAACAGAAGCAGCAGTGATAATAGTATCATGTCAAATGGCGATTTTGAACAACAGTTAAGAAGCTGCAGGGCACTTAACATGAATCTGTGGCTCCAGGGCCAAATCAGGCCCCTAACAGCTTCCTGTGTGGCCCCAAAAATCTTACCAAATTCAGACAATGGGCAGAGGAAAGAAGTAATCTGTCCGCTTTGCCAGTCAAAGTTTGGGCTATGCCGCTTTAGCCAAGAGTGCCACAGGCTAGCAAACATTAATGACAGCTAGGTACTGGTTAAGTCAAAAACTGACATGAAAGAGGAGCTTGGGTGGAGGAGGGTTGCAAAACAGCTTGCAGATGGAGCAGCGAAGAGTAGGCAGGCTAGAGGATCATAAAAAAGGTGGTCTGAGTGCATTTAACTAATAGAGTGGGGGTTATCTGCTGGCTATCAGCAGTGGTGGGGCCACTTTCAAAGCTTTATGGCAGCAGGTTAATGTTAGTGCTGTCAGTAGGTTAAAAAAACTGAGTTATTTATTAATTAATCGAATAAATGTCATTTTTAATCTCACTTTAAACCAACACTATGTAGTTTTTCAAACATAATCCTTCGATATTCATTGTGATGGTCCACCACTTTACAATGAGTTGAATGACACCTCTGTCGTGGTCTGGAGTGGTCTGTATCCATTTCACTGGTGCTATGTAATTTCGAGGTGGATGGTAGGAACCCAGCCACACTAAAAAACTACACCTTTGGACTGCTTTTTCGGCATACGTCACTTCCCCCGATTCCCGATTCGTTTAAAACACATATCTCGGCGAAGGCCAAACGCGGAGCTGTAACCATGGCGGAGGCAGCAAAGAATGTAAGGAAGAGAAAAGTTTTGTGGGAGGATACAAAACAAAGAAAGCGAGAGAAAAACAAGCTGAATGCTCGGACCAAAATAAACCTTGGTTCGGCGTTCACTTGCTGGCGTGAAATAAAAGACGAGGAGGGATGTCCGACTACTATCAGGTATGTTGGCCGACTAATTTATGACGAAGTTCCTCAAAAAACTTGACAGGAAAAAAGTACAGCACAACAAATCCAGAACGTACCAGTATGTAGTTTTGTTTAGACCTATTTCAAGTGTGTGATATCGCCAGCTCGTCGTCGTCTTTACTTTTATTCACTTTATCACTTCAACAGGACGGGGCGACTTCACGGTAATAAAACCAAGTTGAACTTAGTGATTTTTAACATCGTCATTTAGTCAAAAATAAATACATTACCTCGTCACTATCCATCCTGCAAACAGCCGCTGAAGACAGAAGAATACTTTTTAGCGAAGTCCTGGCTTCTGTGATTCACCTACAAAACAAACGCACGCGACCGGCAGATCTGTATCCTTACGACAGTATGCGCGCGCTAGAGCTCATGGGTAGTTGAGTTCTCTCTCCAGTCAAGCGGGGATCTTCCGTTGTGCTGCTTTAAAAGATTACCAAAAAAAGCCTTAACTTGAGGTTTTCTCATTGAAGTTCATTAGATTATTGTAGAAGATCAAAAGATTGTTCCTCACCCTCCAAAAACTAAAGCACAAGAAGCCCGATGCATAAAAACTCTCCAACTTTAACGGCCCAATCAACGGACAGAGGCGGAGCTGCACATGTGATGAGAACAGGAAATGACTGCATGTTTAAAAACAACAGCGGTGTGTAAAAGGGATCTCCATGGACAAAAGAAAATTAGCAGTTTTATCAAAAATGAACTCCATTTCTCCTTTAAGGGAGGAGAGAAGAATGTCACCTCAGGCTTTCATATGGGAAATCATGATTTTGCTCTTCTGCTGACCAGAGATCACTGCTGGGAAACCGAGAGACGCAGAAATGCTGCGCTAACAAAGCTGAGCCGCAGAGCCGGTTCCAGTAACCTCGGAACTGGGAGTGACATCATCTCCCTCTTATCTGCGTTCCAGTTGAAGTCAGAAAAAAACATGCCGATCTACCAGGCTATTGTTAGCTGGTGTTAGCACGCCCTGCGTTGTTGTTCGAAAATTTCACATGAAGAATGTGACTATCACTATGGCAGCATTTTTGTAAATATAAGTCTAACAATACTATGTATACAGCTGATGTAGAGTGACACACCCCAGTCAGAAGTGCAAATAAATGGATTATTACAGGAGCTAAATAACTGTTCACACTGGGGGCATCCATCTTCCATTGTCAACTCGGAGGTGGCGAGGTTTCACCGAGTTCCCAGTAGGAAATTCAGACTTCGGGGGACGTTCCAGTTGCAGTTTCCTACTCGGAACCCGGAAATTCCTACTTCTGACTACAGCTGGATCGCATCAAAAGACGTGACCCAAGGTACGTAGTGGTAGTTTTTGATGTGTGACAACAAGCAATTTTTGGAAAACTTAGTATCGTAGTTTTGTAGCCGGCTATATATGGTTACTTACAGCCCGGTGCTCTAAGACGTGTCCGAAAAATATAAATTTACTCTAGTTTTAATTGTTTTGTTCCTGAAGTTGAGTATCCAGGCCAGTCCAGCCCTGTCCTTCCCGACCGCAAAGCTCAGGAATAGCATTTATAGATAACCTATTTTGATGCTATAAAACTCATCTTAAAGTGTGTATTTAGATCAGGCATATATCTACAAATGAGACTTTTTGGAATTACTTAGAAACTCCTCATAGCATCTTTAAGGTGTTACCCAAATAAAATTACGAAAAACTAGTCATGACTGCAATTTATTAATCTCAATTAATGCAGTTATTCGGCACTCCTAGTTAATGTTACTAAATCTTTTTACCAGCATCATTTGGCAACACTGGCTGCTCCGAAAACTTTTCTGATCCCCAAAATTAAATGCAGCTTGTTAGAGCAGGAGAAAGCCTCCATTAGCATCAAAACCACCTCCCACAAAGTTGTTCTCTAACTTAGCTCTGATATTCTAAATCTATGAGCTTGATGTTATGCAATAAAAGTATAACGTTCCAACCAGTAGGTCTTTGGTATCCCAAATTCCAACCATCTGGGATTCAAGTAGACATCTTGACACCTTCACTAATGCAATTTCTGACTCATGCTGCTCCATTTTTAAAGTCCCCCTCACAGCACTTAAATTGACTCAGAAGAAATCAGAGACTTAACTGACTTGTACATCCTTGCAGACCATCTTCTTTAGATTTGTGTTAGATTTTTAACCTTTGAGAAACAGTAACAGGGCACATGTACCACGTAGAGAGGAGAGGGAACAAATGCATGCAGTGACACCTTCCCTGCACACTAATGAGCCCCAAACAATGGCAAAGAAAAGAAATAATTCAGGAGCAATTTAACCACTGCTGAAGCCCGAGGCAGGCAATACAAACAACTTAGTCAGACAGTAAGCGTTAGGGGTGTAGATTCATGAATAAATGATCCTCAGATCCCCAATTTGACATCACAAAGATACACACAGGGCCCACCATCAAAGACTGTCACTGCAAAGGTAATAACTCTCTTTTCTTTCTTCCTCCCTCCCCGGCTCTCTCGTTTTATTTTTCATGCAGCACATTGTAATTACTTCTCTCTGTCGCTGAATCCAGGATAGCAGAAATGTTTGATTCTGACACATGGGTGGGTGTCGAGACATCAGACGGCTGAGGAAGGTAACCACCTGCTGGGCGCTTGATGGGTAAAACCAACCCTGTACCGTTTCAGACATCCAGTAATCCTGACAATCAAAGTCCCTGGTCTCAAACTGACGCCATCTTCCTTGGATCTAAAAGCTGTCGTGCACAGCGCAGCCATCAGCTCTGATGACAAGTGCGCTGATGCAGGTATTGCCAGATGGAAGCCTCATGTGGGCTTTAGGATAAGCTACTCTTCTAATGTTACCTTTCTGTTTTACCTTCACAACTGAACTTCAGAGCGTTGTGATGAACAAAGTGAGCAACATGAATCCCTTAATTTCTCTGAAGACCAAGAAAAATGTACAGTCAAGCCTCTGGAAGCCTTTGTAAACAGATTTGCTGTATGTGATGCTCTAGCTTATGGTGCACCGATGAACTTCTTTAAGGACACAGAGTTACTTGTGCTGGAACATTTTATGATCCCCACTGAACTAGTTTCAGTACTCCTAAGTAACTGCAAAAATTTTTGAAAATGTTTTAAGATTAATTTTGCTTTATTTTGCTAGTTGCTTTATTCATGGCATTTGGTTGACTTTTTAATCAGAGCACGACAATAGTCTGTTAAAGGATAAGTTTGGTTTCTACAGCTTTCACATTGTTTATAGAATAAAGTAGAACAATATACTCACCCAGAAGGCTTTCCTGATCCAAACAGTGCTTCAGGAGATATTTAGATCCGAAATCGAGCGGCGGACATCTGTATAATGGTAGCACACGGGGCATGTATAGCGCCGCTCCTAAAACTGCATTAATTGTCCAAAAACTCATTAGTTTCACCAATATTTCATCATGGTCCACTCACGCTGCTCCTCCACGAAGGTCCGGGGTCGCTCCACCCATGTTTTTGTGACTGTGCTGACCTCTGAACTGAAGACTTTGTTTACGTTTGCCTCCGCGCATGCGCAGTACGGCTCATTGTTTCAGGGGAAGACCGCCGGCTACATAACGACTTTCTTCTTCCAGTTTTGTGCAGAATGCACGAATATCTATCGGATGACGATGTTGCGTACGAGAACCTTCAATATGAGGGGTGTCCTTACCGTTTCGAGCCAGAGTTTACAGATGAGGAGCTCATCGAAAGGAGGACGCAGAGGCAGAGAGAAGAACAGCTGGCCAGAGAGCAGTTTTCAGTTCAGAGGTCAGCACAGTCACAAAAACATGTCTGCAGCGACACAGACTGTCTTGGAGGAGTAGCGTGAGCGGACCATGACAAAATTTTGTTGAAACTAATGAGTTTTTGGACGATTAATGCAGTTTTAGGAGCGGCGCTATACATGCCCCGTGTGCTATCATTATACGGATGTCCACTGCTCGATTTTGGATCTAAATATCTCCTGAAGCACTGTTTGGATCAGGAAAGCCTTCTGGGTGAGTATATTGTTCTACTTCATTCTATAAACAATGTGAAAGCTGTAGAAACTGAACTTATCCTTTAATCAGTTAATTATCAACTGGAGAGTACTCAGAGAGCACAAAATGCAATCAAGCTCAAATATTGCTTTTACATTTGTAAGCAACAACTCAAGGATAAAGTTTCCATCATAACACAAACATAAAACCAGTAAGTAAAAGTAGAAAGGGTGTGAAAAAGAGTAAGATTGAATTTGTTTTTGATCCACACCAGAGTTTGTCTTAGCTTTCACACCAACCAAAATGCAATCAAATTTCTACAAAGAAAAACCACAGTTTATTTGGGACAGGTCAAACATGTTCCATGGGGGACCTAAAGCTAGCGTTAATGAAATAGCGGGATTGAAACGTAACATGGTGCCCAGCACTGATCTAAGCACACCAGGAACACTTACATGAAACTATCAGCATCTCAATACTTAGCTAGTCCACCTGAGCTGGTTATGAATACTGAAATGCTAAAAAACATCTTTAATCAGTCCAAAACTATGCATATAAGAGTGTTTTCACCTCACTTCATGTTTACTGATGATAAACACAGCATGTAAACGAGAGCAGAGATGTGATGGGACTCTTCAAGATGTTTTTCAGTTGCTGTATAATGACGCTTTCTGCTCATCCCATGGACATTGCTCGTCTGCCATTCTGCCAACAAGCAAGAGCATAGACTTCAGCTTTATAATCAGCATAGCTGTAAGCTCTCTATCAGTTGTTCTCACCTGCAAAAGCAAAGAATATTTCCTGTTATGTGAAGCAATTTCTCCACATTTCCAGACAAACAGCTTAGCTTACTCAGATGATCCAGGCATGATTATTAGTTTCAATAATTGGCTAGAACAAAGAAAGAAGTAGTACATATGTAAAGCAGTTTCAGAATTTGTTTATACAAAACCCAAAATCAGTGAAGTTGGCACGTTGTGGAAATCGTAAATAAAAACAGAATACAATGATTTGCAAATCCTTTTCAACCTATATTCAACTGAATACACAGCAAAGACAAAATACTTAGCGTTCCAACTGGTAAACTTTGTTATTTTTTGCAAATATTAGCTCATTTGGAATTTGATGCCTGCAACATGTTTCAAAAAAGCTGGCACAAGTGGCAAAACAGACTGAGAAAGTTGAGGAATGCTCATCAAACACTTATTTGGAACATCCCACAGGTGAACAGGCTAATTGGGAACAGGTGGGTGCCATGATTGGGTATAAAAGCAGCTTTTGAAATACCCAGTCATTCACAAACAAGGATGGGGCGAGGGTCACCACTTTGTGAACAAATGCGAGAGCAAATTGTCCAACAGTTTAAGAACAACATTTCTCAACCAGCTATTGCAAGGAATTTAGGGATTTCATCATCTACGGTCCGTAATATCATCAAAAGGTTCAGAGAATCTGGAGAAATTACTGCACGGAAGCAGCAAGGCCAAATCCAACATTGAATGCCCGTGACCTTCGATCCCTCAGGTGGTACTGCATCAAAAACCAGCATCACTGTGTAAAGGATATCACCACATGGGCTCAGGAACACTTCAGAAAACCACTGTCAGTAACTACAGTTCATCACTACATCTGTAAGTGCAAGTTAAAACTCTACTATGCAAAGCCAAAGCCATTTATCAACAACACCCAGAAACGCCACCGGCTTCACTGGGCCCGAGCTCATCTAAGATGGACTGATGCAAAGTGGAAAAGTGTTCTGTGGTCTGACCAGTCCACATTTACAATTGTTTTTGGAAACTGTGGTCGTCGTGTCCTCCGGACCAAAGAGGAAAAGAACCATCCGGACTGTTATAGGCGCAAAGTTCAAAAGCCAGCATCTGTGATGGTATGGGGGTGTTAGTGCCCAAGGCATGGGTAACTTACACATCTGTGAAGGCACCATTAATGCTGAAAGGTACATACAGGTTTTGGAGCAACATATGTTGCCATCCAAGCAACGTCTTTTTCATGGACGCCCCTGCTTATTTCAGCAAGACAATGCCAAGCCACATTCTGCACGTGTTACAACAGCATGGCTTCGTAGTAAAAGAGTGCAGGTACTAGACTGGCCTGCCTGTAGTCCAGACCTGTCCCCCATTGAAAATGTGTGGGGCATTATGAAGTGTAAAATACAACAACGGAGACCCCGGACTGTTGAACAACTAAAGCTGTACATCAAGCAAGAATGGGAAAGAATTCCACCTGAAAAGCTTCAAAAATTGGTCTCCTCAGTTCCCAAACGTTTACTGAGTGTTGTTAAAAGGAAAGGCGATGTAACACAGTGGTAAAAATGCCCCTGTGACAACTTTTTTGCAATGTGTTGCTGCTATTAAATTCGAAGTTGATGATTATTTGCAAAAGAAAATAAAGTTTCTCAGTTCGAACATTAAGTATCTTGTCTTTGCTGAGTATTCAATTGAATATAAGTTGAACAGGATTTGCAAATCATTGTATTCTGTTTTTATTTACGATTTACACAACGTGCCAACTTGGGAGACCTTTCTTAATTTGGGGTCGAGAAATGTTAGGGTCGAGGCTCATTTAAATTATTTCCACCATTGTGAGTGCACTATATTACAGGTCAGTAATTTTCTCTTCATCCTAATGCTCAGCATCCAGCATGTTAAACCATCATCAGGCTATGGCTTGTTAAAACCATCCACTTTAAAAACATTTTATTAAGGGTCACTTCACCATGTCATTACTACTTAGCATGACTGCAGACCTGACAACAACCCGATTTACCGCCTGACTTGTTGCATCTTGTGCAGACAGTTTGACACGGGGAAAGTCTGGGTCACTGAATTTGTCGGAAACAGGCCAGGAGAAAACTGCTCTCTGTTGGGAAATCAAAACTTAACACACACCAACTGCAATCAGGGTTTTAGTCTCTTCCGGCACTGAATCCCTGAATTACCCACAAGGCATCAAACCGGGGAGGGATTATTCTGCAAGTAAACAAGCTGTCACATATGTCTAAGTCTGACAGACAGGCTTCCTTTATCATCCACCACGCAGGTAAAGTTGATGTGTGTGGACTTGTCGAATGTGCGTCACTCAGCCCGCGCTCTTTTGTGTTTGTCTTTAATTTGATGAGAATTTCGTGTGATGCGTCAGTCAGAGCAGGATTAGTGATGTCTCTGCTATCAAAATGATGCAAAATAGGTTGTCAACGTCACTTCAAAGTCTCTTCGTCTCCCTACAGGACATAATTAGCATGAACCCGCCTGATGGATTGCTGCACTACAGGTGTAGTCTGACACTTGCTGCCTACAGCCCCACAGAGCTTTACTGCCAGAGATGAATCAAGACAAGTGCTGCGATAAACAAACCACTGCTGAATTAGCATTATCTAAATAGAATCGCCTTTTCTTCACGGCCTGGATAAGACAAGTTTAGCACTGTGACACAATTAACACAGTGGCCGGCAGCTGAATGTGGGAAAATGAAAAAGAGAGATAAAGAATGAGAGAAAAAGAGATGGAGCTGCAATAAACCAACAAATCAACTTTATGTATTCAAGCCTTCCAGACAGATGTGTAGGACAAGTTCAAATACTTGTATATGAATAAAACATAACCACAGATTTCCTCTGTTTCCACTACTCATAATCAGATTATTTTGCCACGTTACATGGAAAAGATGGAAACACAATCATCACATTTAAGTAGGGATGCTGCAATTTAACCAGCAACCACTAACAAGTAACACAAGCCCATAGCCAGTAACATTTGTTTACCTGTAACTTAAAAAAAGTCTTTAAGTAGACACTCTTTTGCTAAAGCTATGGCCTACGATTTGGAAGCTTGGTACATCTTAATAACACAGTTTATAAGGCCGTTATGGTCCTATAGTCCGATCTACACAATATAAAGACCAAAAAGAATGAAAAAAATCCATTGAGTATATCCGCTGCAAAGCAGCATAATAGTTGACCAATCCGAACCGTTGTTCGGTCCGTGAGTCCAACCAATCCCCTGTCTCCCGTGCTCGCCCATGGTCCCGCCTCCTCCCCACTACCTCGTACCGGTGAGCAGCTAGCTGCACAGCTACTGAAGCGTCATGGTGCCAGAAGGCTGCTTCTGTTACCCTCCACATCGAAGAGAAGGAAATGTAAAAGTTTCGAGGAAAAGGCTGGAGTAAGGAAGAAATATAAGCAATACAGGTCCCAACAGAGACTCAACATTGGGGAATTGTACGGTGGAAAAAGCTGCAGAATGATTGGGATTGTTGAACACTGTGCCGGCCGCCGGCTACCCGAGCCAACCCGGCCCGCAAAGGGCGCCACCGGCAGCAGCAAGCAACCCGCAGCACGGCTGCTTGGCCGCCTTGCGACACACTGAGGTGCGGCTGGCAAACGGCCGCAACACCGGCCACCTGGTTCCGCCCCTGGTTGAACAGGTAATAGCTTTGTTTACTACAGTGGGAGATGTCTGCTGAATAACTCTGGTTAGTCTGTGCCTGTACTGGCTAATGACTGAATGTTGTTGGTCAGAGTGGGTAGGCTCTGTCAATAGATTTTAGCATAAGTTAGCCACACATCATTAGCATTGTAGACTGAGCTGGTGAAGACACGCCGAGAAAGATAAATCCTCACCCACAATGGGCTCTGCTCTGATCGGCTAACAGTGGCGACGCCAGACCCGCTTTGCCACCGGTCCAATTGAAATGGCTCTCGCTGTGTATTACAAGGGGGATGACTGTTGTGTTTGTTGCTTTCAGTTGAGCGGAGTTGTTTTTGGTTGTTGTTGTTGATATTTTATGCCAGCCGGCTTGTTGCTCTATCAGAGGAGGCATGTTGTTAGGAGGCGACGCGAGCTTGGGGGTGGGATCTTGGAACACTGATGGGAGGGGTGAGTGAAGGGGGGGCAGGCTGCATAAAGTTAAGCCATTAATTATGCTGTTTCAGGAGATTTTGTATTTGTGGATCCAGTATGTCAATGGGAATTCATCAAAATCACCTTTAGAAAAATTTAATTAACAGCAGAGGTGTCATTAGACCTCCACTTTAACCCTTAAACTGACAATTTCCTGTTAGTCTACTGACCAATCAAATGCACAAATGTCTTCTTGTCTTGTTTTCTTGATGGGGTCTAATAGAGAACAGCCAATGGTCTACAAGGGACAAAAAAGCTGTCTGTCAAAATTCCAAAAATAATAAAGCAAGTGATGTGTGGGTTTTTTTGTAACGTTTACAGAGAAATAGTTCTTCCAAAAGTGGTTTAGATGATTAAATAGACAAAAATAATGTCTTGCTTTCATTACATCAATCTGATGCCATGACTAGTGTTGTGCTACTCGAGACCGGCCTTGGTCTTGAAACCACATTTTTGAGGTCTTGGTCTTGTCTTTCACTCTAGATTATTTTTACTCGATCTTGTCTCGGCCTGGCTGGACTCGGGATTTTCCATCAAGACCGATCAAGACCAGCACTGATCTGCTATTCATCAACTTCATTAATGCGAATAAGGAGGATGTCAAGATATTTCTCCCACTTGGAAGGGGTCAGAGCATCCACCAGGCTCAGGATCAACTGGATTTTTCTCATTAATAAACAGCCAAGCATTCACTTTCTTCAGTTCACGTTTATTTAAAACTTCCAGCTTGGCATGGCATGAGGGTTAGGTAAAAGACCTTTAAATGAAAAGAGCAAAACACATATATGCACATGAACAAACTTAAATTTACAAGTACAATAACATACTTTGAAATAATATTTTTAAACATGAGACTGATTCTTAGATCAAATTAAATAATTTAAACAAAGTACTTTTAACTTTACACTTTAAATCAATTTCTTTTGCTCTTTGTTAGCTTTTAAACTGGTTTTATCAACATTTAACTAAACATTGAATTGTCTTTTAAATATTTTACCATATTTATCTAAATTATGTAAAATCTTAAATGGCTGTATTTTTTCACCTCTATTGTGCAACCCACGAAGCCCAATGACGCGCAACAAATCTATCTATGTTTCTCTAGTGATTCACTGCTATTCCCAAACAATTAAATAAGGTCAGACACATATTTTTGCCTCCTCTATCACATGCACTAATATTTGCATTAAATGGTAAACAAATGCACAAGCATGTCAACGTTATGTTCTGGGAAAGAAGTGTGATTTAAGTGACTTTGTTTGTTGTATGGCTCCACACAGGCTGGCCTGACTATTTCAGAAACTGTCAATTTACTGAGATCCTCCTGTGAAGCATCTCAAGGGCTTCCAGAGAATTATCTAAAAAAGGGGGAAGAATCCAGCAATCTGCAAATCTTGCTCATGCCAGACGTCAGAGTAGAATGACCAGAGTAGGTTTAAAACAATAGAAACGCAACATTAACTACAGTAAGGTATGCAGAAGACCATTTCTGATCATTCAGCATTTTAAATCTTAACTCAGCAGCAGAGGGGCACACCAGTTTAGAACAGGAGCCAAATGCTATAATTCACCCTGGCTCACTAAAATTAGAGAGTGGAAGACTGGAAAAATAATGTCTAGTCTGATGAGTGTTGGTTTTTGCTGCAGTGTGAGGATGGTAGGGTCAGAATTTGAACAACTGAAGTGGTTGAAACAACATGAAAGCATGGTCTGTTTCTGTTTTGGTCAAGGATGTTTTGGTCAAGGATGTTTTTGGCACACCGTTACTCCCTATTTAGCAGAGTCTGAACACAACAGCTTTCCTGAGAAATGTGCTGGGAGCAAGAAGTCACTGCAAATCCTTGACGGGCCCATTATGCATGTGTTCACTCAACTTTCATTATTTCTTTAAAGGTTCTACTCTTCCTAATCACTGGAAATTGGTACTTGTCTATGGATTTGAAATATATATCACAGAAAGGTGAATCAGTCCATCTATTGTGACAATTACCCTGCACCATGTTTACATAGTTACCAAGGTGTTCTGCTCATGTTATCTATAATAAGAAAGATGCTGTTGTACTATAGAAGACAGTTGAAGTATTTCGTAAAACTGCAGTCATTTCTTTTCATCCCCACTGCCACTACTCTATATTTTTTTTCCTCCATCTTAAAAAAACATAATTTGTTGTCTGACCACGGCAGAGGCTGTCTGCCTAGTGTGGTCAGAAGGGTTCTGATAACAGATTACTGATATCCTGCCCGGAGTCTCAGCTTTTATTTTTTGTGGTTTCAGTCTGATGGTTAAATTCAGAAAGAAGACTGGAGTTGGAATTGGGAGATGACATCTGCAGTCTGAATGTTATCTTCATTTCTATGCAGTAACAGCTGCTGTTGATAAAAATGTATCTCCACGAGCCCATAACAAAGCAGAAAAGAAGACAAGCATATATAGTGTTTCATGTATTGCCTTTGCTATCTATCTATCTATCCATCTATCTATCATCTATCTATCTACATGATATTGCGAAAAGTTCACCCATCCAAGTTAATGAGAATCAGGTGTTCCAGTCACTTCTATGGCCACAGGTGTATAAAATCAAACACCTAGGCATGCAGACTGCTTCTACAAACATTAGTGAAAGAATGGGTCGCTCTCAGGAGCTCAGTGAATTCCAGCGTGGAACTGTGATAGGATGCCACCTGAGCAACAAATCCAGTCGTGACATTTCCTCACTCCTAAATATTCCACAGTCAACTGTCAGCTGGATTATAAGAACGTGGAAGTGTTTGGGAACAACAGCAACTCAGCCACCAAGTGGTAGGCCACGTAAACTGACGGAGCGAGGTCAGTGGATGCTGAAGCGCATAGTGAGAAGAGGTCGCCAACTTTCTGCAGAGTCAATCTCTACAGACCTCCAAACTTCATGAGGCCTTCAGATTAGCTCAAGAACAGTGCAGAGAGCTTCATGGATGGGTTTCCATGGCCGAGCAGCTGCATCCAAGCCTCACATCACCAAGTGCAATGCAAAGCGTGGATGCAGTGGTGTAAAGCACGCCGCCACTGGACTCTAGAGCAGTGGAGGCGCGTTCTCTGGAGTGACCAATCACGCTTCTCCATCTGACAATCTGATGGACCAGTCTGGGTTTGGAGGTTGCCAGGAGAACCATACTTGTGGGACTGCATTGTGCCAAGTGTAAAGTTTGGTGGAGGGGGGATTATGGTGTGGGGGTGTTTTTCAGGAGCTGGGCTTGGCCCCTTAGTTCCAGTCAAAGGAACTCTGAATGCTTCAGCACACCAAGACATTTTGGACAATTCCATGCTCCAACTTTGTGGGAACAGTTTGGAGCTGGCCCCTTCCTCTTCCAACATGACTGTGCACCAGAGCACAAAGCAGGTCCATAAAGACATGGATGACAGAGTCTGGTGTGGATGAACTTGACTGGCCTGTACAGAGTCCTGACCTCAACCCGATAGAACACCTTTGGGATGAATTAGAGCAGAGACTGGGAGCCAGGCCTTCTCGTCCAACATCAGTGTGTGAGCTCACAAATGCTCTTCTGGAAGAATGGTCAAAAATTCCCATAAACACTCCTAAACCTTGTGGACAGCCTTCCCAGAAGAGTTGAAGCTGTTATAGCTGCAAAGGGTTGACTGACGTCATATTGAACCCTATGGATTAGGAATGGGATGTCACTTAAGTTCATACGGGAGTCAAGGCAGGTGAGCGAATACTTTTGGCAATATAGTGTATCTATCTATCCATCTATCTATCTAACTAATTCTGATTCATAATGTGCCACACTTTTTCAGTGGGATTTGTGACATCTTTCCCCAAAGACCCGCCCACTTGAAAATGTCTCTATACTCTAAAAATCGTGTCAATCATTTAGTTCCACAGTTAAAATAATGCATATCTTAGTTATACAGTTAGCAAAAAGGTCAAACTTTTTAATTACCAGCAGTAAAAAGGTTAGGAGAGTCAATCCAGGCCACACATTCTGCAAAAATAACTTCCTTTCCCCTTTAGCAGCAGCCTGATGTTTACAAACCACCAATATCATCCATTATGTAGTATAACGTCAGGTCAGGGCATTTAAAGCACCTCGGGATCTATTTGGAGAGCTCCTTTTCTCCACCGCCAAGCCACTAGTTGTTGTGGGAAGCATCGAAGCTGAGTAAACAGCCACAACTGTTGTAGCTGTGTATTTTTTAGCAGTCTGCCTGCAGGTGCCCCTTATCACCAGAACACTGTCTTTGCATGAATTACAAGCCAGGCCAAATAACTGGCCCCAACAACATTTTCAGCAGGCTACACTTCCAGATAGTGTTTGCATAGTCAGTTATCTCTTCCCCAAGCAAGTCAGCACAAGGCAAATGGATTCACAAAGCAATAACACATGGCAAATCCAATTGAATTAAAGGGGAGTTCAAAGATATTGAAAAAGCCATTAAGGTTAAATTTACAGGCCTATAAAGACAGTCTAACTTCATGCCAGTTTCCATTTAAAAGCAATTTAAAGGCAGTTGGCAGCTACATAACAGCAGGGAAAACACAGAGACTGGGCTGGAGAGCCATCGTGGCCGACCCAACACACACATTCAAAGATGCAGATCGAGGATCACCCAGGCTACTGCAGGTGGAAGCTCTCACAAGGCTTTTTCTTCTTCAGTTTTACAGCAGTTCACATCCATGATTTTGGTGCATTACCGACCAATTCAGGCTAAAATTGCATCGTTGGTTAATAACAACTGAGATGTTTGCAATCTTTCATGACTATGTTGAAGTTCTCTGGAGCAAAGACAAAATGTTTAACCGCATGATGAGATTTGTTGGTTTACAGCAAGTCTTAAGTTAATTCTTTGTTTCTTACCCTCATACGTCTTTTCTTTGCAGCTCGATTGCTCGCGTCCTCGGCTTCATTTTGTTGTATAGCTTCCCAAACTCTCCTGTGCTTCTCAAGAGGTATTTCTTCTTACCACCTGCAGCCTTCTTCTGCTTTCCTTTTTTACTCGGTTTGTGACAAAAAGACACAGATTGTTGTGTCGCGCTCAAAATGACGTCACCGCAGTGCCGCTCAGCTGTTTACAGTGACACTGCACCCCGTAGTGCGAGTAGGGTGGAAAATAAGGTAGTTACAAGGCCAAAACGGGTACCTATACCCCAGTCAACATCAGGTTGTGAGCACTAACTAATATGCCATATTTATTTGTTTGATTGTTTTAACTTTACTATGATAATGTTTTGGTATTTTCTTACAAGTCATGCATGTGAGAGGGGGCGTAATTTTGGAAGAGGGGTGGGAGGGGCTAGGCGGATTTCAAATTTACCGATCCTAACTTTAAGGAGACTAGCAGTAGGAATAAAGGGGGGAATCATATATCTGTGACAAAAGACTCGACAGAATAAAAACTGATCAACTCGTGCTCTCTAGTCAGAACATCTTTTATCAAGGTTGTGCATGAAGTCAAGGTGAATAATTAGGTTTTTGTCTACATTGAAAAGACTGAAGGATGAGGACTTGTCAAAACGACATGTTCTGTTCCATACAAGCCACGAATGTCAGAGTCATTTTAGTCTTATCTGCAACTGTTGTCGGTGTGAAAAGAAGTGAAGTACCTGTCTGTATCGTAGGAATCAGTTCAAGAGAAGCTGTTTCAATAGGAGCCTTAAAGGTTGTCTGTGTGAATCTCTTTTTTTAGTGTTAATTACTGCAGAGAAAAGGGACAGCCTGGCCCATTTTGATTCCAAGTTATTGATTTTTACTCTCCCAACTTTGTATCTTAAATAATGTTCAAACTGAAGCTTAATGAGACTTGACATAGGTCTATAACAGAGGTGTTGTGGTTGGACAGGATGGACAGTTACTGAACTTGATGAATATCTCTCTGATAACCTCCAACCAAGATAGTTCAATCAAAGGTGACTTGAATATGAGTGATATAATTATTTTACCCGTTTGGATAAAGGATGGATGAGCTTAGTATGTCTTTGGCAATCAGACTCTATTGTGATTTCTTCCATGTATGTAGAGGTAGTGAAGCCAACAGCAGGATAGGACACCCCCCGTGGAGTCTGATGATGAGCTATACATAATGATGGTGATGGTGGACTTCTTTTGCTCTGGGCACTGATGAAATGATTGCAGGTGCTGATGAGGCTTGGGGGATGAGTGGTGGGGTGGACTTCTGAGGAGCTGGATCTGGACCTGATGGGATGATTGGAGGGGCCTGACGTTGACCAGATCACATTGTAATGAAAGCTTGATTGTGGAGGAGAAGGGACTGAGCTTTAAAATATGACAGCAGTTGGAGGATTTGTCAGCCAAGGTTGAAACTTACTGGTGAAGTATGTTAGCTAGTTCAGCATGTTTGAGTTGGGTTAAATGAGATAGTTGACAGTCGTTGGGAAAGTGTCTGAAAGAGCTCCCAGCAGGACAGTTCAGATGACTAGAAAGGTGATTAACAGCTGCACTAACTGTGTGTTTTATGTAAAAATGCTGTTTGTTATGTTTGGATCAAAGTTTCAGAGTTCTCTGTGTTTTAACCTGACATATCTGATGGACTGTTCAGTTTATTTCTCTGGTCCATCTTGGTAACAGCTCATGAAAAGTGTTTGGGAATGGGCAGAACCTTTTAATACAATATCCAGAAGCTGATTGGACAATCATTCTGTCAACTGCCACAATTTAAAGGACAGAAAGTGAGTCCTTGTGAAACACAAAGTCTCTGCAAAACATGTTGGAAGTGGAGTGAAAATATCTTTTCTATCAAGCAGTGCTTTCAGTGTTGTTGTTTGTTATTCATTTGATCAATCAATCTATTTGTTTTACACCTTTTCATTAGTGTTAACTCAAGACACTTTACAGTAGAGCAGTGATTCCCAAACTGGTGTACTAGTTTGGGAATCTGGTTTTAGCACTAAAATGCTTTATGAAATACTTTTAGGAGAGAAATTTAGGAGTCCTGAATTAAGGACAGACACGCCCATTATTTTTGTGAGTTTCTCTAAAATCGGCAAGTTAGGAGCTACTTTTAGCCTTAAGATGTTTTGTGAATACGGGCCCTGATGTCCTGCACATAATGTGACTTGTAAAGCTCAGTTACCTTCATGTTAGGTTTTTAGAGGAATCAGAAGTCAATTATGTCTATTCATTGAAAAGGTTGCAGAACCATGGCAGGGGATGATGATACGAAAAATGTGTAAGGAGATCCGCAAAACAAAAAAAATAGCTCCCTTTAAATTTTTTATTTTCAAACAGTGACGTTTCAAGCAAAACCGCTCTTCCTCAGACTTTACGGGGTGGTCAGTGAGTAGCCGTTTAAATCAAGGTAGGTGTACACGTGACCCAACTCAGCTGGAATTCATTGACAATCATTAACAATCAACCATGAACACACATACCCATATAAAGATGCATCCCCATACAAAACCCATAAATACAAACGATATACAGAAACAAATAAATACATACAAGTATACACATACATCTACTCAAACACAAGCAATCCACACATACATATATATACATACATACATTCATATACGTACGTATCCACATACATATGAACATATATCATCTACACCCACTTGCATACATATATATACATCAGTGGTGACTGCTGGTCAGTCAAGGAGGGGAAGCTCATTTTTTTCGGCCTACATCATAAATTTGTTTATTTATTTAAATGTAAATTCTACCCTACGTTCCTTTTCAAGAAAATGATCTGTGACCCTGTCGTACCGACGAGGTGTCTTTTCCTGGGATTTTACCAGTGTTCTCTCAATGGCGAGCAGAGCTAGACTGCTTAAATGGCCTTGGCCCATTGTGTTGTGGGTGTAAGACTTGAGCCGCTTTAAACAGGAGAAGCTCCTCTCCAGAACAGCTGAATGTAAAACTTAGAAGATGCTCCGGTAGAGGGTTATACTTCAAGATCGCTGATTGGCTTATTTCACTGTCAATCAAAAAGGGATTCGGCCTCAGACAGATCATCCAATCATCATGCAGAAGCCGAGCGTCCAGGCCAGCCCACTGACTCATAGACCCAGAGACGTTTATCCAATGGGCGGGACAAAGCCCAGCGTTTATCCAATGACCGTCCAGTTTCCACTGTGGAACAACCCACTCTACACTTCCCCATCGAAGTCAGAAGACGCTCAGCGTCCGACAGTGAATGAGAAGGAAGTCGTGCCAGTTACAAAAGATGAAAGTATTCCAGTGCATATTTAGTCAATGAAATGTACACACAGCAGTACATATCACCACTTTTTTTGGGGACATTTTTTTTTTAAATTTTTTTTTTTTTTTGCCTTTTGAGAGAGAGAGAGATTATATTATAGAAAGGGGGAGAGAGCAGGGAAGACACTCTCCAAACTGGCCACAGGTGGGACCTGAACCTGGACCGCAGAAGCCGCAGAAGTACAAGGTGCCTGGTTGCTAACCACACCCTTGCCAAACCAGACCCTTTTTTTTAGGATATCTCTGATATATATATATATATATATATATATATATATATATATATATATATATATATATATATATATATATATATATATATATATATATATATATACACATATATATGTATATATATATATATATATATATATATATATATATGTATATGTATATATATATATATATATACATATATATATACACATATATATATATATATATATATATATATATATATATATATATATATATATATATATATATATAGATATATATATAGATATATAGATATATATGACATACTAAGTAGCCAGCAGCACAATGGAATAGAACTTAGAAGGTGCTGAAGTCCATATATTACTTTATAACTTTGTGTAATACTTACGGTGCAAAGTAAAAAGTGTCAATAAGGGATAAAAAATAAATCACATGATGCAACAAGGATAGAATAGCAATATCTTAAATCCTATGGGATGATGGTACCAAATATGGTGTCAAAAACTGCATGTAGATCAAAGAGGATGAGTATAGATGAGAGTCTGCAGTCTGCTCTAATATGTTTATTTTTAACAATAATACGTTCCTCACTGTATTTTAACTTTAAACAAAGTTAAAATGTCAAACAATGACTTTCACTGGAGGGTAGACTGAAATGAATCTTTAATTCTATACTTTCTGAAGCCTCACCTTGTGTCTGACACTGAGTTATTCCAGAGACAGAAGAAAACACGGCGTCAGCAAAAAACTTGAGGGGGAACAAATATCAAGAGGAAGCGGAGAGAGTGGCAGGTTTGAGGCAAGGGAGGAGAGCGAGAGGAAAACAGCAAGACAGGCAGGTTTAGTTTGAGGGGCTGTAGGCAAAAGATGAATGCAGCATGTGTATGCAGTGTGAAGCAAGTGAGAAATCATACGAGGAGTGGAAGGGATGGAGACAGGCAGGAGCAAAAGGCGGAGAATAATAGTTGTCGAGGAATAAATGGATACACAGAACTGCCTGCTGTATGAGAACAAATGGGTGTACTGTAGATAAAACACGTCTGTCAGCTAAAAAAAGAAATACAAACATCTTGGTGAGCTTCAAGAATCTCGAGCAACAGAGCAACCTGTCATATGTTTACCTTATTTCTGCTGCTTCTGACAGAGCAGCTCTCTCTTTTACCTTTACTCTGGATCCACACCTGCACGCTTTAAGCGCATGAACGTGTACATAAGCCGGCTCTTTAGATCTGAAATGGGCAGTGAAAGCAGCTGCAAAGCCAGACTGCCTCCTGCAGCTATCTAAAAGGATGAATACAACTATTCCATTACAAACACCTTTAATGTTGCCACAGCACGTCTGGCTCGCCACAAAGTCCTATCTTCTCATTTTTCTTCAAGGGAGAAACGCCATTACTTCTGTTTGCAACTTTGCTGCGAAAAAAATCTCATGAGAAGGGCAAAACATTAATCACAAAATCCATTTTCCAAGTGAGGGACTGTAGAAAAAGTCTATTATAGATTTTTTCAGAACTTGGTGTAGTTGTTTGCAACACATTAAAGGATAAATTTAGATTACAGAAGCAAGATGCTGGAGGTGAAATAAATCAACTCTGCTGTGATGTGGGGAAGTCTGGTGTCATCTGTGGTGGCAGGATAACTGAGAATGCAACACTGCAGTATGGTAGGCCATTTTATAATCTGACACATGCAGATCAATATGTGGTGACAATCTATTTGTTGAACTTTTACTCCTTTAAATCTTTTTATTTTTATTTTATAGTGTGGTACGTACAATGTGGTTCCATTAGAAATGTGCTTTTATAAACAGCTTTGTTAACTACAGATACTACAGAGACAATCTCTGTTCAGTTCACATCCAGATTATTTGGTAGAGTTGATCTGACTTGAAGACCCTGAGAACATAATTTCAACCTTTTTTGTTTTAATACAATATCAAAATTCAATGTGTCAGTAAACAGCCTTGAAATTTTGAGAGAGTAAAATGACCTCTTAGCAATAGGAAGTCTTCTTCTAAAATAGCAGATTTTACAATTAAGTTGATATTTTAGGACTGTGTGGGCATGGTTTGCTTTGGCTCTGGTTAACAGATGTCAGTCAAAGCCGATCATGGGGAGAATCTGTTTCCAATGTCACATAGAGCGAGCCCAGGTGGTTGCCACTAGGGGCTCTAATTTTGTAGACCAGGCGCAGGCCAGGCGTACACTCTGTCGCTGCCCTGTCGGCGCAAGGCGGCGACAGGGCGTGTCCAGGGTGTGTCCAGTGCACTTTGCAAGTTTCTTGAAGGGTGCAGAGAGGCGCATTCATGCCTCCGTCCCTGCCCCTCCAGGCAAGTGCCAGAGAGGGAGAGGACAAGGCGTGAGTGGGTTTAACACAGCCGAGTGTTGTCTTCATCACTCAAATGAATGCCTCTCCTTGCCTATAAATGCGCTGCGGGCTGATGTCTTTAATACGGTGGCTGGTACACCGCCACGTCCAGCCAAATTGGCAGCGCACGGCGGTGCGCCGGACGAAATTAACACAGCGCGGGGTGCGCCAGGCTCTGTGCACCCTACGCCACCCTGTGCTGTGCCACCACATTAGGGCCCTAAGGGTGCAAATAGAGCCCATGCCAAAGTGCCAAGAACTGCAATACTCTGAGTCTCCACTTGGGGCTGGCTGCAGAAACCCGACACCTGAAAGACTGTATACAAGTTAAGACTTCACACAAATGTTTATGATGACTTCAGTCTAAATATATAAGGCATGTATAAGCTATTACAACAGTGACTATATTACATATATATGTAAGTATTTTAGAGATATATATATATATATATATATATGTATCTTTGAATTCTAAGGAGGATTTATTGAGGACTAGGAGTCTTAAGTCCAGCCAAAACCGGCTATCTGTTTGTGAGCACATTGAGCTAAAGCTCAGTTGAGATAGTACGTATCACAGCATCCATTAAAGGGCATCAAAAGAGTTACAATTAGGGCTGTAATCAACCAAAGAAATTGTTGGTCGACTAAAACACAGTAGTTCTAACCAAAAATCAACCAATCCCGGACAAATATTTGAACTGTAATTAATCATTTTGAACGGTATTCACCCCACTGGGCCTTTCTGAGAAGTTAATAATTAATCAAGCTTAACAATAAATAACGAGGATTTTTCTGTTCTGGAGTGCTAGCACATAACCATATGGCCCTTTTCCACTAGCACGCCTTGGCCCTGCTCTACTCAACCCTACTCGATTTGCAGCGTGTTTCCACTAGCCTGGTACCTCCTAAAACAAGCTAGTTTTAGTACCTACTCCACTCTGGTTCCAAGCGAGCAGAGTCGATACTAAAAGATGACGTCACCGACTGCCGGCTACTGATTGGTCAGACAATGTTGTCATCGATGAGTCATGAGCGTGACGACCTAGCAGGCTAGCGGTAGCTACCATTAGCTTACCCTCATACGTCTTTTCTTTGCAGCTGGATTGCTCTCGTCCTCGGCTTCATTCTGTTGTATAGCTTCCAAAACTCTCCTGTGCTTCTCAAGGGGTATTTCTTCTTATCACCTGCAGCCTTCTTCTGCTTTCCTTTTTTACCCGGTTTGTGACAAAAAGCCACAGATTGTTGTGTTGAGCTCAACATGACGTCACCGCAGTGCCGCCCAGCTGTTTACAGCAACACTGCACCCTGTTGGGCAGGCAGCTGGGGCTAATGGAAAAGCAGCACAAGGCGAGTAGAGTAGAGCCGGGTAGAGTTAAGTAGAGTAAAGTGGGGCTAATGGAAAAGGACCAATGGTTTTACATCTTAATCAAGAAATTATAATGAGTGTTACCATTAGGCATTAGCAGAGAGGATTTGGTTCATTTTTCATGAGCACAACCCACATACTTAGCTCTACTGCTAATTCGAAAAAGTATGTTTCTTACAAATATGGCATAATTTTAAAGGGAAAGAAACAGTTTAAGATTTATTGCCAAAAAGGTACAGGTATTGCATATGCCACACAAGAATGCTACTACTTTAAAAACTTAAGAGTAGACGTGCAATTCTGAAATCTGATTATTTTTACTTCCCTACAGCTCTCAAGACTTAAACGTCACACAGGAATACTTGAGGACCTAGCTCAGCGGGGTACTTTTCAAAAAATTGTTTCAGAACTAGAGATTTCCCGCATGTTTTATTCATCAGGCACAGAAAAGATCACAATCAGGATCATTCAAAAACTCAAACACTTCCTGAGGAGCGGGCGATCATGCAGCTCTGACTCAGCCTGTCTTTGTGTGCCCCATCTCTCTGGAGCTGCTTTCTTTATTTTCTCCTGCACCCTCATCCTCCCCTCTAATATAAATTCACTCTAAATTATAAACCTTTTGTGTGTTGTACAATGTCTCCTTTCTCACGCTAATTACAGAATGTTGAGACCAAACTCGTTTACTTCTTGTATACACGCTATTAAAAATAATTGACATTGCCCTTTTGTCGATTATAGTGATATCTCCTGTTCTGACAATGCTCTCAGTCAGTCTCATTAACATGGACATTTTTCTACTTTTGCTCTTTTTTGCAAAATCACTGACATTATCTTAAGATGCACACGGAGCGCTGACATCGTGCTGACAAGTGATGACAGCGACAAGTGTTTCAGGGAAGCACAGTAGGTACTTTGTCTTAATGAGCTGCCATACCGTGAGCGCTCCTCCACCTGTGAGCACTCATTTCTGCATCCATCTCACGACTTCTGCTACTGCTTGTCATCTTTTGTCTATCTCTGCCTGCTTATCTGCTTTTTATGTCCTTGTATAAAAGTCCCACCACGGTACTTTCCCCTCACATTCGGTTAACCACAGCACATAAAAAGGCACGCAGCACCTCGTCCAGAGTCCATTTTCACTTGTACATTTGCAGACACTCTTTCCAATAAACACCTGCCTCCATCTGCGAACTCAAGTGGACATGCATTTGTCTCCTCGACGCCCTGTGAAATAAGGACCTGTATGTCTCTTTACCACAGTGCCTTACACTTAATGATCCACAGAGGGCACTTAGAGAGCTGAATCTCATAGTGGATAGAAAAATTCAGAGGAAAAAGTGTAGTGATATCCCATGACCACATAGGTTCATATAAAAATAAATGGCCTAAAAGAGAGAAGATTTTCTTGTTCAAGAAATGTTCTTGTTCTTGAAATTGTGAGCCAATACATGAACATGTAGTTCATCTTTTCTAGACCACAAAAAATAAAGTATCAGTCGACACTCCTCTGTTTATTTTTCAATCTTAACGAGGTACTTAATAGTGCAGTGCAGATGGATCTGCTGTCTTTCCATAGAAAATGATTATCTTCTTAAGATTTGTAGATGTGTTTATTTTTAAAAGATGGGACAATACATGTTAATAAACATATAAATGTAAACATGTGAGATTAGAGCCATGAGGCTAATTTCCATCTCTAGTCCCAGATGATGGGGTCGGTAAGTATTTTAATTGTAGATCATCAGATGGTTAGATAATCTTGCAAATGGATCCACCAGATTTAAAGGCTGTAATTGAAACTTGCCAAGCTCTAATTTGTAGAGATTTAGGGTGGTCCAAACCAGACGGCCCAGTCAGCGTCCTTTAGAGCAGGAAGCCAAGAGTAGGATGACAGCAGGAACCGACTGCTCATGCAGATATAAGAGTTTTATCACATACGGACCACGTCTTCATTAAACCAACACTAAGTAGTTTTCTCCACCCTAATATATTATTACTAGAGTCATTGTGATGGTAGATCACCTTACAGCAGGTGTAATGACACCTCTGTCATGGTCTGATTGTCTGTATCACCTTCACTGGCTCTATGTAACTTCAGTGTGGATGGTAGGAACACTAGGAATCGTTTCAGCTCTAGCCAGGTATTTAGAAGACATGGGTGAGACAAATTCACATCTGCGAGATCAACACACCAGAGGTGGGAGAAAGTCATTGTTTTGCAAGTCTTAAGTAAGTCTCGAGTCCTTAAACCCAAGTCAAGTCAAGTCTGAAGTCATAGGCTTAAAAACTACAAAATTTTACAACTTTGACTGCTTTACGGCATCCGTCATTTCTCCCTCAAGGCGGAAACTAAACGTTGGGAAAAGGAGAATATGAGCAGCTTTTGATATTTTAAAAACAAATTTAATGAACAGAATTTAGTTTAAAGTAAATATGCTCTTATTTTTCTAATGGAAATAGGGAGCTCTGACTCACACTCCTGCAAAGTAGGTGGCAGTAATGCTCCTCTGACGTTGGATGCCACCTGCCATTAAGCAAGAAGACGAAAATGTAGAGTTGTTGTCAAGGCGGAAGCAGTGAAAAACCCTAAGAAGAAGAAAAAGTTTTATCAGAGGAGATGACAAAAGGAAAGCGGGAGAGTAACAAGCTAAATGCCCAGACAGGAATAAAATATTTGCCCGGCGTTCACTCGCTGGTGTGAGCTGAAAGACGAGGAGGGATGTCCCACTGATGCTGATTTATTCCTGTTATTGTTGGTCTTGTAAGTATATGATGATTTATTTGAAAAGAAACATGATCAGACTGAACCCTGTCAGTCCACATGGTTTATTTGTCTCTCGGGACGTCCTGTCGGCTTGCTTCTCCTTCTGTATGTCAACAAATGCAAGTCGTCATACGACAGTGCAGTTACACTTAATGACCACAGAGGGCACTAGAGAGCTGGAAGCTGGAATCTTACATAGTGGGGCTTTTACTTAAAAAAAAATATATATATATTACATATATATATATATATATATATATATATATATATATATATATATATATATATATATATATATATATATATATATATATATATATTATATATATATATATATATATATATATATATATATATATATATATATATATATATATATATATATGGAAAAGCATTTTTGCCTCACTCCTGATATGTTTTGAGGCCTACATTCTGTCCTTTACATTGTGATAGTTGCACATGCCTATACAATATCTGATTGGCCGATAATGTCTTTGAGTGATGGAACAATCCTCCAATCATCTGTCAGATGTGTGTTTGAAAGGCTCTGCCCTTCCCAAACACAACATGTGGGCTCGTTCCCAGATGTAATTGAGACTTTATAATGAAAAACCACAAATACATTACAAGAATGAGAATAAATAAGTAAACAAATATGTTTATGAGAGGAAAGGGGGTCCCCGCCATCAGTCAATATGGTTCATTCAAGATTTGGATTAAAGATTTTCAGGATACAGTTACTCTAAAACGGAATGTTTGCCCCGATGGTGGTGCTACAGAAAAGGTCATTATCATCAAAACCAATAGGGTTCATACTCTTGGAGTCATTGTTGTCGGTAAGTTTGGGAAGATTAGTCTGAAAACTTTTCAAGATACATTAATTCTAATTTTAAAAGTTGAAAGTTCAACAAATAAACAAGAATGCCTGACAAAAAAACGTGGTCAAAAATGTATCTAAATCATTTTCTGGAGACAAATATCTCTTGGGTCGGACTGATTCCAAGGGGAAAATGTCTTATTAATGTTTGAGGACAATAAGAGGGTTACAATCTGTTGACCGCTAGTCAGGAAGCCCTCTGGAAATGTCATTCCCCTCAAGTACAACATATCTCTCTGCTTTAGATAGAATGAACTGTGCTGAAACCAGAAAAATTGACCCTGAGAATATTCATACACAAAAGTTTTGCTCACTTCTTATTGTCAACATCATTTACTTTATGTTTATGTGTGAATGTGGCCTTATGTTAAAAAAATCTCTGAGATTGTTTTCACATCTGACATGTTTGTACCCAACTAAATAAAAAACTTTGGCAGAGTATTTTAAAAAGAGGGATTTATCTGAGTTGATTAAAGCCCCTGTTAACTCTGATGTGGACTACAGAACCAAACTCTGGTCAGCTTGAAAGCAGGAATTTTGGTTTGCTTCCAAGTGAACAGGAGCTCTGTTCACAGTGGCTGTGAAACAAACAAAGCAAGCAAATAATAAGGCAGTAAATGATAGCTCAGTAAATCTACCATTTGAGGCTAATGCTGGCTGAGTCCAGGAGGAGAGAGAGAGGCCCTGATGCCTCAGATGGGTTGGACATGAAGCACAGGTATCATTTCAGATTTCTACCTGATGCAGATCTCATTTTTTACAACCTGTGCTCACTTTGTCTTAAACGGCAAAAAAACTGTGCTCTCTCTCATTGCTTCCAAAAGTGTGTTGGTCTGAAAATTGGGAGAGAACAGAGATAAAGTAGGTGTTCTTTACTTGAGAACAGAGAATGACTGCACTTTAAATCTCCCTATAAAGTGGCTTCAGGCAGACAGTTGGACTCGAGTCATAGGGACTCGGGCTCGAGTCGACTTGAGCCGCTAATGAGACGACTTGCAACTCAACTCGGACTCAGGAGAAAATGTTTCCAGACTCGACCTGACTTGAGACAACATGATTCATTGCATGCACTCAGGCTTCATATGAAGAGCCAGACAGAAGATACACGCCGCTCTTTCCTTTTAGGTTCACTTTATTGATGCTCCATTCACAGTACACTTGTCCGTCACCTATTATTGTCCCGCACACGACACCGTACTACACACATATGTTCCTACCACACACCCACTTCGACTACAGTGATGATCAGTGGGCAGGGTGCACGGGAAGCAGATTTCAAATTGGCAACCGCTATGTCTTCTGTGCCCAAAGTTATTTTCTTTGCATATAAATAATTTCAATCAGATGGAAAACGAAGACACACCAAGTGCACGACCTGCAACGCTTCAATAAGCAAAAAAGAGGTCACAACATTGAACTTTATCCACCACCTGAGGACACATGAGGCCAAGTAAGTGAAATCTGCAAACGTTAACCAGGTAGCTAACGTTCCTGCCATAGGTCAATATGGCAGGAACGTTAGCCCGACCTGTGGTCAGTATGAAGCTAGCAAAGCTAACATTAGTAAAGAGAGTGTACGTGTGCTGTATGTGTGTGAAGATAAGGTTTCTCTCTTCACGATAAAAGTCTGAGTGCTTTTTGGGTGGACTGGGAAACAATGGGGAGGAACTCAACCCACCATGACCTGTGACTCTACTCGACTCTACCACAACAGAAAAAATTCAGGACTTGCCTGAGACTCGGATCAAATGACTCGAGACTTGCTTGGGACTCAGACCGGAGGGACTTTGCCAATTGTCTGGTTTCAGGTATATAGAAGACATGGGTGAGACAAATTAACATCCGCTAGATCAAAACACACACTTTACTGAGGTTGTTTCACTCATGATTCACAACAGACACCTTTACTGTTAAAAATGTGAGCATTTGTTAATAAATGTAATTTAAATATGGGCAGAGATCTGAGAGACAGCTTGGCTATTCCCATGCGCTCCAGCGGGTGCAATACTCTCAGAAACAAGGAAAAACTTGAAGATTGTTATGCAACACAAAGCTAAATGCATCTGTATTTACAATAACGATGCTCACAGATACTAAAAAAGGCTTTCCAGACTGTTTTATTGCATGTACAAAAAGAAAAGAATAGGATACCCACACCTCACCTGCACAAATTTTTGGTTTTAAAATATATTTCCATGCATGTGTACAATGTTCATTCTTTGTTTGTTGTTCTGCAGGTTTAAGTACCGCACCATGTTGATGTGTCCTTGGGCAAGACACTCAACCCCAAATCCCTCCCACTCCTGTGTCAGTGGTGTGTGAAGGGTGTGAATGTGTTGGGAAATACTGATGGATCTATTTATATGGCATGTGCACATGATGTCCAGTCTTATTGACTCTAATGAATTCATGCAATGGCCGCAGTAATGCTTCATTACGGTGTTTCCAAACCTCCAAAAGGAAACAGCGATTTCAGCAAAAGCTTGTTTGGTCATGTTTGACTCAATTACCTTCCCGGGGTGGCAATGAAGCATAATTGGAGTTTATTGTTTTTATGTTTTCTTCTTTACTGTGGGAGATCAATATATGAGCCAGAGTGGAGAAAACATGCCAGAGCAATGAGAGAGAGAGCTCTAGGATCACAGTCGAAAAGCAAATTTAGATATATTTTGTTTCTCTGTGTAGTCATACAAGCTGTGCAGCTTTTATATCATAATCATTGTCAGTACTTTTCAGCTCAGCATTCGTAGTGCGGAATAATGGAGCTGGCCTCAATCAAAGATGCTGTGCCATGATGTACCGCAGAGGCAGGTTTGAATTACTGCTTATCTCCGGAGGGAGTTTGTTTACTTTTCCTGTGGCTGCTGGACAGATAAAATTGACTGAACAGAGCAAAGAGTGTATACAAAAACTGTGCCCCCGACAGGTAGAGAATTTGGAGAAAACTTATTAAAACTGCTTTTATCAAGCCTTTAAATCCAGCCGACGCTGCTGTGCAGCAGGGAGTGACGAAGCTCACCTCAATATCCACAACTGCCAATTTCTGAGGTGCAGAGCATCAGATGATCTGAGTTTCTTTAAGCTCGGGACGCTGTTTGTACATCACAGCTCCCCAATGTAATTTTTGAGAGGTGAAGCTGTGGGCACCTTAGAGACACAGAGAGGGAGATGAAGGCAAAAAGGAAATTCAACAAATAAGACATCATAGACAGGCCTCCTACACGGGTGAAATGTTTGTTATTCTATGGGACAACATCATGATCACAAAGTGAGAATTGCTCTCATTTCCGTCTCCCTCATTTATTTTATTCTCAAATCTAGATAGTAAAATTGCAGCAAACAGTAGGACAGTCTATCCCCATGTAATTAAAAAATACTCAGATACAAAGTAATACTTATTTAAGAGATCTTATTAAAATTAATTTAATGAGTTGTTAGAATACAATCATTTAAATTATGTAATAAGGTTACACTTTAGAAATATAAAAAGTCCCCATTTATAATCTACATCTCCCCTTTTTCTTTAATCTGGAACTATTTCATTAATTAAATGGAAACAGAGAAGCCTTCTGCTTGACTCTCCCTCGTTAAGTTATCACCTAATGCTAATAAGTTTATTCAATCACATGTTTAGGTTATACAGGAACTTTTAGGTAGTGGTTATGACTCAAGAACTGTGGAACTGAAGGCGCTACTGCATTACAAAAGGTGAGACACTTTGTAAAACAAACTCATCAAAACATCAGAAGTGAAGTTCATCAGCTGATAAAGCAAGGAACAACAGTGGTGCAAAATTAAAAACAGTTACAGACATGAACATGGTGGGTTTTTATCATATTTTTAAACTGTCCTATGCTAATAAGTGAGCTAAGTTTTAGTGCAGTCACAACTGGTTAGCACTGCCACTGAAGCTGTTAGCATCTATGCTAACTTCTTTACCTGTATTCACATCCTGCTGTCATATCCCTCGTATCTTCCACCTCTCCCTGCTCTAAAAGCCTTTGACTTGGCCATGCTGCTTTGGTCTGGGCACAAATGTCGTACATTGGAGCTTTGCAAGATGAACCTGCCTGACTCCAAGACATTGAATCAGGCTGATCCAGCTGTTGTGCAATGTTACTGATCAGTTGGTGGGGGAGGGATGGAGGGATATATAACTCCTTTTTCACAGCCCACCAAAGTTTTAAACAAGGGCTTTGTGGAGGAAAAGTTAAATGCTACAGGGAGTGTTGTTTTTGTGTAGTCAAGCAGGCCTTCAACACAAAACAGGCCGGCAGTAATTTTTCTCATTTTGACAAGAACTGGCCCGATGTTGTTTGGGGTTCGGGGGTTTGTGCCCTCTGATAACTTCTATTTTTTGTTATAGATTTGTCTTGTCAAGCTCTGCCATCCTGTAACCCTCTATTGTATAGTGTTTCCATATGGCAACAATTACTTTATCTTCATTTTTCTAAAAAACTGTGAAATAAAGTGTATGTTTTTACATTTAGGTGTGAAAAGGGGGCTTTTAGTTTGAAGGAAATAGAATTTATGAGGTCACATGACCAGGATATCCTGTTTGCCAGTCCTTTTTGCTAATGGACATTTGACATCAAAAAAATTTTCGGGGGTTCTCCAAGATTGTCTTTAATTTAGAATTTTTGGAGTATTTTCACCAAATGAAAATTTAAATCACTATCTGGGGTAAGTAAACTTTATTTTTTTTACACTTAATTAAATTTTGTTGTGATAATTTTTTTGTAATATGCCAAAACAGATGTTGCCATATGGCGACAATATGCAAATATGGAAAATTCCTAGTGTGTACAACCTAATGGAGTTCCATTCATTTACATAGCATGAAACTATCCTGAGACTGTTTACACCTTTTGCTTATGTTTTAAAAGAAATAACATTATATATGTATATATTTTGTAATTTAAGGTATGTTGCTGGCTATCTTTAACATAGTATCCAATTTCCTCCATAAAAGATGCATCCCAGCTACTTCTACGGGGGAGGGAAAGAGAGCAGGGTAGAAATAAACTGTCAAACAAGAGGAGGAACCAGATCAAAATAAACTGAAATGAGTTGAAATCAAATGAAATAAAACAGGAAAAAACAACTGAATGAAATGAAAAAAAAAGAATGATAGATTGAACTTAAATGAAACGGGTTCAAGGTTTTGGGTTTCTATTAGCAGACGTTGAGAGGAACTGCTTTGTTGACTTTCACAAGGCATGAAATGAAATCAGATTAAATGAATGAAATGAGTTGAAATCAAATGAAATGAAACAGGAAAAAAACTGTTTTTTCTTAGCAGATGTTTTAGATAACTGTTGAAATTCCACAATGTTTTCACTGTATAAATGTTTATTTGTTCATTTGGATGAGTATGACATGGATGTGTTGAGTCTTGTTTTAAATAAAATGCCTTTTTGGTCCAAAATGTTGATTTTATGGTGCTTTCCACGATTGCACATTGTTGCCATATGGCACAATTGATCAACGACCCCCCCTTTAAATTTTTTAAAAGATTTTTTTTCATGTATCTATTATTTAGGCCATTTCAAGTAATAAAAGCATTCAAAACATGTTTTTACCATTTTTAAGTAATAATTCATGCAATAGAGGGGTGTCAATACAAATATAAAATAACAGTTAATAATAAATAATGACAATAATCCTTCTGTCCTTTTATCCCTGTGAGAGTGTGCTGCCCTTAACTGCCACCCCCTCGTGTTAGTATTGTTTTCTTTGGGTTTAACACAGTAGTTTTGTTTCAAAGAATCACATTACACCCTTTCTTTGTTGAAATAAAATCACTTTTGTTGCATTGGCAGTAGTTTTCTAACACACAATTTAGTTAACATGCTGTCACATGGTTTAATTTTCTTTATCATGATTTAATTTGCAGCTATGGTTTCATTTTAAAGTAATACTTGCCTTTTCTTTGTCTGCTTGGTCCTGAGCTCCTGACAAAAGGCTGTCTGCAGTCCAAGATGGCCTTTTAAGCCCCGCCCACAGAAGTTGGGAGAGTCCATCAAGGAGGAAGGAAGGAGAAGCTGGGATCTTTAAATCACTAAAAAGAACTTCTCCTGCTTTCTTATTATTCAGGAAAAACAATTTAGTTTCTTTTTGTAAATAGTTTGCTTTGCTATTTTGATGGTGGTTTTCTGAGTTTGTTTGATGTTTAGTTGGGAGTCACTTTAATTTCCCCTTGTGTTTATGTTGGACTAGTCCTTTGTCTATTTAAACCCCTCCATGTCTCACTTAGGATAGGTCTGTTTAATTATGTTGGTAAGGTTGCAGCTCCTTTTGCAGCAGTTCCTTTTGTTAAGTTGATCTGTTTGAGTGTAGGCCCAGGGTCTGTTTATTTTCTTTCAGACTGAATTTAATATTTTGTACCTGACTTTTTCTTTTGTAAGTTAAATTAAAGGATTAAGATCGTTTTCCACACCTTATCCTTTGCCTGATTGCTTGGTCCCTTACAGAAAGTTATATGACTTTTAGATGCTGGTTATGTGATGTGGATGAAGGTGATCTCCAAATAACCTGCATTTTCTGATTAGTACATTTTATCTAACACTGAATCTTAAAGGTGTAGTCAGCGATTTTCTAATCTAATGCATTTGTCAAATTCACCGTATTTCTCCTCTCCATCCACAAGATGTCACCACTGACAGCATGTTGAAAAAAAAGTCTGGTTTCAATACACAGCCTTGGCTCTGAATTTCAGCAGGTAAATACTGTGGCTCAGGCCGAGTCACCAAAACAGGGTACACCCCCCACATCCAGGGGGCGATCATACTCATGCACAGATCAGACAGAGGGGGGAGGGGGAGTCGTAGGTTGCGTAGCGTGCGCAGTTAGCGTAAGAGAGAGATACAATAGGTGCAGTAGCAATGGCTGAAAAACAGCCCAAAAGAAAAAGGTCAGAGGAGTGAAAAGTGAAAAAGAAGGGCTATGACCATGAAAGAGCGAAGACCCAGGTCAACAATGGTGTTGCTTTTCTGACGGTGGAGGGAACTCCGCTTATTGAAAGACCTGAAAACGGACGCGGATGTCGCCGTCTGTCTGCTGGATAGGTAAGCAACATTAGCTTTGTGGTGCTTCACATAACAGTAACAGCAGTCGGGCATTCATCTTATTGTCTAATCTGCCAGAATGTTCTGTTGTTGTGATGTTTTCAATAACAGCAGTCGAGTTGTCTGACGAGTCAAGGTTACCTTAGCTACTTTGGTTAGCTACGCAGTTTCTACGGCTGTTTCCATGACGATGCACGTCCATCAGCTTTCAGGGGTGGAGCCAGGGGTGAGGTATGAAGGGAGGGGCGGGTCTAAATTTGTTTATCAACAACCCTTCCACTCGTTTTCTCCCACATCTCTGACTACACCTTAACTACCTATAATCTTGAAGCATCTGTTTTTATGTTTCTATGCATTTTAGTCCTTTTTGCACACCTATTTTGCACAGCCACAGTGAGTGAATCACCTCTGCTCCAACTTACAGGATCACTGTTTTCTGTGTAGCACCTCAGTCCCCCAGTATTTGAGGCCCTCTGAATGCACTGCTGCCTTAATATTACTCTGAATGACATCAGCCTTAAATCACATTCAATAGTGATTAAACATAATTAAATCCCCTGAGACGCAGAAGAGCTTTAGCCTATAATCCAGCCCATTTATTCCCCCTTCATATAAATGATACCCCACTATTTCAAAGGACCCAAAACAATCATTGAATTTCATTGAATTGCAACTAACATAATTGCATCCATTTGTTTTTTTATTGTCGGAATTTCAAAGGAAAAACACATGACATTTGGTTAAAAAATACAGAGAGGATGTTACATATAAAAGGCATCATCCTGTTTCATTCACACATGAAAAATCCTTGAGCTGAATATTTATTACACTCTGCCAAGAGACTAAGATTAGTCACTTTTACAAATTGTAGAACCAGACTTCAAGGCGCCCAAGGTACCTCTGTTAAAAAATTCAGGAACAATGTCCACATGCACGGACTAAACTGTGCACAGAATTCATTTGCATAGCATGCATTTGATTTGAATAAATATTCCAGTCAAGACTGCAGTGGCAGATTGCCCCAAAATAACTTGATAAATGTTGCATATTCTTTTGACAAATTGCACAGAGTCTTCAGGTAATCTTGGGAGGAATCCTAGAAAAAAAAAGAAAAAGTACAAAAGGCTGGAAAAGAAAAGAATTACTTACACGAAATAATCCCTCATGTACTGCATTAACCCTGACAACTATAAGTATCTGGAGCCATTCCTACAGGGGGAACAGAAAAGTACAAAAGTAAGAGGTTAAAAAAGTTCATTTGTTATAAGAGTTAGAAATGTAGAAATAAACTATAGCATAGATATATGTGTATTTACAGCTTCACATCTGTTAGCACACCCATGTACATACAAACACCTTCAATTTAAAGGGACATACAAAATTAATTATGTTTCCATTCATGGGTACAGCATAATATTTCATATTTACAGCCTACCTTCATATAAAATATTCTTAATTTTATATCAATAAATACAATAAATGTATTATTTACCAAAAGACAGATCCTTCTTTCAAACATTCTGTTCCATAAAATGATGCATATGAACAAACCCCAATTTCAAAGATGTTGAGTTGTGTTGGATGCTCTTAAAAGGGAAAACAGTGATTTGGATAGGCTTTTATTCATATTTAAAATTGCATAACCACTAAATCGCCATTGCTTAAAGTTTTGAACTTTAGCTTTAGGTTGCATCACTGAATTTTGGGACAGGAGCATGTGTACTCCTGTGTTTATTTATCTTTTCTTTAAGAACTCCCAAGCCCTTACCTGGTAAACCAGATGGACTGTTCAACATATTTCACTGGTCTGTCTGGGAAAGAGCACATAGAAAGTGTTTGGGAATGGACTGAACCTTTCAAAAGCAAATCTGGAGCGGTAGTTTTTGATGTGTGACAACAAGCAATTTCTGGAAAACTTAGTATGGTAGTTTTGTAGCTGGCTATATATCGCTACTTACAGCCTGGTGCTCTAAGACGTGTCTGAATAATATAAATTTGCTCTAGTTTTAATTGTCTTGTTCCCAAAATTGAGTATCCAGGCCAGTCCAGCCCTGTCCAACCGGACTGCGAAGCTAAGGAATAGCATTTATAGATAACCTATTTTGATGCTTATAAAACTCATCTTAAAGTGTGTATTTCCATCAGGCATATATCTAAAGTCAGACTTTTTTGTAATTACTTAGAAACTCCTCATAGCATCTTTAATAAACGAATGCTGTCCAGATTCGATAAAATTGCCACTGAAGCTGTTAGCATCTATGCTAATCTCTAATCTCTCTGACCAGCAGTCACTTCCCAAGAATTGGTGTAGAAATAAAGTTCTCATGGACCAAATGTGAATGTCTCAAAGTGTGATGATGATTGAGCTTTTTTGTAGGAAGTCTAATCTACTGAAAGTTAAACTGTTTGTTGTTCTTGATTGATGAACATCTTAAATTGTTCACTGTGGGATATCTGCTTTCATAATTGGAGCAGATATGGAGGGTCGATGTAGCCTCCGAGAGCTACCATGACCGCAACAATAGAGAAAAGAGTTGTATGGAGATTGCCGCACAATTGACCACTTCCTACTTCTTCTACTACTATTTTTTATGGCATTTCTGGACACAAGAGTCCGACATGTCGTACATGGACGTACAGTGTGAGCAGTCAGATCGCATCCGAGCATCGGGTCGTATAGTGTGAGGAGAAGGATCGTGAGCTGTGAACTGTTAACCAATACGATTCACTCGTACGGTATGAGCAGCAGCTGAACACCGGATGCCCGGCATTAAAGTCTTGATCCACTATTTGCTCCTCTCAGTATTTTCTTTCTGTGGTTCATCTCTAGAAAGTAAAATCTGGGCTTGTGTCCTTGGCAGTAACTGTTTTCAATTAATTAAAAACTCCATGACATGGGTTAAACGCAAAAGTGGTGACCAAGACCATAAACATCTCTAAAGCATTAAGCAGATGGAAGTGTGTCTTGCTCCCCAGAGGTCTGTTTCATTAGCTTATAATACATAATAGCAATAGCCGTGTCCTTTCTTTTTTTAGGACATGTTGTAGGTAAAGACTTCAGACTGTGTGTCTATTATAAAAAGCTTGAATTTCAAACATCCCGTCTATGTGTAACGTTCAGTTAAAGGTTCAAAAGCCTCCATTTTCTCTATTTTCCCTCATATCACAACCCAGCTATTTTGAATATAGGGTTTATAAGTTAGAATTTATCATTTGTCTTGGTGAGGTCCTGTCTATGTTACATTATCTTTACATATAAACTTTGCTGAACCTCGACCAGCTCACTGAGGCTCCCCCAGAGGTTTGACTACAGGCCAAGGCATGTCAGGTAGAGGTGCTTGGGGCTCGACGGGGGTCTGAGCTTGCTGCACCTGCTGGTTGGCCCAGTTCAGTTCTACACCATTCTTCTTCAGTGCTGCCAAGTGCTTGATGTCCAGTGTGGTGAAGGTGGTGAACTGAACCTGGTTGCGTTTACTTGTTGGAGAATGAAGTGGCTCGCAGCGATGTGGCCTGGCCAGCAAGGTGGCTGAACGGTTCGCCATCGGGTCGATCGGCTTTTTCTGCTGTTGCTGAGAGCTGGACCTGCTGCGCCCGAGCGTAGCAGTTCTTTCTGGGACGTTGGTCGTGCTAATAGTGGGTAGGGCCTGGTGGGCGGCGGAGTCCACAGAATGTCGCTGCTCAAGAGGACGATGGGGCTCACGTTTAAGAGTGGACGCTTGAGGTGGAGCAGCTGGTGGGTGAGGGTTGCTTTGATTTGTGCTCCCGAGCCAAACCCAATCATGTTTGTGATCCTTAGGGACCCCCATGGGGGGTGGTCCTGCCTGGATAGGGGTCTTGTTGTTACGGAAACATAGGTTATACGACGCACAGTTGATCAAGAAGGCCAATATAGCGATGCAGGAGACTCCTACTAGAGCATACAGGCAGAT
Organism: Scarus forsteni; assembly: GCA_036419115.1. NCBI lineage: Eukaryota > Metazoa > Chordata > Actinopteri > Labriformes > Labridae > Scarus > Scarus forsteni. The sequence goes on along the minus strand of JAZDUH010000374.1, from coordinate 1,087,314 downwards.
TTCTAAGTCTGACATGGCTTTGAATGTCCTAATCAGATCACTCTCGATTACTTTTGGACTTTTTGGTTTACTGGGTTCCTTTTTGGGGGTTTTATCTGCTCTTGGAAAGTCTTTGTTTGAAGATAAATCAAAGTTGTCGAACATGTTTCCAAAACTTCTTTTCTGCCCTTCTCCTCTGCTGATTAAACCCACTGTAGGAAAAACAGGCCTTGTTGTGCTTTGTGGTGTATTCAGAGTCGGTGTCGTCGGAGTTGCCGTCGAGGGATTCAGACCAAACGTGCTACTTCTTGTCGCTCTGGTCGTCGTCCCAATCCACACAACATGTGGCTGCACATTTCTGGTAGGGAATGAGGTGGTTGTCTCTGTCAGGGTGGTCCCTCGTGGAGCTGATGCTGTGCCTCTGAACCACCATTTATCCATCCCTGTGATCGTACGCTCTGATGTCACCGTTGTTTTAAGCTCAACCATCTCTGATCCTCTGTTTCCATCGATACCAGCCCCACTGCTGCTCCCACCAGCACCTCCTGCTGCTGTGACCCTGCTGCTGCCCTGGAAGTTTATCCGGAGAAGCCCTGCTCCCACTGCTAACTTGCTCTTCCTCTTAGACTTCTGGCATTCCTCACAGATCCTCATCTCCACTCGAACTACAGCACCTCTGCCATCACCTTCACCCTCTGCCACTACAAACGTGGACTGGGGGGTGCGTCGGACTGTGGCCACGGCTTCATCGGGTGTAGAGACCGTCAGGGAGTAGACACTGCGGTCGAACAGCTCCAGAGGGGTGACAGTGCCATCGCTGAACTGGACCCAACAGCTGACCACAGCTTCCTAAAAGAAAAAATGAAAAAAAAAAAAAGAAAAATGACATGGAAGAGGAAAGAAAACTGAAGAATAAAGGATGAAGTCGTTTTATCTCTGGAGTCATTGGAGTACAATCCCTCATAGAACTCACACACGATCATACACACCACTGACATTTTCTATTTTATCTTTTCTTTTTTTATTCTTTTTATATCTGTGGTTGTATGTATAAGATACCAGTTTGTCATAACTTCTGATAAACTTGTTTTTGTTTCATTGCCTTTTTCCTCTTGCATGTTATATGTGCACATAATATTGTGTAACTTTAATAAACTTTAGGAGGAGACCTAAAATAAGTCCTTTGGACTCTACGACCAGTGTTGGGGAAGTTATTTTTAAAAAGTAGTGTTTGCTCATTACTTGTTACTTGTTACCCTCTATGAAAAGTAACTTTTTACATTACTTGTTACTTCTACATTGCTTGACTTTGGACAGAACCCCATATCTGTTCTTAAATGTGAAGGCCTACAAAAGTTCTACTACAGAGAACATAACAGTTATTTCTTATTTTACAAAATCATGTCACACACCCTGTGGAATCAGAGCTCCTGCCCAGTGTTTCCACATTTTGCTTCCGAAATAAGTAACCTGGTCGATAAAAACAAGCCCAAAATAAGCAAGCTCCAGCTATTTCCTTTCCTAATGTGATATATTACTTTTTAAAAAGAGAAATCTACATAAAGTGTGTTAATTTTTGTCTATGTTACATTTCAATATCACAGTGCCAAGCATCTACTTTCGAGAAAAGAACACTGCATACAATAAGCAGACCTGGCAACTTTTGCTCTTGAGCATGTTCCATGTGCGTGAGTGTGTTTGGGGGCGTGTGCGATAACCAAGAAACGAGGAAGTGGACAAACTGCCTACTGCAGTCGTGTTTTGTTTTATTGTTTGGAGCTGAAGATAATCAGGGAGATTCACACAGACAGAAGAGCCCCAAGAAAAAACTTCACGTTTAGAAACAAGCCCAAAACTCTGCGACGCGCGGCCGTGACTCACGAGATTTGCAGCCCTTAGAAGCTTATAACAAGCGGACTTGGCAATGCTGCTCGTGTTTATGTGAGCAGCTGAAGGCAGCTTCAGTGTCAGATCTGTCTTTGGGAAAAGTAACGTTGCGCTGCATTAAAAAAGGAACTACGTTTCGTCACCAAATTTTCAGAAGTAGTGCGTTACTTTACTTTTTACCCCAAAAAAGTGGTTATGTTACTGTAACATACTTTGTAACACCTTACACACAACACTGTCCACGACTCTCCTTGCACCTCATATAATTTGTTATCTGGACTTTTGTGTATTTCATAATTTTGCTAAATTAATAAAACAATAAAAGTAAATAACAGAGCTGTAAAAAGGGGAAGTGTGTTAAACATTAAAAAGAGAATAACTACATGTGCTCTGAGAGTAAAAAACCTCTGCCAACAAAAATATTCAGGTCATTTTCATCTTAAATGTGGAAAAGGGGAATCTTGCACTGTTTACATATCATCAAAATATTTTCAGGACCGACATTTGAATCTGGATCATCCCCAAAATCTTAACAGTTGTACCTGTGCCATAACTAATATTCCTTGAACATGTCATCCAAAACTTATTGAGCAATTAGAAAAAATGTGGAAAACATCCTCTATGAATTAAACTGTAATGTCTACTGTAAAATGGTCTATGTAGGAAAGTAAAGCGATGATAAATACATGTAAAAAAAAATGTATCAACATACAGTTATTAAAAAACATTTTTGGTAATTAATTTGTTAGAATTTATCTTAGCAAATAAATTTGTTAATCTATTTATTCTGTTCATAGTAAATTTATTCTATTCATTGCTTTAGATATTATTGGGCTATTATATTTTTTTATACTGTAGTTTAGTTTCTTTACACTCGTTTTTAACATTGCCTTTTGCACCGTGGGTCCGAGAGGACTGAAATTTCATCTGTGTTTTATGTCGAGCATGTATAGCATATTTGACAATAAAGCTGACTTTGACTTTTTTTGACTTATTTATTTGCAAATTTAAATCTGCTATGTTAATTCAATGTAAATTTCTGGATTAAATTAGATAATTTTAATTAGATAACATGTCACCAAATTTATTAGCTAAAATAAATTCTAGTTAATGTGTTTGCTGAAAAATATATTTTAAAAAATTTGGAAAAAATGTAGGTAGGTAGCAAATAAAGAATAATGAAAATTGAAAGAGAACGGCAAAAATAAGAAACAAATAAATAATAAAAGGAAGTGCAATAGAAGGAAGGTAGAGAAGAAAGGAAGAAAAAGAAATCAAAAAAGGAGAAAATAATGAATGTTAAAAGCCAGGAAGGGTGGTAGAATGAGGAAATTTAGAATTATAGGTGTTAGAAAAGAAGAAAAGGACAGATAGAAGAAATAGAGAAAGGGAAAGGAAATGAGGTAAATATCTAATATAAAGAAATATATTGAAGTAAAATAGATGAATGTTAATTGTTAACCCTTTAAGGCCCAAGATTATAGCCAGAAAATTCTAATTTTTTTGTTTCAATTTTATGCTAAAATCCATAAAAATCAAAATGTCCATAAAATTCAACATATAGATTTTTCGTATCTCATTTGATACAGTAGGTGTTTTTGGCAACTGATAATCCATTTGAGGACATTTTTATCATTTATCTGATTGTATTCAGATGTTTTTTTTTTTGTAATTTGTTGATCATATTGAGTAGAAAGAGGTACTATAAAAGTATGTATCAAATATGATACAATTGGCTTTATAGGGTTAAAAAAAGAGACAAACTTACAAAGAGAAGAAGGGGAGCTAATATATACAGCCAGCAAGAGAAAGAGATATAAACAACAGCAAAGACAAACTGTAAGGAGGGAAAGAAAAACTAAGCAATCAGAAAAGTTAGATGAAAGGCAAGGAAATAAGGCGAGGAAAGTTAGGAGAGAAATAACAGGAAGTAAACGAGATGAAAGTAAAGAGAGAAAGAAAAAAATAAACAAAGAAAGGATTACGGAAAGAAGAAAATACACTAATAATTGAGCTTTTATTGGATAAAAGTTCACGTGTGAAAGCAGGTCAGAGCACATTCACTAAATCAATATTCCTCTGCTGTGAGCCACATTCCCCTGATTATTAATAACACTAAATTGCCTGTGCTAATCTCTTTATGATTACACTCAGTAGGATGCTATTGTGTCATAGTTCTCTGTAATAGTCTGAATTATAATTGAACAAAAGTGGATAAAGGGGGTATAATAGACATCAGGGGTCACTGTAAGTCAAACCAAAAGCAGTATAAGCCAATCCAATTCCATTTATGAACAATGACCTATTTCCGCTTGCTAATGTGAGCTACTGGGCCACAGAGCTAACCTATATTTTGGATTTGAATTCATTATGAATCGCCCTGAGCAGCACATTAACAGCTTGCCATGAGCCACACAATTAGCTGGTCATCTGCACTGGCATGGTTCTAATAGTTTGTTATTGACCGCAGCGACAGCAGCAGCAGAGATGGTGTATTGTAGGTAACGTAAGCTGTCATCCCAGCAGCTGTCCAAGGTTTAATTGCTGCCCCACGCCTGGGCCTGAGAGCTGCTTTGAGCCGGGCAAGCTGCCACGGCTAAATGTGCTTTTAAAATGATCATCTGGGCACCCCGTCTGACTCTGCTCGCTCACGCTGCGTGGAAGCTGCAGATGATAGTCAGGGCTGCGAACACAATGAGAGGCAAAGAGCAGACAAATGTTATTACCCCTCCAGGTTATTGTGCTGGACGTGGGCTCTTTATGGAAAATCTTATAATTCAAAACCTCAACAAAAGCCCATTATGTCTTCTTTAGGAAATCAACACTCCCTTAATAACACACTGTTCCAACATAAAACTTTAAAGGGTGATTTGGAGAGGCTTTACGCAGGAGGGATATAATAATGTTACTTTTAGTTTTGTTGTTTATGGGGTATTTACAGATTTTGCTATAATAACAACAAAGATTTAACCTCACAAGAGAAAACTTATAATAAATATGGAAAAGTTGGTTTATGGCTTCAAAAAGGAGAGTTTTCTTTATGCTTTTGGGTGCTGTAGTCCTTCCTTGTACATAATAAAAAACAAAGAACTTCTTGTTTTTGGACTCTTTGTTTGTTTACCTTGATATATTGTTATATCTTAAGTTGGATAAACACATCAACCTTTATGAGCCGATGATAACCAAGAAGAGCTGGGCAATATATCGATTATATCGATTAATTCAAATTATTTTCTGCAGAAGATTTAAAAATTAGAAATCTAGTTTCTTTTCATGCACTTACTTACTTAAAGGTGCTATGAGGAGAATCTATTACCAGCGACATAAAGACTCTGCTACCCATGAGCACGCGCGGCGACTGTCGTAATGCTGCGTTCCAGTAACCTCGGAACTGGGAGTGACATCATCTCCGACTTATCGGCATTCCAGTTCACATACTGATCTACCAGGCTATTGTTAGCTGTTGTTAGCACGCCCTGCGTTGTTGTTCACAAATATCACATGAAGAATGTGATTATCACTATGGCAGCATTTTTGTAAATATAAGTCTAACAATACTATGTATACAGCTGATCTAGAGCGACACACCCCAGTCAGAAGTGCAAATAAATGGATTATTACAGGAGCTAAATAACTGTTCACACTGGGGGCATCCATCTTCCATTGTCAACTCGGGGGTGACGAGGTTTCACCGAGTTCCCAGTAGGAAATTCCGACTTCGGGGGACGTTCCAGTTGCAGTTTCCTACTCTGAACTTGGAAATTCCTACTTCTGACTACAACTGGAATGCACCAAAAGACATGACTGAAGCCAAAGCGTGCGTTTGTTGTGATGCTAATGAATGCAGCTCGGACCTTCCTCATAGATAACCTATTTTGATGCTATAAAACTCATCTTAAAGTGTGTATTTCGATCAGGCATATATCTTAAAGTGAGACTTTTTTGTAATTACTTAAAAATTCCTTATAGCATCTTTAAAGTCGACAGCCCCAAAAAATACAACATAAAATCAGCTATTTCATTTTTTCATGACTTTTCCTTTGAAATCACTGCATAAAAATAGGGTTGTCATTTTTTTTTTTTTTTACAGTTTATGTTTTTAACCAAACAATACTGTTAATTTGTGGTTTATTAGAGTTTCTTTTATAACTGTATTTTCCCCTAAATGTATAATTTTTCCCAGAAACATTCCTTTTTTTTTTAACGAATGATGACTGCAAATCAAAAGGTTTTTTTGACAGTTATTTAATGTATTTATTCTCTTTGAGTTGAGGTTTGGCTTATCTAAAATTTTGGTGAGCAAACCATTTTGTTCTCGGCCTGCATTTCTTTTCCATGTTAATATTTTGGGAAAAAAGTCCAGGTTCTAGTGTTGATGTTGTCAAGCCTCCCTACATCCAAACTACGTAGTGCCAAGTTTTACGCTAAGCTCTGATATAGATTTACCATAAATGCTCACAATTTGTTTTTGAAAGGTTCTGCCTTTCCCAGCCAATGGCTCTGGGCTGTTTCATGCAAGTGAGTGCATTTTTTACCCGGCCTTAGATATTAAATTGTATATCTGCCATGTTAGGTTAACTTGAGGCTGTCAAACCAATCATGATTTAATTTGGTCCGAACAGATCAGACATGGGAAACTGTCGGTTTGGGGACCACATGTGGTCATTCTGCTCCATTAATACAGTCATGAAAACCTGGAAAATTCAGCCTGCTCACTACCTACAGGAAACAGTAGTTGCAAATGTCTGGAGTTATTTATCTGATGACATTAAGAATTGCCTAAGGCACTTGAATTCTAATAAATGTAAGTGTTGGTAAAGTCTTTAATCTGCTTCAATAGCAAATAAATGGTCCTCCTGCAGTGAGGATAATCTTAATGTGCCCCTCCTGGTAACCAAAGTTGTCTTTCCCTGGATTTAAGTATTGATTCTGTTTTGATTTTGTTGTACTTTTCTGTCTACACCCATGTTGATTGTTCCTTTCCTGCTGGTAAGAGTGTCCTCAGGAGCAGAAGAGGCACACCTGTCTCCACTCAGCTCATCAGCCTGACGTTAAAGCCCGGTCTTCACTCATCTACAAGATTACTCTGCCATGTCTGCGAGAGCTCTTAGCGTGTTCTTCACTGTTTAGTTTTCTGTTTATCTGTGTGTTTTAAAGCTTGAGATGTTTTTGCTCACCTGTGTTATCTTGTTTGCTACATGTGCAGCCCTTCTGCAGTCAAACTATTATTTTAAGCTACCAGACAGCCATTTACCATCCATCACTGCTTGTGTATTTATTTGTATCATGAAGTCCTTTTATTTGTGCCTGCACCTGTGTCAATCTCTGTTCTAGGGTCCAAAATAAAAACCTAAAAACTCACTCGCTTGCTTTGCCCCCTTCATGAACTGTTTGATGACTGTATCCTTTTTCCTTTCAGTAACTCATACAGTATTTTATGACGAACAAGACTGATTCACAGTAAGGAATATGGCTGACCTTAGTCTGATGGGCCATATTTAAGCGCACAAGTATCAGTGGCATTCAAGAGTAAGGATACCAATTAATATAAGTCAAGTCAAGTTTATTATAGAGCACCTTAAAGAAGACAACAGTCGATCAAAGTGCTGTACACAAATACATAGAAATAAATATAACAATAAAAATAGAAAAACATAGTTATAAAACAGTGAAAGTATAAAAACTAAAGTGCCTGTGATTTCTATGAGCTCATTTATGAAACACCAGGGAGAAGAGGTGGGCCTTAAAGGAAGATATAAAAATCTCTATGGTCTGGGAGGCTCTAATATGGATGGGGAGACTGTTACACAGTCTAGGGGCAGCCGCTGCAAAGGCCCTGGTAGCTCTCAACTTAAGTCTGGTTTTGGGGACCTCCAGAAGCAGTTGGTCAGACGACCTTAGGGCTCTGGTTGGGGAGTGGTGATGTAAGATTTCAGACAGGTAAAGAGGGGCAAGACCATTGAGGGCTTCAAAAGCGATTAAAAGAAGTTTAAAATCGATGCAAAAGCGGACTATAAATGTAGCTCTTTGTAATGTAGGTTTCTTAATTGCTTGTGATTTATTGTTTTTGTTGTATTATGCATGCTGGAGAACAAACACAGTAGTGTGCTGAGGAGGATGTGAGCTGTTGTGCATCCTATGCAAGAGAAACAAGCTCAGCGAATGTGTTTATCAACATCACAGATGTGTGTTCATCTCACTTTCAAGGGGTGGGAAAAAATATTGGTTCACATAAGTATCAGGATTTTTTGTTTGACGATTTTTAAATAGCATCCTTTTCAATTTGAAATGCTTCATTTTAGTCTGTGTTAATAAGCCACTTTTAAATGCAGCCCAGGTTTTTGAAGAGAGAGTATAAACAGCTGGTTAAAATATATTGCTGATTAAATCCTAAAAACAGACTCACATGTGATGTGTATTTTTCCTGATATAGTTTGTAGGCATCATCATTGTTCATCTTTTAGGCTAGTGTTAAAAAAAGCCAACGAAAGATTGCTAAAATCGGCAATATCGCAATTTAGAATAGCAATTTAAATCAAATTGGCACCTAAAAAATTGTAAAAAATCAAATTGGGAGAAAATCTTATCATTCCAGCCCTATCACTTTCATGCCCCTAAAATAGTAGGATCACTCTGACAAACAGCTTTTGGAATTAAGATCAGGGTTTTTATAATATTAGGCACAGTTATTTTTTGTGTCCACAAGAAAGAAGTGTAGAATTGCAAATGCAGTTTATTTGCAAAGTAGCTTTTCAAGCCTATGTCAATACAACTCCCAGCATCCCTTGCAATACCAGGGGAGGAGTTCTCCACATCAACCTGTCTGCTGTCTTGCTGAACGCCAAACAGCCAATCAGGAGTGAAAGCTTTGCATGCAGATTTCTGCTCAGACACAGCGGAGAGAAGTAAAAAGTTTTCAGTGGAGAAAGCCCGGTGATCTTCCTGGAGCCTTTGTGTTTAAGATAAATTTAAGCAGCAGACTCTCCTGATATTGTCATAAACATCCCAGTCGTTAGCTCATGATTTCTGTAAACACCAGCAAAACCTGGCAAAAACATTGGTGTGTGAATGCAGCTTTAGGTTGCTTTCACACCAGGGTAGTTTGGTCGAGTCATTATTAAACAGGGAGCTTCCTACCCAAAACAGATCTCCTAACTTTTGTTTTCTTTACCATTAGTCTCTCAGTTTAAAATGAACTTTAAGTTAAGTTATTAAAATTTTTAAAAAGTATTTTTTTTTTTCACATAGATAACTTTTAAACCACAAGCAAAGAAAAGTCTATGCTCATTTTTGACACTATGTTTTTTTTTCTGTTAATAATGAAGGCATAACCAAAATAGTATTTTTGACCAAATTATAAGTTCAAATAATTTAGAATGATGAATAAGCCCACATTTTGGTGTAACAATATTTTCTGTTAATGAAACTCTTTTGTTTATTAACACAAAAACAGGTTTACATAGAAAACAGAAACAGATCAAATAAAAATCAATATTTTTTAAAGTTTATATGAAATATTTGAACCATAAAGGTAAAAATCTTTTCAGTAAAGTTTCTCGTAATTTATTAGTAGGATAACATTGAAGTTGATAGACCTAAAAATACAACATTCAATCAGCTATTCAACTTTTCCATGTCTTTTCTGTTGAATTAACTTCACTATAAAAATAGGGTTGTCAGTTTTGTTTGTGAACAGTTTATGTTTTTAACCAAAGAATGCTGTTCTTTTGTGGTTCATTACACTGTCATATATTACTGTATTTTCCCCTAAATATATGATATTGTAATAAACATCCCAGTCATACGCAACTCATAGCTACTAGTAACATCACTGTGAGCCCATTAACGTTATAGAAACATGCATGTCAGCTCTGCTCGCTCACAGTCCCTACAGATGTGCCTGTTAATCACTAGAAACAAGGTTGCTGTCAATGTTAATATGGAAACAGTCCATCATAGTAGGAGTCTGTGTGTGTGTGAGTGTAAAAACCTAGCCCTCAACATAGGACAACGCACTTCGTACCGAAGTGCCCTGGTTTTGCTCCGACTAACAGGCTGACATCGCCCATTGCAGCGTACGCAACACCAACAACACCTGAACAAGCAGCAGCAAACTGGTTCAGTCAACAAGTTACAAGACCCAATACTGACTAGGTAACTCTATTGGAAGATATTTACATCTCCATTAATCACACTGCCTGCAGATTGATATTTTTCATTCCACAATGAGCTTATAAAATAAATATAGGACTATAATGTTGGGTGGAAATCATAATATATGAGTGGGACTGAGCTGCTTGGTGGAGGTCTAAGAGTGCTCTAGTTCCCTTCTAAAACTGCATGTGTGCACAGAAATGTTGATCACGTCAGGTCTAAAATAGGGCCTATAGACTTTTGAGTCATAATTACAATTATAATTTGATTATTATTACAATGTAGATCACTGTAAGCACTTGGATCTTTTGTTTTTTTTCCATTAAAATATTTATGTATACTGTATTTCCAACAATAAAGCTCCATACTGTAGCCCTGAAGAAGCAGTGGTATTTTAATGAACATCCCTCTGAGTGTTTCAGGTCTTTTTTAATAACAAACATGTCAGAAATTGAATGCGCAACAAAAATTAATTACACTCGATCAATCAAGGTCCACACATGAGAAGAAAAATATCATAATTGCTCCTCAAACTGCCTCCTCTGTAATTACCTCAAGGACGAGTGGCATACTGTAATTTCCCATTTGCAACAAGATCTCTTTTTATTCTTGACTTCATATTCACTGAAATTAGTTCTTAACAAGAAAGAATGGTGAAAAAAGGTCCAATGAGGATTTTAAAGAAACATTGAATAAATGTGTAGATGATTAGTTGATTAAAAGAAATGTCACAGAATCATTTCTGTGTAGACAGGATGGATTATTAGCTAAAACCTTTAATTTTAGGTTCAATGACACAGAGTTAAATATATTTTCAATAAGGCTTATTATCTAGTGGTCTGCAAGTTTGATATATTTCTCCCAAACTTGCTGAGCCAGTATTATGAGCTCTACAGGACATAATAAAATCAACGGGCAAGTTTTACCAAAGTGAAAGGACGAGAATTATTTGTCGAGTGTGAGAAGAAACATCTGTAGCACATGACTGATGGTGGAGGAGGTCTGCAGCTACAAGAGAAGAGCTGATAAAAAAGAGAAATTAGTAAAAGATCTGAAATAACTTTCATTATAAATTAATTCAATCTCCAGCTATGAAATGCCGACATTTCTCTCTATTTCCCCCTTTTTATACACAGTTGCATCACTTCTTTGAAGCTACTTCCGACCTTCCTTTTTGTCACTTCTTTCAGATGTAACCTAACGTATCAAATTGAATGTTTCATTGAACGTAATTCTTTCTTATTATTTTGTCTATTCAGAAGTCTAGCTGCACACACTAATGTGGTTTCACTGCAAGTTCTGATACCAGAAGGTGATGCAAGGGAGTCTTGTGACAAAGTCAAAGTAGCACATTCATTTTTGATAAATCCATGATAAAGTCAAAGAACACTAAGGTGGAATAATCGCCGTTTTCTTTGTTCTTTTCTGACATCAATAATACTTTATTTGGCTCTGTGAAGCAACTCTTTAAGTATCATGTCATTATAAACAAACCTGCAATCTACCCTTGGTGCATATAAGTCATAAGCACTCGTGATTATTTATGATTTTGAACACTAATCAAGCTCATTTAAGCAGATGCTTGATATAATTATGATGCATTGTGGTGTGATTAAGAGGCTGTAAGTGGTCATTTAGAAGGTTGAAATAAAACAATGAAGTTGTCAGGGTTTTTTCAAACCAAAAACTAACCATAAGGGAAAGGACCTAAAAGCAGATCTAACAACAAGCTTTACTCTAACAAACAAAAATGGATCAAAAAACGAAAAACAAATCCTTTACAAAAGTCAAAGTGCAAAGAAAAATCTCTAAAAAAGGACTGAACCAAAACTGGTCAAACAAAAAAAAGGACTAACTCCAAACTCACGGAGAACACTCAGACGCTGAAGAAATATAGCAAGGAAGACGAATGACACAAAACTGAAGACAGGGAACAAAGAGACTTAGGCCCCATCCACATGAAGACAAAACGCTTAACAGTTTCCAAAATGATCGTCATAAAGACAAAGGCGTCTCAGAAAATGTGTGCATCTATATAAATGCACTCAATATGCATGAAAATGCTGTAAACACATGCCAGACCTCTAGGGGCGCTGTAACGATATGATGGAAATAAGCGGAAACAGATGAAAAAACAGTGGACATGTGCACTTGCGGCAAAAGTTGTAAACAGAGATTGTGATAAAATGATCATAAAGTGCCGTAATGTGTCCTCGATAATTGTTTGTTCAACTCGGTGGTGATTGAGAAGAAGGAGATTTTGCTGCAACAGGGATAGTAGGGTCACTAGCTTCATCAGCACATATGCTACACCATACACCGCCATTGTTGTTGTCGTTGACGCGTGTGGTGCATGTGTGTCAATGAAGATATGAAACTATGACGTAAGTGTACCTGAAAACTTGCGGACAGCCAGTAATCACAGAGCTGCATATACGGCATTTCAAAATCTTTCCACTGTGGAACCTGGTTTCAAAAATGATCGTTTACAGACCCCCAAAACGCCGTCTTCGTATGGATGATACGCAGATTCTGCAAAAATCTTATGTATTTAGACCTCGGTTTGTCTTCGTGTGGATGGGGCCTTTAAACACAGGGGAAACATCAAGCACAGGTGGAGGGAATCATCATCAGAGAGCAGTGGTGGCTGCTGGTCAGTCAAGGAGGGGAAGCTAATTTTTTTCCTGCCTATATCATAAATTTGTTTATTTATTTAAATGTAAATTTTACCCTCTGTTCCTTTTCAAGAAAATGATCTGTGAGTGTGAGTGACAGGGGGAGAAGCTCCGCAGCTGCTCGTGGGTGAAAAGAAAAAGTTACACAAGAGAATCTTCAAACACCACTAGTCGTTTTTAAGAAAGTCGCTGGTGATTGATAAAGCCTCCGGATCAGTCCAGAACAACTGAACGTAAAACTTAGAAGATGCTCCAGTGGAGGGTTATGCTTCAAGATCGCTGATTGGCTCATTTCACTGTCAATCAAAAAGGGATTCGGCCTCAGACATTTCATCCAATCATCATGCAAAAGCCGAGCATCCAGGCCAGCCCACTGCCTCATAGACCCCCAGAGACGCTGAGCGTCTGAGGGGCGGGACAAAGCCCAGCGTTTATCCAATGACCGTCCAGTTTCCACAGTGGAACAACCCACTCTACGCTTCCCCATCGAAGTCAGAAGACGCTCAGCGTCCGACTGTGTTAAAGCGCTGAGACACTGCGGGGATGAGTGAGAAGGAAGTCGCTCCAGTTACCTGTGATAAGTAGCTGATTCTGAACAAAAGATGAAGGTATTCTAGCACATATTTAGTCAATGAAATGTACACACAGCAGTAGATATTAACACTTTTTGAGGGGACATTTTAGGGGAAGCTGAGCTTCCCTTGCAGTCTGAGAGCAATCGCCACTGTCATAGAGACACAGGGGGGAGGGCAGGAAACACCACAAGGAACACAGGGATTTCAAAATAAAACAGGAAACATGAGAGACAAAACACAAAAACGGTAACTTGATTAAAATGAAGAACAGAATCAAAGAGGCAAAAGGAAAACACAAGATGTCTAACCAAGAAACATTATACAAAATAAAGCTCAAAACAGAGAGGTGTGTGTTATAAGACTGTTTTAGTCCAACCTGTAAGTCATCATACTTATGTAAAAAAAAAAACTGAAAAAATAAAAGTTCTTCAAACTTCAGGATCTGCCTCGTGTTCTTTCTGTTTTGTTTGACTGGTTTGACAGCCTTTTTACATTAATGTCTATAGAAATGCATTTTCAAAATGGAAGGCCTCTGTCTCCCATCATATGGTCAGTGAATGAGGGAGGGGATGGGTCTTTGTCCATTTAGGAAGAAGATAGTATCGGGAGGTTACCATTCTACTTGGCAAACACCTGGCAATCCATACATGTAATTATCAATAACGCACTATTATTATCATCATCACCATTATTACTATTGTGTTCATATTTCTGTCCTTTTTCTTCTTGGTCATTGTAGGAGCCAAATCAAGCTTTATGTTGATTCTAATAAATCCTTTATTTTCTGATCAGTATTTGGGTGTAAGAGAGAGAGAGATACATACTGTTTTTTGACCATGTACTGTGAACTGTGTGCTTTTGCCATATAAAACACTGTTTTATTTACATATATTCATTAATATTTGTCAACTCACTTTTATCTGTAAACCACAAGCTGCAATAAATAGTCAAAGTGACTGCCTGGATCGACCACTACTCCTCGTCTTTGTCTACATACGTCAAGATTTTGGTTTTAGTCGTGAGGGGAAGAAAACTAACAAAAGGGGTTAAAACTGCATCAACAGTCATGGCTGAAGAGCTTTAGAGTTTGGGCATTGTTATATTTGTCTTTTATGTGTTAGTTAGAAAAGGAATGAAAAGACCTTGCCAAAAAACATAAAACATACATATATTATAGAATTATTTTAATGTCTACCATCAGAAGTTTCAAGAGCAACACTTGCTTAAATTATAATAGAGTTTATGATATTTTAAAGATGATATTTTGGTTTTTGTTTATTCAAAATTTACCCAGAAAAACTTCATTGTCAATCAAGTCAGCAAAACACATTATTCAGACCATTTTCTGGAAAAATTCTCACAAATTTTCAATACATTTTTAGGGCCTCATTGTGGGAGCAATTTACTGCAGAGTAGAGACTGCACTGTCTACTTTATTCAAATGTAATTTTTTGGTATACCAGAAAAGCACAAAAAGATCTTACCAAACTCCCTCACTCTCTCCTGAACTGTCGGCTGGGTGTACCTCAGGTGTGCAGCAATGAGCATCCACATTACAACAACAAAAAACTGAAAATGGATTTGATATTTGAAATCCAAGAAGTAACAAAACAGCCAAGAGATATAACTTTATAATGTTAACATCTTATTGTTTACACTCTCTGATAAACAGACTTGTGGTCACAAATTAACAAGTGTTGAATTAACTGGGAACATTTCAGTAAATATCTCACTTCAAAGTTTTAGGTGATTATCCTCTTTCAAAGTCATTAAATAAAATACAACAGAGATTTATGGAGCTACAAAGTAGTTTTCAAAAACAAAACAGAGCAGGGAGACAAAGTGTTCTTTCTAAATCCTCTCCCCAGAACACTTTCAGGTTTTAAAATGGGCCAGGCTTTATATAAAGGATTACTTCAGGGTTTTTTGAAGTGGGGTTGCTGGAGGCCCACAGCATTAGTACACATGAGGGTCAGAACAGGTACTCAGGCGGAGATGTCTGGGGCTAACTGGGACATAGCAGTGCATGGTGCCACCCAAAGCCTCTTCATTTACCCACTTATGGACTAAAACTCAAAAATCTGTTTTGACTCAATAGTATGATGCAGTAAGATTCTTTACAGTGTTAAACTTTTCCTGGACAAAGCCTCTGTTACCCCTTTTCCACCAAGCTGGTTCCAGGGCTGGTTCGGAGCTAGAGCCAGACTTAGCACCCGTTCTTTGGTTTTCCTACAGACTCTGGCTCTCAAAACCGGTGCTTAGCAAGCACCAAACCGTGCTTACACCAACTACCAGGTTTGCGGGCGCCAGCTACGCTTCACGCCAGGGGTGGGGGCGGATTAGCAAAAGTAAAAACAGGAAGAAAAACAGGTTGGAGTAAGCAAAAAAGAAGAATATATATATATCTATAAAGAAAAGAAAGATATAGAAGAAGGAAAGAATAAGGAAGAAGACCGAGCTGGGAGCGATAGCCACGGCCGTAAGCGCATTTAAAGCTATCGGACCGCACCATGGATGCTCGCGTGTAGCGCCGTTTTGCATTATCTATGATACAGAAATGCGTGGCAGTCTATGCAGCTGGACGCAAGACACAACCATGGAACTCCAGAGCCTGGTAAGTTTATTCTGTTTATTGTTTTTTCTTGAATAAGTTGGCTGGAACACGAATGTAGACTAGCACCATGCTGATAGCACCGAACCAGCTTGGTGGAAAAGCGGTTGTTTAGGGCGAGAACCTGGATCTGGCAAGCTCTGAACCAGCAGGGTATGTGACCAGCAGTCACAGAAAAAACCAGAAAGTACCTTGATATTATTCAGGCTGTCCTTATTTCAGTATGCTGCAGTCAGCTGAGTGTAGTCAGCATCAAGTTACATCAATATTACAGAAAACCCAACACTAACCTTTAAAGTAACTTGTCTGATCCTAAATTGTATATCTTTCAATTTTACTTCAAATATCACTTCAAAAAAAAATAACTAAAAAAGTCATAATATCCTCACCAGTGTGTTGTGTAATGCGTCATTTTGCGTTTTAAGTTTGGTTAAACTGTCAAGTAATAAAACTAAGCAAAACTTAATAACTTTGACTAATGTAACTACTTTTAATTTTTTTTAATTTTTTTTTACTTTTCTCACTTCACCAAACAGCAATGAAAATGCTAGCAAAATGTCTGGTAAAACTTGCAACTACTTTTTTACTTTTATGTTATTAAAAAGTAATACATCACATTAGGAAAGGAAATAGCTGGAGGTTGTTTATTTTGGGCTTGTTTTTATCGACCTGGAAACTCTGGACAGGAGCTCTGATTCCACAGGGTATGTGACATTTTGTAAAATAAAGAGCACAAAAGAAATAACTGTTATGTTCTCTGTAGTAGAACTTTTTGTAGGCCTTCACATTTAGGAACAGATATGGGGTTCTGTCCAAAGTCGAGCAATGTAAATGTAACGTAAAAGTAACAAGTAACATGAAAAGTTACTTTTCATAGAGGGTAACTAAGTAAAGTTAAGAGTTACTTCTTTAAGAAGTAACGAGCAAACACTACTTTTTAAAAGTAACTTCCCCATCACTGGTCCTTACCAACACTGGGAGGTAGAGCCTTCAGTCATCAGGCTCCTCTTCTGTGGAAACATTTACCGACCACGGTTCAGGAGGCAGACTCCCTCTCTACCTTTAAGGTTAGACTTAAAACATTTCTTTTTGCCAGAAGCTTTCATACCATAGTTTAGACACACAATTAAGATGCAATAGGCTTTGACTGACAGGTGATCTGGCACACCTCTACAATTTAAATTATTTAGACATTCCTTCAGCCCCGTTTCACTGTAATTATAGTTTCCTATATTAATGTTCGAGCGATCAACAAAATTACAAACATGCTAGATCCTGCAAACAGCACCAATACATTAGAGTGACAGTGACAAACAATCATGGATGACCTGCTGTGTGGCCATGCTTGGCTCCATGTGCTCCATCCTGCATCGATCATCAGCAGAAATGACAGCACTTAACATAAATGTCTATTTTTAGACCAGTTAAACCCATTTTAATGGCAGTCCAGCCAGATGCTGCCACATCAATCAACATCCCTCCTCTTCAGATTATATTCATTAAATGTATTAGTTTAATATGAGATTGATCTCTCTATCCATCGTTGTATTGATTATACATCCATAGTAACAATCTTTTCAGCCATATAGATATGAGGATCTTTTTGAAACTCACAACTTAAGGGCTTAGATTTAATAAATTTACTTTCAAACATATGGTGCTGTACAAATAAAGACTGACTGATTAAGTCTATATTCAGCAGAGAAATGTGTTTTTAGCCTCTTTGTCTCTGCCTGGATGGATACATCCCTGCATGTAGGTGTGTATATATAAAACACTTCTTTATTAACTGGCACTATATAAATGAAAACTGACTGGTTGACTGAACACTGAGAAAGTAGATCACACCTCTCCCTAGATCACCTTAGATCAGCTTTCTGTGAGTCAGAAAATAGAATTTAAATCCTTCTCCTGGTTTTTAAAGCACTTAACAGTCCTGGGCCTAAATCTGGATTTCAATGTCTTATTTTTTGCTAATTTTTGACCTTAGTGCTCTTAATATCATACTATTTTAAACCCTGTAAAGCTCTTTGAATTGCTATATGTACGTATGAACAGAGCTAAACAAATATAGATATCTTGCCTTAATGTACTCCAAGAATTAAGGATGCATCGAATCTTCGATGACCGAATATTGCAAAAAAAGCTGTAATTGGTCTTCGGAGGAGTGAGGTAATACCAAGGCCGAATAGTACCATGTGCCACAATGAAAAAATCAACTACATCATTGCATGTGACTGTGGCTAAGCAGACTAGTGCTGCGTTCACACCGCAAGCGACCCAGCTACCAAAATCAAGTTGCCCACTGACGTAGCATTGCGCGTCCATAAATAATATACATATATAATAAATATTTATTTACTATTCGGTTACGGATATTTAACCCCATATTTGACCGGTTATTCAAATATCGAATATAAAGTGACAGCCCTAAAACAGACTCCTGTCAAAAAGACAATTATTTATTTGTTGTGGGTTTATCCACTTTAATACACTTTAGCATTTTTTATTGCATGTTTTGTTTTGTTTGAAGGCCTAATATGAATGAAAAACTTTGTTGTCCTTTTTTTGAAAAGCAAAGGCTACTGGAATATTAAAAAATATAATATTCAATAGACAATTACTTTCTTTTAAAAAGTTGTCTAAAAAGTTATTCTAAGCTATTTATGCACTATTAAAAAATATAGTGCACTACTTAGCCAATATCTGGTATTTGGCCAAGCATTTGTATTTTATTCAGCTTTGGCCACAAATTCCCATTTCGGTGCATCCCTACCGCAAATCACAATTTTACTACAGTTTGATGTAAGCAAATAACCATCAAATATTTAAAATGATCCAGCCTTAAATATCAGTTTAAAGAGCTTTAAAGTATACAATAACTGTTGCTAAAAAGTATTTACTGTATTAAACATTGACCATATTTATATGATTAATTCTGCAGCACTTTGAGTATTATGCTCCTGATAGAGAGGAAATACCCACAAACTGCACAGAGACCAAAGTTGTGCTTGCATGCAAGGGTAGCAGCTCTTGTGCAACGAGGCACTGAGGTGTCAGCTACAAGCTACTACAAAGAGCTTACCCAAGACATCTTTATTTATAGGTTTGCATAGTCAAATAACATTGTAAAGAAGGCGGAGTATATTATTATTCAACGATAGCTCATGAGAATATGATCAACTTCGATTGCTTGTGTTAGCATGACCAATACCATATAAGGATGTGCCTGTGAGTAAGGTGTTACTGCATGTGTGTGTGTGTTATGTGAGAGGCATAAGGATGTGTGATAAAAAGAAAAACAACAGTTATATATCCTGTTAACACTTCATGATAAGTATATGACAGTCTGAGTTAATCATGTATATACAAAATCTCTCTAACAGCTCCTTTCTAATTCTGTTAATAACATTGTTATTCATAAGAAACATGTATCATTGAAAGCACTACCAAGTCTAAGTAAGTATGACATTTATTTATATTTAAATGGCCAATTGACTTTGCCGACCCATCAGAAATCCTCCTTTCCTGTTGCTATCTATTTTGTACAAACAAAGAAAGACAGAGCTTCTGATTCCACAGAGCAGTAACAACATCAGGATGCTAATGTGCTTCACTATAATGTGGGGTCTTGGTGGGTTTGTGTTTAAAAATAACTAAGACATGAAGTATAATCATTAATGTCAGAGGCTTGCTTGTTAACCGCTAACACTTCATTAAAAGACAGAAGTTTTCACATTTTCAAGGCAAAGGCAATGGAAGCAGCTCATTAGAAGAGCTAAAAATAGATTCAAAGAGTCTAAACGAATAAACAGAGTAAATACAGCTAAGCACACCACAGGAGGTCTGATCTTTAATGTATTATCACAGGCTATAGGCATCTGAGTCAAGGATTAGCCTGTGCTGTAAGCTCTCTGATTGAATCTAGCCGAT